>CM056572.1:4634088-5113204 GCA_029721515.1 Synanceia verrucosa
GGACATTTAAAAAGATAACACAAAGCAATTACAACAAATCTACTTTTTGTGGATATTACTTAAAAAGCAAACCTTGTGAACACAAACGCTGTCAGCTGTCCAGTAATCACAAACACCTTCTTTCATGAGATGTAACTCTGGGAGTAAAACAGCTTCAGCATAAAAGGTGCATTATCATAAAAGCACAAAGGAACTAAGACAAATCTGAACTAAACCCACTAAAATACCCTGACTGCAAAACCATACGCCGTTGTTTTATTTACTTTCTCGTCTCGATGGCGCCAGTGTTAGCATATCCTAGCTCAAATTGAGTACATGCTAACAGGTCACAGCGTCGCGAAGTCTCTGTCCGTCCGGCCTCTGACAAACCTCATAACGCTGCTTTTTATTAAAATCATTCATAAATCTGTAAATTCACCTGCTCGTGCAGCTACATTAACATCTGTTGGAAGAGACGTCACACGTGCATCGTCTCAAGCCAAACATTCTCAGCAGACTTCACAACAATGGCGCGCAATGCACGCTGGTATTTGAGTGCAGGCAAGGGGTGTGGCCAGCGGAATTACTATCTCGCGAGATCATATTTGACCAGTTGTCAATGCCGCGATCACCACGCAGGTCAAGACCACAGTTACTCCATCTCCCACGATCCTCAGCCTTGGACCAGATCAGGAAGTGGTTTAAGTCATGTGACATAGAAACCTGCAAGCTCACTGCGCAGGTGTGATTTGTTCCACGTCTCATATTCGTTCCACAAAAAAATTTGGACATCCCATAAAGTGACTTTTTTCACCACCATTCATGGTGACTGATGAACGTCAACAAATATAGTTCTGTAGGTTTTTAATGCAACATTTGACATGGATCTCACAGGTGACAAAGCAAAAAACTTCAACATAAATGAAATGAACATGTTTGATTCTCAGTCACAGCAGTTGTGCTCAGATTGCCATCTAACCCGTAAACTCAGTGAAGGGTATAACAAGACAAATAATGGATTTGTTTGTGCAACAATGCTAACCAGAAGAATACAACCACACAACTGTATTCATATTCTAACTGTTGCTCACCCTAAAATAAGGCACTTAGAGTTCTGTAAAATAGGATTATCTTGAAGCAACATCTCTGAGGCAACATGTGAAAATACTGTGTATAAAATACAATAAATAGTGCTCTATTTCAACAGTTTTTACAGCAGGGATTTTAACACGGAAAAAGCTTCTTCCATGCCCTGTCCTCATAGGGCGGTCTCAAAGATCACCAGGTTACCGTCTGCTGTTTCTGCGTGTCCGTTGGCGAGGCTGGAATGGCTTCTGCTGTTGTACGCCTGAGGGGAAACATCGTGCAAAGTCAGACAGGAAGCTTTCTTAAAAAAACTAAGTGTGTTTAGAGGTGAAACTCACCTGTTTGGCTGCCTCAAGCAGAGCAGCTGCCTCCTGTTTGCCGGTCTGCCACACCATTTTGTAGAAGATGCCGTCCGGGTCTTGAAGCAGGGTGTGAGGTGCATCGTAGGCATGGATTTTCCCCGCATCTAGAACCTGGAGACAGAATCCAAATTCTGAGGATTGACACTGAAAGCTTTGGAAAGATGGAGATCTCATCTGTGTGCACACTCATTCATAGCTGCACAGTGTCTTCACCTATCCACCCACCAGTATCCTGTCACTGTCTATGATGGTGTTGAGCCGATGGGCGATGGTAAGCACAGTGCATTCTCTGAACTTGTCCCGTATAGTTTTCTGGATCAGATCGTCGGTCCTGCAGAGACATGGAAGATACCGTAAAGACTACTACCTGAGTGACAAGTAAAGTGTTTGCTAACCAAACCATTTTTATTGCTGCAGAACAGCTTTGAGGCTTTTGGTTTTCATATGATTTGGAATTCCAAGATGAAAATCAAGGATGTCAAAAGAACAAATATTTTGCTGCCAGAAATGTTGTGTCCCCCCCTTATCCTATTTTTTATCATGCATTAAAGCTTCATTCAGTGAAAAATAGTAATGGGCAAAGGTACATTAAAGCTTTATCATGATGTAGTTTGAAGGACATGTTTCACATCCCAGAGTCAACACTATGACAACAGACTAACGACGACGCACCTGGGGTCCACGTTGGCCGTGGCCTCGTCGATGACCAGGATGCGGTTCTTCCTCAGGATGGCTCTGGCCAGACACACCAGCTGCCTCTGGCCCACGCTGAAGTTGGAACCAGACTCGGCCAGGACTGTCTCCAGCTTCCCAGGCAGCTCCTCCACCACAGACTTCAGCTGCACCTGCAGGGAACAAAGAGCAAGCATTAGCCTGAGATACACCACCAAGACAGCTAAAAAAGTGCAGAGACACCAACCTCCTCCAGAGCCCTCCACAGCTCCTCATCAGTGTGCTGATTGAAAGGGTCCAAGTTCTTCCTCATGGAGCCTGTAAACAGAACCGGGTCCTGGCAACGAAGACAGACCGTTTGTCAGTTTGTTGTTTATTTAAGCAAAAACAAAAGGGAGAAAACATCACATTCAGTCTTTAAATTCAGTGACTCAAAGCTACAGAACTTACAAAGAGGTCACACTCTCACCAATGGATAAGATAATGATAATGGATCTACATAAGTAGATGTTGGTATTCTGCCGTTTTGTTCTTAAGAAAATAGTTTTTTATTTCGTTATGATTTGATATTTCATTCATATTTCATTAGATTATTATATATTAATATTATCAAACTTGTTGTAAACATTAAAATGTTTTTTTTTTCCTGATGTTAACCTGAGGAATGATGGACATTTTCTGGCGTAGGTCGTGGAGACCGATCTCAGAGGTCAAAATTCCATCGACGTAGATCTTCCCCTGAGGCTCCGCCAGCCGGAACAGAGCCGAGATCAGAGAGCTTTTCCCAGCGCCGGTTCGACCCACAATACCGACCTGCGTCAAGAAAACAACAATCCGGTTTGATGGATCAGTTGAGGTTTCAACACGACGATGCATTCAGTTCACTTTGGATAAAAAGATGTCCGACCTTCTCTTTGGGTCGGAACATCGCCTTCAGGTTCTGCAGCACCAGCGGTCCGTCGCTGCTGTAGGAGAAGTTGACCTGGTTGAAGGTCACCAGACCTTTGCTCGGCCAATCAGGAGGAGGGCGTTTCTCGGTCTCCCAGGGTGCTTCACTCTCCAGCTCGGTGTACTCCACCACTCGCTCCACTGACGTCATCTGAAGACAGGAACAGAACACATGAATAAGGGACTACAAAGATGAAGCACACACAGAGCGGTTGATGTGAACACATAACATTTGTGGAGACTTCAAAAGATAATTTCACCTCAATAAATGACATCAATCAATCAATCAAAGTCACATATTCTGACTAGTTTCAAGTTTCAGCTAACCACTGTACATTCATTGTGTTTATACAGCACCTGACCTCCTAAAACCCAAGCTCTTATTTGGCGTGCATTTTTAATTTCACTGTGTGATTTGGGCTCATTGGGACCCGGTAACTATTAAAAACTACACATCACCTTTTGACATGATGTGTTTTTGGAGAAAAATTATGCAAGCAGGATTAATCATTACGACAACACTATATGATGTCCACGCGTGCAGATACCAGGTCTCAGGAGGTCACCTGCTTTACTATAAAAAGCACGTCACTTTTCTAAGAAAAAAGAAATCCGTTACCAAGTTCTCCACCTCAGCGCTCTGCCTCACGCCCCACTGGAACATTCCCATCAGTGTGACGGAGTACGTCAGAGCCAGACCGACAGAGCCAGCGTCCAGCTCTGACAGGAACCAGGAAAAACACAGTTTTATTGCAGTAAAAGACACTTGCTCTTCTCTAAGATAAGACGTCAAGATGTTCCTCACGGTCTCTGAGCAGCAGGCAGCCGAAGGTGGTGACTGTGACGAAAATGGAGCAGATGCCGTCGAGGCGGACGGCGAACCAGCGAGAGGTGGTCAGGAACAGGAACCAGGCCTCTGTTCAGGACAGGGAAACATCATCAACACTGTCGAGACTGGGCTGACGCAGGGCTAACTAGCTTCACACTGAAGAGGACCTGAGTGCAGGTCTTGATGGGCGTCAAAGGCTTTCTGGAAACGCTCCTCTGCTCCAAAGGCTCTTATGGTCCACAGGCCCTGAAGAGACGACGACAGGTGGGAGAACACCGGACTCCGAGCTGCGTGCAGAAAACAAATTTCAGCTCCTCTGTCACTGTGTACAGTTACAAAGCTTTAGTGTTGCAATGTAAGACGCTCACTGGTGGACTCAAGGCGCTTGATGTTTCTGGAGGTCTGCAGGAAGTAGCGGCGCAGGTACAAGAAGAAGAGGAGGAGAGGGAGGACCGGGATGAGGACCCAGGGGATGACCGACACCGCCACGGCGATCACCCCGAGAATCTGCAGGAACACCTGGTCAGAGCAAACACAACAAAATACTGAGTTCTTACACCACTGGTCCATTGTCTTCACTTAGTTTATTTACAATGCTTTCTGCATGCTTTTTGTGTTTTATTTCATTTGTATTATCGTTTCTTTTTATCTTTTTTGAACCTGTGCCTTAAACACATTCTCTGCACACTGTATCTCACCTGTGCAGGAGAGTGACATAAGTAGGTGTGGGCACTCTGATACATGAGTTTTAGGGTTATTTTAAGAATAAAATACTTACTTACTTTATTACGGTTATTGGTTTAACTTTTTTTTTTTTTTTAAATTTCGTTGAACACTTCACTTTTATTATTTGTTGTTATGCTGTATATAAATATTGTTGGATTTGTTGGAATTACTCATGCACATATTTCCCTCTCTTACCTACTTATTTCAGCATGTGTTTTAACTTTTTCTACTTGTTTACTTATGCCACTGCTTCTTACTTTCTTATTTAGGCTCTTAATATGATGTTGCTCTATGCCCTTTGCTGGTGTACGATGCAAATTTCCCTGTATTTTTTGTCGTATCTGCTGTCAAACATACTGATGTCAAGTGAAATAATAAACAGTACATCATCATTTATTCTTTTGCTGCCCAAAAGGGTCAAGTTCAGCTTCATCTTTCTAATCTGAAGCTTATTTCACACATGGAAAACATTAAAATGTCTACACCTTATGATATTTTGACTCATAATTTAATGTAAGTTCTGTTCATGCCCGTCTTCATTACATTTACATTGTTCACACTTATTTCTGAAGTAGTGCAAACACCTAGAAACTGCTACTAAATCTTCATATTTGCTGCTGTAATGCAGTCGCCCTGAGTAACCACTACATGTCACTACTGCCTTTTTCAAACTACATTTCTCCTTTTGCTCTTGCTTTTGAGCCAGTTTGTGTTTTACTGTTATAAAGGTGTTGCATATAATTGCCTGGTATTACAAAACAACAGTATTACAAAAAAGGGGTTTTTTTTTCTAAGAAAAGATAAGAAAATAATGTTCCTCAACTCCAACGTATAATTCTGATGAACTGAAAGAGTGAGAGGCTCTCCGGCGGTTCGGATCACCCACCGTGAGATCTGTCCTCACCTGAATGAAGTCCACGAAAGTCCACGGCATGTTGGAGTCCAACTGGCCAATGTCCTTTGAAAACCTGTTCAGGACTCTACCTGAGGCCAGACAGGAGGGGAAAGGTTTACTTGATTTCCACAAAAACATTTCAAATCCATGGGGAGAATATTATAGTTCAGTAAAACTCCATTCATTCTTTTTAGTCGACTTTAATTTGTGTGCTGACTATACCAGACAAAGTGTATTCTTTTTTTTTTTAACTTTAACTACAGCCAAACTGACTTTGGGTAAGCGATCAACGCTGCAGTCAAACTTCTATGCTGTGGGGTAAACTAATGCCTGGTTCACACTACACGACTGTCGGAGTCGTTGACTCGCAGTGGTGTTCACACTCCGTGACTGGTCAGCGACAGGAGTGTTCACACTACACAACTCTCTATCAGCAGACTGTCCAGCCAGCCTCCTCTCGTTAATTCCTGGTTAATAAATGAGCCGCTCTTTGTTTTCTCGTGTTTACAGTGATTGCTGAAACGGCTCTGAGGCTGACAGGAGCTTTTCCTTTTCCACAAAGTTTATTAAAGAACATTACACTTGTGGGATAAAGAAAAAGTCCCTGGCATTTTTTCTTTATTTCACTGTAAATATGAGTGACAATATTAATGAATATATGGACATACTGCCTTCCAAACACTAGAACGAAGCCTCTTCTGCTATCTTTGAAGATGGATTTCAGCCGTTTCAGTGATCACTGTAAACGCACGATCATTTGAACACTAGAAAACAACGAGCAGCTCATTTATTAACCAGGAATCGGTGAGAGGAGAGTTAGCTTTCATTGTAAACATGGACACGAAACAGAACGCAGCCCTCCAGGATGTTTGTGTTTTACCATGTAGTGAAAGAACAAAAAGAGAAAAGCTGTTTCTGTTGTTGCTGCTGCTCTGCTGCAGCCGCTGCTCCTTTCAACCATGTCTGCGCTCATTGGCTGCAGTTCTTTTCATGTCAGCGCGACTCAACTGCATATTTAGCAGGCTAGATGTTCAGTTTTCGTCGGCGACAAACAGTCAAGACGTCAGCGAGCTTCTGACTGGCGTCTTTGAGGTGTTCACACTTAACTGCCTCACCTCGATCTGGGGGAGAGGTGTGAAAAATCCATCGCCGACACGTCTACTGGCTTAAAATCGTGTGATCCAGGCATTACAGATTTTGTCAATAGAGTTTGATGTGGAAATACTTTGAATATCACGCACGTTTACACTGATATTAATACCTTTAGGTGTCTAAAATCTGCATTACAAGAACAAATCACCTACAAGACATGAACATGGATTTCAGTGTACTATGGATGGATCTTACCGATGGGGTTCATGTCAAAGAAGCGCACAGGTGTTCTGAGGATGCAGTTGAACATGCGGTTGTGCAGAGACTGTGCGCTCCTCACCAGCACGTTGAAAAGCACTATATTCCTCATGAAGCCAAAGACGATGGTGGCGGCGGTCAAACCTGCAGATGTGAGCGGCGGAGAGTTCTACTTTCAGCACACGTCACATACAGTACCACTTAGCACAACACAGTACCGCTCAGCCTGTCCTCAGATTACCTCCATAAATACTCAGGTAGAAGTTTGTGTCCAGCTCCGCAGTGACGTTCAGTCCGTTCTGCATGACGGTGCTGTTGGTGCTCAGCTTCTCTTGTTCATCGGCCCTGATTGGTCAAAATGTTACAAAGGTCAAACACCTAGATCTTGTTCCTTTATGAGTGTGTTTTTTTGGGAGGGTCTTTTTGTGGAATTTATTGACAATATGAATAACACAAATCCTTTAAAAGCACTAATCAACAATGATGCCAATGGTCAGATTCTTCACATCATCGGCAGTTGAAAATTAGTTGGTAAACACACACAGACACTCAGAGTAGCTCTAATTTAAGTGGCAATACACACATTTATTATTCTAACCACTATGAAGTCTTTAAATGTAATGGCTATGGGATGATGACACCATCAACAACATAAAGTTCTTTGCTGTTATTATCCCCGGATGTGGAAATGGCAGACAGAAAAACAACAAAACAAAACGCAGTGTGCCCTGTGTTGTTGGCCGTTGCTAAGACTCTCAGAAAAGCGACCCGGCTGTCTTGATAACAGTGGTGTCAATAAGTATATGTTGCTTATACATACTTAGTTTGCTTATTTATCTCTTATTTGATTACACCTGGCCCATTAAAGCTGATTCTAATTCACATTTTATTTTAAAGTTTCTTCTCTGTACTGTTTGTAAATTTGTCGAAAACACAAGACAAGTGTTGTATGCACGGTCATATAGTGACAACAGTAAAAGAACTTGATTTGTTCGGATTGCATAACACGGTATGGAGATATTAAGTGGAAAAGTCGTCTGGATCCATTTCAACATGATGAGGTGGTTTGTGAACGTACCAGTGAGCCAGCCACCAGTCCTGCATGATGTAAGCAGTCTGGAGGATAAAAAAAAGAAAGAATGAACGGCAATGAAAAGTGACATTAACTTCCAGACACTAGCAACCCTCCCATGAGCCTCTGGTACCTGGGAGAGGATGTTGATCAGTATGACGACCAGCAGAACCACCACGTTAGCCCCAGCTTTGAGATATTTCACATACAGACCAACTCCGATGTTCCCCTGAGCTCGACTCTCCTCCGCTACCGTCTGCACCGCCTCCACCTGTATGGAAAGATTACAAACCACGCCAGGTTTTCGCAGGACTGCTGGAGGACGGCGTTAGATTTCAACAGGAAGACAAGTACGAACCGGCAAGTGGTCGCCATCTTTGACCGAGTGCAAGGAGGTATGGGAGTTCTGCGACAGAGTTCGGTTCCTAACCAGCACGTCTTGAGGAGAAGGAGGAGGCTGTTGCTCCTCCTCCTCCTCCTTCTTCAGCAGGGAGGTAAAGTCCAGTCCAGACCGCTGCAGCTCCGTGTATCGCCCCTTCGCCACCATGTGACCCTGACACGCAAACAGTGACGTTACATCACCAATGTATGAAATCAGATCACATTTAATGTTACTCGAGTAATCACATTACTACAATATCTCAACTATCTGCATAACAAGATAACAGAAAAACAAACCAAATGACTGTTTGATGTGTGTGTGTGTTTGATCGATCAAGCTCATGATCGAGGAACAAAGATGGAGGAGCCGTTAAGACGGCTTTGGAGGGTGGAAATATGAACATTACTGAGAATTTGTTGCCCTAAAGGAACCAGAATGAGACATAAACAAGTGTGAAGTGTTTTACTGTGAAGGGCTGTTTGGACTGAAGTTTACTACTTCCTGACAGACAACAACATGTGAAAGAGCGGTTCTTATAAAGTTCTTTTAGTGTTTCACATTGTTTCTTTTTGTACTATTGTGTCAAATGAATGATGAATAAATCTTATCTTGCATGAGGCCCATTGTGTTGGAGAGCAAAATAAACATGTGCTAAGTACACAGAGATTGTTAATGTGTGCAGACAGACACCCACCTCCTTCAGGACCACAATCTGGTCGGCCGCCTTCAGGTACTGCAGCTGGTGGGTGACTAGGACCCGAGGTTTGTTCTTCAGCAGACCACAGATGCACCTGATGCAGACACAAAGGACAGATTACATAAACAGAATCAGACTGGATGTGCGTGCATTCATCCCTTATTATAGCTGAGACTGTTGTATCTGAGCGGTACAGAAACAGGAAGTGCTCGGCCAACCTCAATTGTCCGTCTGACACTCGCAGCATCGCACCTCTTCCTGACTCGCCTTCAGTTTCCTCTTTCAAACACTGGAGTGAAACTTTATATTTGTTCCCACTTGAAACGAACTTGCAGAGCAACGTGATCCAAGTCTACAACAACACTGTTTCCTATCAGAGCACTGCACATAACTAACACTCGGGGAGAAAACATGATCCCTGTCTATCCCTGTGTTTTCCTGTCGGGTAGAACAAATAAACCTCCCAACCTTAACCTGCTGCTCTAGTGTGTGCAAACTAACTCACTGCTCAAAGAGGTGCCTGCCGACCTCGGCGTCCACGGCGCTCAAAGGGTCGTCCAGGAGGTAGACATCTGCATCCTGATACACGGCCCTGAAAACACACATGACCATCGTAAACAACAAATTTACTGCATTATTCTCGTTAAGACCCGACTTTGTACACTGAGCAAGATGTAACCCTCTGCACTGATCTCTGATAACATCCCTTTTGGCTCTTCTTCATCCTCTGAATATAGACTAGATTATTTTTTATAACATAATCCCTTATTTGTCCCATAAGCAGTGAATCATTATCAATAACGCAACAAACTAAGTGATCATATAAACAACAAAAGTGAACAAAATAAGTGAACACAATAGCATAAGTGCTGTAATAAGGATATAATGTAAAGACAACATTGATTCTCCTCTTGGGTGCATCTGACTTGGGTTAAGCATGAACAAGTTAGAGGTAATAAATACAATAAAAAATAATGAACTAATAGAATAAGTAACAATAATAACAATACATATTTACAGAATAGCAAATGAAATGAAGTACAATATGTACACTATAGATATGACTTGAACTTATGAAATATCATAACCTTGTCCTCTTACCTCGCCAGGTTGACACGGGCTTTCTGCCCCCCGCTAAGCGTCGCTCCTCGGTCTCCAATCAGCGTCAGGTCCCCGTCTGGGAGCAGCTCCATGTCCTTTTTATGGCCGAGACAATGCAGTCAATGGTAATGTCATCACACTGATGTTGTGTTACATGAACAAATACTTTTTTTCCAGACTCCAGGTCCACAAAAACACACAAACACTTATGAACACACAAGATAGGAGGCGGAAAACCCAATAACTTTTCACAAAAGACAACTGTGCCAGTGTTTCCACAGGGATTGGGATCATAGCTAGATTTCTCAGTAAAGCCCGAAGCATCCCGACTCCTGGCACAGAGGTTTTTAAAAGGAAAACAGCCATTAAAGGCAACCTGAAGCGTGGGACAGTCCAGAGGCTAGAACAAGGTATGAAAGTAAATCATACAGTCAAAGGTCACAGCCAACTACTGGGCCTCAAACACTGATAATCAGTGACGGAGCTGTAAAGGAGGTTAAAAAAAAAACTTTTGCAGTAAGAAGTAATGTTTTACCAACAATATGGTGTCTGACGTCTCAAAGAAAATCATGAGGGTCGCTGCTGAGTGTGAAAAGTGAAATGAATGTAACCCGGTTCTTTGATAACAGAGTGAGGTGTTTCACTATGGGAACTGCCTCGGCGTGATCAACTACAAAGCTCCAATGTGTCAGTGACAGGAAAAGTCATGGCCCTGTGGAGTACAGGGAGCCTTTTCTATCCATGTGATAACAAGTAACAGGAAGTTGGTTCAAGTAATGAGGTACAGCTGCAACTTCAACCACAGGACGAATCAGTGTCTCCTGTTACCTCTCCAAGGTTTGCTCCATCCAATGTTAGATCACAAGTTAACAAATCACTGTTGATTATTGACATCATTATGAAATGATCTAGACTTTTTACTCCTTACGGTTGACTGAATGTCGCTGTAGCACTGTTCTTAATGAGGCAGCACCAACTGGCAGGAAAGGAGGTGGAGTTGCTGCCAGTTTTAAATCTTTATTTCAGTGTAAAGACATGGCATTTGTTGATTTTATCACTTTTGAATATCTCTGTTTTTTTCAGTAAAAGGTTATTGTTTTAAAAATTTACAGACCTCCAAGCCACAATGGAAAATGTATGCAGTACTTTGCAGAACTGCTGTCAGTTATCTGTACTGACGACAACTTTTTAGTCATAACAGGGGACTTCAACAGTCATGTTGAAAATAACATGGAAAAAAAAAACTGCCAAAGAACACTCTGCTTTACTGGACACACTCAAAGCCACACTCTGCATCTGGTAATCTCTAAGGAAGTTGACATTGGCTATTTCTGGTAATTTCTGTGTTCTCTGAATTACAGATCACCCAAAAGGTCAGGTAACCTCTGTGCCTATTAAATAAACGAGAATACCAGTACTCAGATTATGGAGACCATAGATGTGTCACCAACTGATAAAATCATCTGGAAAATCTCAAATGTCATGGATGCTGTCGCTCCGATTAAAACTAAGACAACCTTGAGCAGAACTAAAACACCATGGAGGAATGCCATGATGGTAAAGGCCTTGAAATCTAAAGACAGGAAAGCAGAGTAAGAGGAGAAAAAAACAAACTCACTATGACCTGTACAGACAAAGTATTTGTGATTTACTTGCTATTTTAGTGAAAAAATACAATCCATCAGGTCAAACGTCAGCACAAATCAGCAAAATGATGCAACTACTAAAACCACCCAGGAATAACTCAATGTCCATGTCAGAATCTGATACTGTCGCCTTTAAGCTTCCATGTCAGCACGTTTTCCTCATGCTCATGTAACGCACATTGAGTGACTTTGTGTAAAAAAAAGGTGCAATATAAATAATGCCTTGCCTAAAACAGATAAAATTATTTAAAAAAATGAAGACAGCCTGAAGGGCTAAGAAGGAAATTTATATGAAAATACAGATGATATTTGGCATACTTCCTGGTGGACATTTTGGATGGACAACTGCCAGTGTTGCCAGCTTGTACTGTGGTTTTCAACGTGAGGTCTGGGGACCTCAAAAGACCCTATAGCAGGTTCCAGAGGGTCCCCAACAAAAAG
Organism: Synanceia verrucosa; assembly: GCA_029721515.1. Taxonomy (NCBI): domain Eukaryota; kingdom Metazoa; phylum Chordata; class Actinopteri; order Perciformes; family Synanceiidae; genus Synanceia; species Synanceia verrucosa. Next base: position 4,646,275 of record CM056572.1, read on the forward strand.
TGGAATCATCTATTTTCCATCCATAATTGACTTAATGACAGAATATCATGTTCAATATTACCTTTTCAATATATTTACTCTCTCAATATCACTTTTCTGTCTGACTATTGCCTTTTATACATTTTATATTTATTGGTCTGTTTTTTAATTTAAGTTTTTAGCAATTTCTGCCAAAAAAAAGCTGTTTTGATGATGGGTTTCTTACACTTTCTGTAATAAAATACCTAATATGGGACCAAATCTTATCAGATGGGGGTCTGTGGTTTAATTTGTGTCAGTTTCAGGGTCTTTGATGCAGAAATATTTGGGAACAACCCTGGAGTCTACTATTACATAATGGTTGAAGCACTCTTACCCTCTTTAGAGCACAGGCTCTCAGGACTCTCTCATACTTTGGACGGTCAAACTCCCTCCCAAACAGGATGTTGCTGCGTATGGTTCCTGGGAACACCCAGGGCTGCTGGGCGGCATAGGTGAGCTGACCTTTGACCTTCAACACCCCCTTTTCATTGGGCAGCTCTCCCAGGATGGTGCTCAGCAACGATGACTAAGTGGACAGTAAAATAAGGACAGTAAGGCTGGAGCCTCGTCTGATCAGGTGAGAACAGAAATAGGCACAAAACACATGCATGACACGGACCTTTCCAGCTCCAACCGGTCCGATCACAGCCAGCAGCTGATTTGATGTCAGAGAGAGGGAGACGTTTTGCAGGGACGGAGCGTCCAGATTCTGCAGTGGCACAAAACATGTTCAAAAACTGATTATATGATGGATTTTTTTTATTATAACGCAGGTTTAAGTGATGCCTAAATGCTGTAAACACTCACAGCCTGTTCCCCGAAACAGTCAGGACTTGACGGCATCAGTAATCTACAATATTTAGACATTGCTCAGTTTGAAATGCTCTAAATGTCTTCTGATTTACTTCCTGTTGCAGTGTGTGTGAATGACATCAGCCGGCAGAAAGTACACATGGATCCAAGCTGTTGGTCTGGTAACACTTAAGCATGTAGAAACATGTCGAAAAAGACCTTTAAACATGCACGTGCTATTGCATTGTAGTGATTTTTGGCTCTACTGTTGCCAGGGCAGTGCTCTATTAGATTCAGCAGTGCTGGGCTGGTGAGAGAACGTGCAAAACCGGTTTGATTTGAACATGAAACAGGCCCCGGCCCCTTGGTAGAACAGCTGCTCAGAACAGTGACACCTACAATATACAGTAGGTAAAAAATCAGGTCATTTTCCACATAGTACTTATGTGCAGGCAGAACTGTGGGTGGTAAAATGTTAAAAGAAAATTCCTGGATTTGATTAATCTGGTGAATTGGCTGGTGAGTAAAATCTGACCTTGTCCCAGTAGCAGACCAGATCCTGGATCTCAACTGAGGCGCCCTTATTTTCATCCTGCGACAATGCAACAGTGCTTTTTGTGATCTCCTCCAGCAGCAAGAACTCCTAGACCATTAAAAACAAAAAAAAATGTGAGGCATTTAATGCAAAATAAAGAAGCAGAGAGAAGGCTTTACAGTTCTGGACCTTCAAGTGATAAGAGACTAGAGGCCTGGACTGTGACATCAAAACAAAAACAAAACTGGATGCAGCCAGAACAATGGAGCCTTGCATATTAACTTAAAGGTAACTGTGTCCCCTGTAATTAATTACAAATCATTTTCCCATTTGCTTCAGTCCCTTCAGCCTCCAGATGTGGCAGTTCAGTGAACTCCAGAGCCACGGCAAGAACCGATTGGTCGTAAAAATCCATCTCCACCACATAATGGACGACTCCTAGCGTTCAAACCATAACACGAATGGCAACTCATCTGGACATTTGCTCTTACATTACGGTAATAGCTCATGTTACTCAAGGTGCTGTACCTGGATCCTGCGGATGCTGACGCGGGTCTCGAAAAGCTTCTCGATGGCGTTGGGGAAGAAGAGCGTGACGGTGAGTCGCACAGCTGTGTACAACGACACCGTCACGAACACCCGGCTGGCTGAGATGGTGTTGCCCAGGAGGACGTAGAGGGTGAAGGTGACGAAGAGGATGATTTTGCTGGCGCAGAAGAAGGAGGCCATGTTGAGGCCTCGCAGGTAGGAGCTCTTCATGATCTTGGAGATCTCCTTCCTGTGGAGACACAGAGGGGTGAACTTTTCAGTTCACTTGAAAAATCATAATAATGAATGTGATACTAAGCACAATCTATGCATAATCATGTCAACACTCTCCATCAAATGACTCTTAAAACTGTCTAATTGTTTACTGTATCGCCACAATAAGGGAACGTGAATAAAACCAAGAGGATCGTGGAAGTAACCCCATGTGGCATCCATCTCATAAACTGGATATGTGACCAAGATGAACCCTCAACGACCAAAATTAAAAACACCACAACACTTTATTTTCCAGATACTGTCCGTCTGAAACTGTTGAGTGCATTTCAGAGGAATTGTGTTGCTAGGTAACAGCTTGGGTCCATGTTTACTTCCTGTCAGCTGCTAACAGGAAATAAACTGGGACACATTTAGAGCATCTTAACCTGTGTAGTGGTCTAAGTATTGTAGATTAGTGATGTCACAGAGTTTAAGAAATCCTGATGACAAAATGTTTCTGAATACAGACTGTGAGAATTTCATGTATTTCAATTATACTTTAACACACTTTACATTTAAAGTGTATGGAAATCTCACTTTTTATTTCTTTCAGCTTTAGTTTTGAAACACAATGTCCTGTCAGAACTTATATATATATATATATATATATATATATATATATATACGCATGTTGTTGAATGAGCAGTTCTTACCTTCTGACCTCAGAGACCAGAGCAGCGAATGGTTTCTCCCAGGCGTACATCTTGATGATCCTGATCCCGGACACCACCTCATTCATTGTGCGGATTCTGCTGTCGGTCAAGACGGCTGTTTTACTCCTGTGAATAAAGGAAGAAATGTGCTTCAATGATGCACAAAGAAACATGCTGCCAACTGAGATTTTCATGTTTTTTAAATTCTAAAAGCAGGTTTCAGTGCTGTATAGATACTGTGAATGAATCTAAACAGTCAAGGGGAGCCGAGGGTCCACAGTCAACACAGCCTTTCCACTCTCAAGTTTACTGGAGTGCTATTTAAGGTGTGTTCATAGATTGGGAAACTAGTGTCAAATGCAGTTTGTCTAGAAGTGGTCGTTAAGGACCTGTGCCATTGTCGCTTCCCGATTAGCTCATGTTTGAAGTGATGATCTGTAATGTCAGATGACATATCCCAGAGAGTTTGAGATGCTTTCTATTTGCACAAAGACAGGACAGTTTCAGCATCTTTAACTGACAAAATCCAGAGGCCACTGAAGTGTGGAGATGTTTATTAGATATGAGGAAACTGGAGTCATGCAGATTAAAGGAACTTTATTTAGATTTCCCGTTGCTTCTTTAAGGCTGTCGAGTGGCGGTCAATATACAGTGCGCAGACAGAAAAAGATATCCAAAATTAGGCATGGAGTTCACTTCATCCTGCCCAGATGTGTTCTTCACTCCTATCACAGCTGTTCAGAAGGTACGGCACAATAAAGACATAACATATAGAACAGCGAGCTGAGGTTTTATTCTGCTGTAACTTTAGTGCAGAGTAACAAACAAATAAATGAGTTATATTCTCTCTCCAGAGTTCACCAGAGTTCAGGGTTTTCACTAAAGACTCTGTTCACAATGACATTTGTAACATATATACGCCACAGTAAAACACCTGAACAAGTACAACAACAAGTTTCATCATTGTTTCATTCACATGGAACCAGTGTTTCTGGAGTCTGTATACGCTAATTAAATCCCTAAATGCCACTGTGTCGTCTCCGTGTGTACAGCTTACATGGATCTTTCTGGAAACACGCCTCCTCCTGAAGACACTCATGTGCTAACCCCACCAACAACACTTAAACTTTTTCAAAAGCAAGTTGGCTTTGTTTCCGTGTGGTTTGTTGCGCATTTCCAGACAAATTGAAAAAACGTACTAAGTGCTGAACGACAACAGTCTTACCTGAACTTGGAGAAGAGCCTCCCAAACAAGGTCTGCGTGGGCATCAGGAACATGAGGACCACCATGCCTGCCAAGCACGACGGGCCAATCTCCACCCACAGCAGCCCGACAACTGCCGCCGCCTGAAGAGGCCCCACCCACAGGAAGTGCAGGAAGATCGTTACCTGTCCAAAAGTAAAAACAGGTCAACCACACCTAACATCAATGACTCTGTTATGTTTCAAGTATGTTTTCACAATGTTCCAATGTATACATAGCCAAAAAAAAACAACTGAATCTCTATTGTTGCTAGGTAAACTATAGCAGCCCTGCTCTCCCACTGTCATTAACGAGCTAACACTAACGTTAGTTTAAAGAACTTGTCCAGCTGGATGATGAGTACACACCAGCACCAGGAGAGACTAACGTTACGTTTCCTCACTTTAAAACAGAATAAACGGAGGACTCTGCAGTGACTTACCTGCTGCTGAGCTCTTCCTCCTCATCAATCAACCAACGTGTTTTCTTTGCAGCCGTATCATCACCATACTGCTTTGTGCCATGCCACCTCGCTTTGGCAAAGCTAGCAAGCAGCACACTTTCGAGCCAGAGTGAAATGCTTCCACGCTTTAGACGACTTTGGTCTGCCTTTTTTTCTCCGCCTCAGCATGTTTAAAAAACACTAGCTCTGCTCCATATGAGCCACACTCTGCTCTTCTTCGGTGGTGTTCTATGGGATGTGGTGGTGACGCAACCCAACAAACCGACAATGAAGTTCGTTGCCAACACTTTTATCGATTCGTTGTTGCAAGTGATTACGCACATCATACATCCTGATCAGACGGGGTTCATCAAGGGCAGCTACTAAGGCTGACACTCGCTTTGGAGAATGAAAAAAACTGACCTGTGATCAGCATTGCTTCACTGTCAACCCGGCGCTCACTGTGCTGACAGAGTCTTCTTTATATGCTTTACTCACAGGTCCATGAGTTAATCTAGATATGATGGTTATAAAAAAATAAAAAAAAAATACCTGCTGACCCATTCCTATTTTCACATCACACCCAGCTATTTAATTATAAACTGTTTTCTGAATAAACTAGTTGCAGCCCTGGCGTCTCATCTCCAAACCCTCAGAGCAGGGCACTTCGTACAGGAGGGGGTCGAGTCTCTCCACACTTTCAAAAGCCTTTAATCCAAACCAGCATGAGAGCATGACTTGGTTTAATGAAGAGCTTGGTGCCAAGAAACAAAATGCCCTCCAGAGAGCAGGAGACTGGGTGTTTTCACAGCGGGATCTGATTAAAGTTGAATTTACAAAGCCTGAGTGCTGGTGGGGAGCAATTTGTATTCATACTTCAGTGACAAATCCAGTCGGGACAGACTGGACCTTTTAACGAAGTCAATCACACTCACTATGTGAAAAAAATATCACAGCTTCAATCAAACCCACAAACTGCTGAAAAACTAGGTCAAACATGGATTCTGTTAGCTCACGTTGCCAGACTCCTGTATACAAGTCTGCACCATGCAGGTGAAGATTTAGTAGTTTTAGCTGTAATTTCATTGCCTGGGAACCAGACGAATCTGTGAGCTCAAGTTGTATTTGTTTTGGCAGACACAGCCAGCCTTGGACAAATATTAGACAAGAAAGATGAGCGATGCTGAGGAACAAGATGGCTGCAGGTGTTATCTTAATGAGTAGTATCTTTCTTGTAAAAATATTTTTCTTACATTTATATTAAGAAAATACTGATACATGTCGTTTGTCGTTCCTCTCAAAAAAGGGTGTTAGGTTGCAGCAGGCTCAGTTTTAAAGCTTGGCATCATAAAGAACTAGAAAAAAAATCTTAACATGTTATTGGCGAGGAAAAATTGTCAAGGTGTCCATTGACGTCATGATAATCCCGTTTAGTGTGGGGCAAAAACACGCAGCACAAATGAGTGTTGGTGGGCACAGTATCACAATACATTGCTCCGTAACAGGATAAGTATCATCGCCAGACTCTGAATCCAACACAAGTCGGCCACCATGCTTCTAGAGTACAGACCAAACCAAACACTGCTGGCGAACAGGAGAGGTTTCAGCCGGTCGTACTCTGCAGCCACACCACGAGATACCACTAAATCCTTCACACTGCGCATTTAAACCTTGACCTTGCAGCAAAAATAGCAGCGGCCTCCTGTTCTTGCCTTAAATTTCACTCACGTCGTCGAACTTGTTGACGTCGTTGGAGAGGAGGTTGACGATCTGGCCTGTGGTCGTCTTCCCCATGGCTGAACTGCTGAGTCGCAGAGCCTAAAGGGAAAACAGGGATCATCATCAGTGAAACACTTACATATCAAATATCACAGGCAGGCAGAAACATTTGTGGTTGAGAAGTAGTGTAAATTGTTGAAGACAACACTGATTTTGTCTGCCTACTGACCTTGCTATAGATCATGTGACACATGGCCACCCGGATCTTCATGCCCGCCCTCTGGACGTGGTAAAAGTAGAGGTGGTGGAGGAGGGCCAAGCCGATGGTGCAGATGGACATGGCGGCTGCATAGCCGAGCGTCTCATAGAGGGCGGCCATGTCGTGCGGGTCGTAATTCTCGAAGTACACGATCATCTTCCCCAAGATAACTGGCTGGACAACTTTAATGACCTCCTAGTGTGAGAATTAACAAACCACAATATGTTTCGATCATTAATGCTCTGAGGTCTGGTCGATCCACTGCATCATTGTGTTGTAACGTCAATACAGCCATCGCAATTTATGTAAAAACACTAAGATGTTTATCCCAGTTACAAGCAACTTAAATATTACATATGATATACACTGATCAAGCATAGCATCGTGACCACTTCATTTTTTTGGTTTGTGTAGAAGCAGGAAAAATGTTCCAGCATCAGGATTTTTAGGCGTTTGACACCAAGAAGCAAACAGTGATGTCTAGAGGACTGGATCAGAGCATCTCCAGACCTGTAGCTCTGGTGGTCTGTTCCTGGTCTGCAGTGGTCAGGATCTATCAAAAGTGGTCCAAGGAAGGACCAGTGGTGAACCAGAGACAGGGTCATGAGAGGACAAGGATCAGTGAAGGCTGGCCCTGGTGGTCTGATCCAACAGACCAGAGGAGTTAATGCTGCTGAACATAGAAAGGAGTCAGACTACACAGTCTGTTGTGTTTGGGCTGTTCTGGCAGAAAAAGGGGGCCCATCACAATGTTAGGCAGGTGGTCATAATGTTATGCCTGATCGGTGTATGTTTGGGCACATTCTTTTTCTCCCAGTAGAAGTGCAGCTGAACATATGAACACCTGGTCATGGTTTTATACCACTTACTTCAATGAGGGTAAAGAACCCCAGCACTGCATATGGCTTCCAGTAGCACTTAATGATGCATTTGGTGAGATTTGGTTTGTGTAGCTCTTTGGTTGCCTCCTGGACCTCGTGGTTCCAGTATCTGGAATAGAAAACAGATGTTATTTAATGTTTTTAAATTGTGTAATAAAAGGTGGAGCCAAAGGACTAGGGCTGCTATTGTATATTTACAAAATTAAGAACAAAAAAGAAACTTTGATTTCACTTATAGATCCATGTTTATTTCCTCTCAGCTGCAGTGGAAGTAAACTGAGACACATTTAGAGAGTTTAAAACTGTTAGATGGTCTAAATATTGTAGATTAATGACATCATGAAGTTACAGAAATCCTTACAGCTTGTTTTCAAACTTTCACACCTTCGCAGGATTTATACTGCAATTTAAATCCACATTATATAATAAAATAAACGTAAAAATAGTTATAATTATTATTCATACCATTCAAATTTATAACTGAATAAAAAATGTCACTACTTACAACATGGAACCTTTAAGATTTTTGACAAAATGAAAGATATAATAGAATCAAACACTGAGGTGCTCCAGAGAGAGAAAGACGTAAATGTGTGTCCAGCGACAAATTTAGCAGCACTTTAACGCTTTAACTAAAGATGCATGACGCCAGTGAGCTGGGAGATTTCTTCGTAAATTAAACGGCTGACAAACAAGATGTCAGATTGCTACTGAAGAGCTGTGCTTCAATACGGAGCGTGAAACAACCAAATAATCAACAGCTGTGTGTTAAATTTACATTTGTTCCTGTTAGCTTCCTGTTGATTTACACATTTTGCAAGTGGACATTCAATCATTAACCTGACAGGGTGGTTTTGAAGGTGTCCATCATTGTTGGGAGTTAAACATTACAACTGTGAAAGTGAGCGGCAGACTACTGATAATGTTTGACTTGACAGATGGCTCTTAATATGGCTACTGCTGAATGATTTATTGTATTCAAACCAACATCTTGATGTAATGGAGTGCAACACTTTTGATCAGCAGGTCAGCGTGTTTTGGAGAGGAGGACACCTCTGTGGATAGTTGGTCTGCCTGTAAAATGAATCCTAACCAGGAGAAGATGAAAACTCCCATAACATTGCCAGACTTATGGTATTGTTTTTTTAAAAAAAAATCTCCTAGCTGCAGAAAAAGACAAGAGAGGGTTGGTAATGTTAGAACTCAAGCCATAATCCCAGAGATTTTTTTAAAGATTATCCATGCCTTTAACTTCTTGATGTCAGAACTGCATAACAACAGCATCATGGTTTCAAAAACATCCTCTGTCATTCTGTCTGTCCCTGTTTGTTTGTTGTTGAAGGTGAATACAGCCATATTCAGACAGACAGTGTGAGGAAAATACATGTGTGTTTGTTCAGCTAGAAACACATCATAAGTGTGAACCTGAAACAAGCAACGATATGAGACTTTTAAGGCATGAGTGTTTTATTTTGAAGGCCTCTCTACCTCTGCAGGTCCTGTCCCAGCCTCTCAGACCGGTCCTCCGTGAGAACTTCGTACATATCATCTTCCTCCAGCTTGCGTCTGTATCCGGTGCGAAATAGTGGGTTGAGCCACCTGAAAAACAAACAAACAAACAAAGTCAGGAGGCGTATCTGGAGTTAGACAGAGGCTGCAACCCAATTCTATTGGCTGTTTCCCTCACATCCTTTGAAGGAAACCATGTCAGGAGAGAGGAACCACGGACGGTCAGACTTTAAACTATTTCTGTCCATATTCTGATTGTGAATTCACCACTTAATAACCCAGAATGTGAACACTGTCTTTGGTATTTTTGAAAATAAGAATTCACATCAAAACCTCAGGAATTACTGACCTGAGAGACACAATGAGACTTAACTCTAATAAACCAAACAACTTATCACTTAACTGAGGAAATAATCCAGTAATTAATTGACAATGACACTAATTGTTAGTTGCAGGAAATAAATAAAAGCATTATGAGGTTTGAGGTGAGACATTCGGCTCCTGTAACTTTTATGCCAACAATTAACACATATTTTAACAAGATGGAAAACAAACAACTAATCGCTTAGTTAACACAGTAATTACGTGATTAATCAACAATGAAAATAATTATTAGCTGCAGGAAACGATGAAAAATAAACCTTAAATAAACTCCTCTGCTCTCTTTCTATGAAAGGAAGAAACATCAAATAAAAACATTGTTTTGAGGTGAGACAGATCCTTCTGCCACATGTTGTTGTTGTTTTTAACAAAAATTAACAAAGATAACCTGATCGAAAAGGAAACAACTAATCGCTAACTTGAATAGTTGCAGGAAATGAGGATAAAATTATGAAACTGTTTTGCATCCTCAATGAAAGTCAATGAGGGAAGTAACACATCATGATCATGAAGACAGTAAACAAACCTGGAGAAAGCAGTTTGAAGTGTGACAAGTCCTTTGGCTGCAGGTTGTTTATGCAAACAATTAACACTGATTTTAACCACACACAAAACCAAACACCAATAAAATGAAAAAACAATTGTTAGTTGCAGGAAATGAGCTCTCATGCCCTCTCTGTATCCTTTAAAAAACAATGGAGTCAGAAGCACCCCATCATAACAATAAAAAAAAGCTGTTTGAGGTTAAACAAATATTTTGGCTGCTTGCTGTTGATGCTGCAACTAACAGTGATTTTTACCAAATGTAAACCAGATGACAGACCACAAATCAAATGATCAAACAGGAAACAGCTATTGCGAAAACAAAGGGAGTATGAGCCACAAGTGTTTCTGACGAAATAATGAAACATACTGGACGACCTGATGTGTTTTGTTCTTTTTTTTAGACCCCCCGCTAACGGCGGTTAACGGTGTGGACCATCCGGGTGGTTTCATCGACTTACCAGAAAAATATCTTGGATAAAAAGCTCGCTGTCGCCGCCGGGTTAGTCTTTTGGTCTCTGCTTACTTTATCCATGGTGGCACGGACTCGCACGGAAGCTTCCTGTAAACTTCTTGTCCCGGAAAAAAATTAAGACTACGTCGCTGGATCCCCACTCATGTTACAGAACCCGACGGCTGCTTAGCCCTTTACCTTTCCTCAGGCACATGAGTTTTCCTACATGCTCCGCCCCTATTCCCCCAGACGATCTCTGATTGGTTGAGAGGAGTGGCGCGCCCCGCCCCTCCATTTCTGCCTTTGCCCTCACGCGATTGGTCGAGAAGCTTGACGTCACCACACAACAGCCTGCTCTTGCAGCAATGAGTAAAGTCATATTCATTTTATACATATACAGTCATGGAAAAAATTATTAGACCACCCTTGTTTTCTTCAATTTCTTGTTAGTTTTAATGCCTGGCTCAACTAAAGGTACATTTGTTTGGACAATTATAATGATAACAACAAAAATAGCTCATGAGAGTTTAATTTAAGAACTAAGGATTATTCATTTTCCATGGTTTTCTTGATAACAACCAAAATTACTTAAATTCTTACATCAATAGCTATGGCATTGTACCGCCAAAAACACTACTTTTAAGCATTCCATGTTTTCTTTTCTGTTTGCTTTAAACACATGATACACACAAGAGTTAATACTTGATTGCATAACCATTGTTTTTGATGACTGCAGCCATGCGTCTTGGCATGCTCTCCACCAGCTTCTGACATTGTTCTGCTGTCACAGCAGCCCATTCCTGTTGGACAAATTCAAACAAATTTTCTTTGTTTTTGGGCTTGTGGTTCTCCATTTTGAGTTTGATGATTTTCCACAGGTTTTCAATTGGATTAAGATCTGGTGATTGAGCAGGCCAAGGCATGGTGTGAATGTTGTGGTTCTCCATCCAGGCTTTAACTGACCTTGCCGTGTGGCAAGGGGCATTGTCTTGTTGGAAAATCCAGTCATTCGAGGCAGGAAAGAGTTTTCCAGCTGATGGAAGAAGACTGTTTTCAAGGGTAGTCCTGTACTTGACCTGGTTCATTCGGCCTTCACACAATTGCATTTGCCCTGTTCCACTCAGACTGAAACAACCCCAGATCATGACTGATCCACCCCATGTTTTACTGTAGGGGCAAGACAGTCTGGGTTGTAAGCTTCTCCAGGCTTCCTCCTAACCAGTAAGTTGGCTGGAGTGGGCATCAATTCAAAATTGGATTCATCACTGAAGAGAACCTTAGCCCAATCATCAACAGTCCAATCCTTGTGGTCTCGAGCAAAGAGTAACCGGGCCTTCCTCTGCCTTTCATTGATGAAGGGCTTCTTGCGTGCTCTGTGTGACTTCAAACCAGCTTCAACAAGTCGGTTTCGAACTGTCCTTGCAGAGCAAGTCACATTTCTCGACAGTGCCCACTCATTTTTAAGGTCCCTGGAGGTCTGACGACGATTCCTGACACAGGAACGGATGAGTGCACGGTCATCTCGTGGGGTAGAAAGACGTTTCCTGCCACGGCCAGGTAGCAATTTGGTAGTGCCATGTTCAGCTTGTTTTTTTTGTTGGAATGAACGGCTGTCTTGGAGATCTTCAGTTTTTTCGCTACCTGTCTCTCACTCATGCCAATTTCCAGCAGTGCCAAGATGGCTGCCTTTGTTGCTTCACATAATTCTTTTGTTTTAGGCATTATGTGAGAGCTGACAACTTCTGAGTTGTGCTACGGCTTGAATGTAAGCAGGAAACCACTCTAGGCCTTTGCATGTGCAGTGCTGCTTGTGACATGAAATGGCCTCTTATATACCCTGGGAATCAATTAAGCTTAAGAATGTCAAATAGGACATAAAGTATTATGTGACCAGCTGCATTTTTTGTTGTGTTCATTGTATTATACGTTTAGTGGTACCAGATATTAGAATGAACAAGAAATTGAAGAAAACAAGGGTGGTCTAATAATTTTTTCCATGACTGTATATAGTCAAATTTCACTATGACTATGAAGCAAAATGTACTGAATTATTAAAAAAAACTATAATAATTCCATCCAACAGTAAAACGATGTCTGAATAATGTTCATAATAGCACTTTTTTCCAATGTAATTTCCAATATTACTCACTCTGTATTACTTTTCCATTTTAGTTTAATGATTTTACTAAATATAACCTACTTTTAATAATAACCAGACTGCTCTCAATCTCAAACCTGCACCTGAAATGTTTTAAATTTATTATTATTTATTAATGTGTTAGAACAGTTCTGTTGTCTTTTTGTTTTTTTTTCTGTCGTTTGGACTTGTAAGCTGCTATCTGCTGTATATTTATCGTCAATGACAATGAAGCATCTAAAATTTAATTCTTTAAGGCTATGGTGTTAATATTACTTCTTATGTACTTCATATTTATTACTCTGTTGATTTTTCATTTATATGGCACACTTTATTTTGAGTGCTTCCAAAAGGCATAATATATATAATGTATATGCATGCACACACATATACATACTGTATATACATACATAATATACATAGGTGCGTGTGCAAGGATTAGTAAATAGAAAAACAACATTCAAAGCCACATAAGTTGATAAAACAAAAAAACATAATGAAAGCAAGAGAATAGAAATGAGTCCTAAGGAGAGTCTTAACAGTTAAGTGTGTTTTGTTCTTATGTTGTTTTCGTTTTTGAGTGACCTCGAAAGAATTTCCTTCTGCATCTTATGTCTTTTGTGGCTGTTTTGGTCATGGTTGTCAGACACTTTCAAAATCTACTCCTTGATGTGAAAAAGTTTGTCATGAAATCACTGCTGCTCAGAAATCAAGTATCGCAGTTTGGGATTCAAAACAGTTCAAAGGTGTCTGATTCAACTCGCTGCTGGGTGAGCTTATCACAGTGACTCAGCAAAATCCGTCACACACACACACACACCCCCCACGCACACACACACACACACGGGACTAAAATTATGGAGTCATGCGGCCAAAGGAAATAGCGTTACAGTAGCAGCAGCAGTCAAATGTCTAAATTTGAGCAGTTCTAATAATAATTAGTCTAATTAGAAATAAGAGCATAACATTTCTCTTCGGGCTCATTTGTTTGCTTGCTCCAGGTCTGTCACACGTGATGCATGGACATGGATATCCTATAAATAAAGAGAAGGCGATGGATGACTCAAACCCACTGTAGGTGTTTCCTGCACTGAAATAAAAGAGCTGGGAGAGAGTCGAGTGTTTCGACTTTCAATGAAACTTTCAAGGACACACTGTCACATGCAGTCAAGGTAAACTATTATCTTAACACTGACATATCACATGTTATCCTCATGTTGATGTTTAGCTAGTACAACCATGGAAAAGGAGCTGAAGGGGGGGTGACAGTGGGAGGTTATTACAAGCAGCTGACCTTAGCCCCGTTACTTAATCTGGAGGAGGAGTGGCGTTACTTTCCCATGGCGTCTCAGTCTCCCTCTTTGTTTCATCTTAGTTTCTTAAGACACCTCCCTGTTTCAACTCAACTGGCTTTTACAAGCAGCATAAAACAGATAAAAGGCGACAGCAGGTGCAGATGGAAAGAATATGATCATCTTTGGATCATTTTTGGAGCTAATGGGATGTCATCAACAGGTTGCTGCCGGCTGCTTCCCTTTCATTAACAGACTTTTGGGATTAAGGTCCCTTTAGAGATTGCACGGCAACTGCAGCCATGGAGACCCATCAAGGCTTCAACTATCTAGAGATTTACGTAACAGTGTCCTCGGCACCTTCTCGTCGGAGCTTACGGACATTAAAACACCTGGGTTTGGTTTTCCTGGAAACCTGCTGACTGTGGGAACACTGCTCGCTTTACGAGCCCACAAACTGTCCTGGGATCAGCCTCAGTGCAACGCTATATAGATTTTTACTTGTCATTTTATGACTGCCTCCAGGTGATAATTTGATTTAATTTCACTAGATGATATTTTCCCTCTGACTCCCCTTCCTGGCCTTCCAATTTAAAGCTTGTCTAATATGCTGAGACAGGACCAGGACAGACAGGAAGCCACTAAATGTCATCATATCCTTCATTAATCAGCCAGCAGGGCCATTTGGTTTGTTTCTGCCTGTCTTACTGTCAGTAACATTTCAACTTTATCTTGCTGTTTATGCAACAAAAGGCACCAGCAGGACAGTAGGACACAAAAACAACACAGCAAACACCAAAATACTGCAAAGATGAATGTATCTCTTATGTATTGTATAGTACGTGCAAAGAAGCATTACTTTAAGCACAAATGTAAAATGCAGCAAAGCAAGCAGAGAAAAACAAACAACCCCAGGTGTCAACCAACACACCAACCACTGCACACAAAGCTACCCTGCTGCACTGATATGATATAGAGGGTGCTAAATGTGAGAATGGGAGCATTTCTATTGCCTCTGCACAGCTCTCAACATGGTGAAAACAAAGGAAACATGGCTGTGGCTCCTTTCTGCCACGAGATGGAGCTGTAATGACAAAAAAACAGTGCGGACTTGCAGCGTAAATAGTCCGCCTTTATTTATTATTGCGAGGTCTTTAAGTAGTCGTAGTAATGGTGAAAAAAGGAAAAAAAAACAGTATTCACTGAGTGGATCTTATCTCCGATCCTCATCTTGCTCCTTCTCTGTCAAAGGCTTTTCAGATCCTTTCAATTAAAGACTTCCTCCTCAGGCAGATCCCCTTGCAGACCCTCTGCACTGTGTGGAGTGATGACCACCAGCCCCCTCCTTCCAGCACACCAACAAACCACACAGCAACTGACTGTGTGTCAGTGAACGACATGCACTTTAAAAGCATGGGTTCTCAGGGAGTACATGCTTGGCAGAGTGGCCGTCGCTGACGCACCTGTCCTGGGCCGACCCTCCCACCTGAGCTCTGTGCCACTTCAGAGATCCAGATCCCAGTCACAAAATGGGCAGCATGGTAACAGAGATCGTCGCCTTTGTTCTGACCGTCTCAGGGTGGATCCTGGTGTCGTCCACGCTGCCGACGGACTACTGGAAGGTGTCCTCTGTGGACGGGACGGTCATCACCACAGCCACTTTCTGGTCCAACCTCTGGAAAACATGCGTGACCGATTCCACTGGTGTGTCCAACTGCAAGGACTTCCCTTCGATGCTGGCTCTAGATGGTGAGAACGCATGATGTTGTCTTTCTTAGGAGAGATAAATCTATTACTCCTGTTTTTTTGATGAATGACCACCATTTTGCAACTTGATATTTCCTGTTCTGACTCCACCACCACATTTAAAGTTAAAAAGGCCACCAGAGGCATATTTCAACCACTTAATGTGTCCACACGGAGCAAACAGAGAACTCATCACCTCCCATTGCCTGCTGCCAGTAAAAAGGAATAAATGTAGAACTACTCCTCATATATAACTACTTGTTAAAACAAGTGAAATGGCCCTTATTAAAGTGAAAAGGCCTCCCTCACACAGCTCTGTGTCTCTCTTGTGAAGCCTATATCCAGGTGTGTCGGGGCCTGATGATCGCCGCCGTATGTCTGGGTTTCTTTGGCGCCATCTTTGCCTTGGTGGGGATGAAGTGCACGAAAATAGGAGGCTCGGAGACCACCAAGGCTCGTCTGACGGTCGCCTCGGGCTTCATCTTCATCCTCAGTGGTGCACTTAACGCTTATTGGCAGTACAGCCTTTATATGAAGCGCTCCAACTTTGGACATATTAGTTTGTTCTTTTGATTTCTGTCAGATTTGACGTAGAAATCCTCTTAATTGTCCCCATAGGCCTCTGCTGCATGACTGCATGCTCCATATACGCTCACAGGATCACCACTGACTTCTTTGACCCCCTCTTTGTTGCCCAGAAGTAAGTGTTCAGGATTAAAACAACATTCAGATGAAAGGAAGTCCAGTCACAGATTTGTTCTTCTTTACAACTCTCCAGGTTTGAGCTGGGGGCGGCCCTCTTCATCGGGTGGGCCGGCTCAGTGTTGTGCATCCTAGGAGGACTCGTCTTCTGTCTTTCCCTGTTCGGAGGCTTCAGCGTCAGGCAAGTGGCTTGACTTTTGCTAACATGCAGGGCCTGAGAGGAGATCTGATCTGGACTCTAAGCTGCACTGAGTTGCTCGCTCCATCGGGCAATTTAAATAATTACATTAACTGCAATTGACAGAGTTGAAAACACTGAGTAATCTCTCTCAACATCTTGTCTCGTAATCAGTGAACCTACAGGACAGATTGTGATCGTTGTTTTGATAAGTAATGCGCTGACGGCTCAATGTTTCCTTTGTTACAGTTAGTAATAAGGATATTTTCCTGGTGAAAGTCACCTTGACTTTGGGCACCTAAATACTGAAATGCTAACTGCCTCTTTTGGTTTGTTCACAGTCGCTCTTGCTCAGTGTTACCTGATGACATTTCCTGCCCTTCATTTTTCTCGTCTCTTTGCAGAGCTGAATACTCCTACAGCGGAGCTGCATCCATTGTGACGGCACGCAACAAACACACCAAGACAGCCAACAGCCTCCAAAAAGAATCAGGGCAGCCGTTGAGGCAGTTCGGAAGAAACGCTTATGTGTGATATAGGACATTCATTAGTTGTGGAATTAACACAATAGTTTGAACTATTTCAGCACAGAAATTATTCCCTTTTATGAACATCTGTGCATTGACTCCCTGAAAATACTGTCTGGAAAGCGTTGTTCATGTCAGTTTACAAATTGATTTTGTGTGTATTTTTTGGGGGGGATCATTTCTGTCAATAAGTGTATGTAAAGGATAAGCTTGTTTTTTTTCCGTTTAGGGCAGGAAATTTGATTTGGCACAATACTCTGTCGAAAGTCTCCGGTCACCTTCAACAAGCTGGCGTGTCTCACATGGACTGGACTCATGTTCAGTGTTATAATGCTTGAGTCAAAGGCAGATAATAGAATAATTAACAAATGTTTAAAGGACACATTTCTTAACATCCTAGAGGATATCACACATGGTTTTGTATGGGCTAACTGCTATGTCATATCAATAAGATGACAGTCAGTGCCATTTTTACACATTAAGTCAGTTTAAAGCAGTTCTGTTTTCACTCCAAAGGGTCACTGGGTCACATCCAGACCCCAGAGATGGCCACCCAGAGCAGCAGGCCCGACCGGAGTTTCCCCCCACGTCGGCCATCCATCTCCACCTGTGAATTATTATCAATAGGAACCCCAGGCTATGTTACGAAAAGCCTCCTGGCCCAGAGGTTGGATAGTCGAACCAGCTGGCAGGGAGCGGCTGCCCTGTGCTTTCTGGTGCCTCACATCCGCAAACAAGTGTCAGGTGTCTCTCTGATATAATGGTGGTATTGTCTAACACTTGTATTGCATATGGGGAAGTAAAAATGTCAAACTGCGTTTTTGCTTAGACTTCTTTAAATGATATGAATTTGTGTGTATTCCCTTAACAAAAATAAAGCAATATAAACTGCACAGTGCCCTTCATTTTCACAGCAAAGAGCAGCCAACCAGACACAAGTGGTTCCCAACCTCAGGGTCGAGGCCCCACGAGGGGCCACGAGGTCAATCTAGAGAGTTGCAGTGGATATAAAAAATTCAGCTTATATTTCAGGTCACTTTTGTCTCTGTGCTTTGTGAGGCTATACAGCTGTGCTTTGACATAAATGCTAATGTCAGCATGCTAACGCGATTGGCATGTTCATCATCTTACTTCAGTCTGTTGGCATGGCAACTACCAGGACATGTTTATGTGCTGTAACGTAAAAAAAACTGTATGCACCGTCTGCCTTAAATGTCAGTTTTGGGGGGGATTGCATTGCTAGGCAACAGTAAATACTGCAACAGAAAGTAAACTGGGACAAATTTAGAGTGCTTAAAAACTGTGAAATGGTCTAAATATTGTCAATTTGTGACATCACAAAGTTACAGAATTCCTGACAGCTTGTTTTCAAACTGAATATAGATGTGTTTCTCTGTGGATTTAGATATTTCTCACTATTTACAAGCACTTAAACCTGCTTAATAATTTAAGAATTTATAAAAACAGGGGACCTTTCAAGGAATTGAAGAGGCAACAAAGAAAGAAATCACTGACCTATTTGTTGGCCTGGTCGATGGGAAGGTGGTCACTGCTGCAACAGGAAGCCCGAAGAGCCATTACTGCAATCACACCACCAGAGGGCAGCATTAATGCAAATTTAATGGTCATATAAGCGTTCCTTTGTTCATTTCTGTTCCCCTTTCCCCACAGTGTCATGCCAATTAAAGCAATTTAAAAGCCACCAGACACAGAGGCCCACTGCTTTGCAATATCTCCAATAACTTAGTCATAAGCCGAGAGGACTTAAACAAAGAGGAGCTTTTTCATCCCCGCCGAACATTCATCAACTCTCATTACCTCAGATTTAAAGACATTGTGCTGTAATTATGAGCAGCACGGTGAGGTCTTTGCAAAATTACTAATAACCAGAAGCTTAAAGCTTAAGGCAAAGTTGAGAATCAAGGGTCAAGGCAGCGCTGCTGAAATGTTTCAGGGAACACGGAAAGGTCATTTGTTTCTCCTGTTGCATTTTGTTATTAAAAGGGGCTCTATAAATTAAGTTCTATTATTATTATCCTCAACTTGTTTATATCACAAGAATCATCCTATTTTCAATATTTTTTTTAAAATTTTCATTGTTTTAATAGCTGTATTTGCGGCGCATTTCTGTAATTACAGGTGCTCTACATTGAATTCCATATTATATAAATATTATTACATAATATATATATTTTTTTCTGCAGATGAGGGAAATTCTGATGTGGTATGAAGCTGCTGGTAATTGGAGATCGATGCTGAGGTCAGCGCTCTCAGTTCAGATTCAGAGCAGGGAGCTTTCACCTGTGGCCCGTGGGAACCTGAGCAACTATTCTCTCTCACACACATGTGAAGCAACACCTGGAAAACAACCCCCCCATCCAGATTCACACCTGCGATGAGCTCATCCTCTCCTTTCTCCTGAGACGAGCAGCTGAGCAGGACGCCGCTTCCACATCCGTTTGATGCTAAGGACGAGGAAAAAGAACCAAGGATTATAAAAGAAGCTTCGTTAAATCTGAAATAGTCTCAACTCACAAAAAGATGAAGATCCGCGTGGTCCAGATTTGGGGTTTCCTGATGACGGTCCTGGGCTGGATCTTTGTGGCCTGTACCATGGCCATGGAGGGCTGGAAGATCACCTCCATTGGGGGCATGGGGGGCTCCTCCATCATCAAGGTGGCCTGGTACTGGTCCAGCCTGTGGAGATCCTGTTTCACAGACTCCACTGCCGTCACCAACTGTTACGACTACCCCGTGCTCTGGTCTGTGGAGGGTAGGTGACACAGTTTCTACTAACTACACAACAAACCCTACCAACGTCTCACTGACTGTCCGTTTGTGTCCAGGCCATGTCCAGATTGTGCGAGGCCTGCTTATGTCCGCTCTCTCCCTGGGCATGCTGGGGTTTGTGCTCAGTCTGCTGGGCATGGAGTGCACTTTCATTGGGGGAAAAGACCGATCAAAGTACAAGAAGATCTACGCGGGAGGATGGTGTCATGTAGTCAGCGGTAATGTCACATCTCGAGGTTGTATGAGAGCAAAGCAATGTCAAAAAAAAGTCATCATCCCTTTAAGAGTACACTGTATTTACAATATTTTCACAGCTTTACCTCACTTTCCAACAGAAAAGTCAAGCCTTCTATGCTCTCTTCAAAGCCACAAGACTCGCAAAAAAAAACGCAAAAAACGTGACAGGTTGTGTAATTGTGTAACTTTGGTATTTTTGAATGAACTCTTTGGATTCAGCAGAGTTGCACAATAATACAAACTAAGTAACCGATAAAGGCAGCGGTACAACAGCAACTCCTACAGATCAGCATTTCCCATAATTTTGGGTTTGTCACAGGTTGCCTTTGTCTGTTTTTCTTGTTTTATTTTAATTAATTGTTGAGGCCTAGAGAGATAAAATTATATTAAATAATTTACTTTTTTTAATGAGGCCACTCATTTTGTGACCTCTTCGTTGGGAAACAGTTTTCTATTAGAGACTACATGGTGAACTATTTTCCGGGCTCTTAACAGGTTTATTGTCGTCATGTGGGTATGCTGTTTATGCGCAGTACGTGTCGGTGGAATACTTCAACCCTGATTTTGACGGACTTAAGTAAGTTTCAGCACTTAAATGAAGCATTAACCTTGAAGTATTGATCTCAAAGACTCTCCGTCGTAACGCCAACAGGTACGACCTCGGCACCCCCATGTTCCTCGGCTGGGTCGGGTCGGCCTTTCATATGACTGGTGGCTTCTTCCATGTGTGGTCGGTGTGCAAGCCGCTCTGTGGAGGTGAAACCACGTGAGTCCAACACGTTTTAAAACCTCAGAGGAAGTGAAAAGTGAGCTTGAAATGACTCGTGTTTCTCTCTCTAGGGTGATCACCGTCCAGGCACATCCAGACCCCGAGCAAAACAAGTCCACCACAGCTCTGTCCACAGTTTCCGAGATCACCTCCAAGACCAAAGTGTCCTCCGTGTCCGAGACTTCCGAGTCTGAGTCCGGCCTATCCAGCATCTCCTCGAGATCGGGACGCACATCCAAATCGGGACGTACGGCCAAGTCAGGGCTGTCATCGAAGACGAGGCAAACAACAAGATCTGCGGGGTCGAGCTCGGGTTCTGGGTCCATATCGGGGTCGGGTTCAGGATCAGAGTCTACCGTCTCATCGAGGTCCAGCGTATCGAATTTGTCTGAGTCGAGGAGCAGCGGTGGCAGCAGCAGTGGCAGCAGCCGGACGGTGTCGTCGCTGTCAGGCAGCTCCAGGAGCGTGACGACGCCGTTCATCAAAAACTCTTATATTTGAAGGGATTTGAGTTGTTCTGTGAGGGACAA
The DNA here is from genome assembly GCA_029721515.1 of Synanceia verrucosa. Taxonomy (NCBI): domain Eukaryota; kingdom Metazoa; phylum Chordata; class Actinopteri; order Perciformes; family Synanceiidae; genus Synanceia; species Synanceia verrucosa. The sequence continues at coordinate 4,667,419 of CM056572.1, forward strand.
ATATAACATGACAGACAGATGCGTTTATATTAAATCTATGAATCTGTGATGAAAGCACATGTGTTTTGTATTCCAAACAACATACTATTCATGTTTATCATCTGTATATTCATTCAACATGAAGCATCCCTTTCAAATAGAACTGGCAGGCTTTGTGTTCAAGAAATAAAACTCCACCTGGCTGATCAGGTTGACAGTAAACAGTGAGTGCTTTGCTGATATTCAAATCTTCACACAACTACACAAGTAGCAGTAAGAGGACTGGATCTGTACTCCAGTTCTCCTTTAGAGGACCTGAAGGCATTAAAGGCATTATTTGCTTCTTCATGTACAATATGAGTGAACGCTCTTCTGTTTACCAGTGCGAAGGGATGTGCAGGAGACCAGCTCAGATCCTGGGACTGCTACTCTGTATCCTGGGCTGGGGCTTTGTGGGCTGCACCCTCGCTATGGACCACTGGAGGTAGGCAAAAAAGGAAGAAATAAACGGCAGTGAAGTGAGTTTTTCCGGTTAAACCGCATAATTGAGCAGTGCACTGCCATATGAGGGGTTTACATCAGATTCTCAGCATTTGTTTGGATGCTGAAAAGTGGGCGGACCCCAATGTATCACGATACTGAGCTGAAGTGTACATACCTGTTAATGAAAGCTGCATATTGATGGATGGATGTCACAATGTTAGTGGTTAAAACTGGCTGGTACAAGCTAACATAAGCACACGTTTTGATATAAAACAAAATTTGCTGTCAAAATTAACACTGTGTTTTCTCTTTTTTATCGATGATACTCTGCTCTTTTTGTGTTGCTGATGGGCCACAAACATCTAGAAGGACAAAATGAGAGAAGGGTTGGGGATAGAGCAAAGCAGTGCAAACCACATGGTGGAATACAACATGACAGAAGACTTTTATTTATGTACTTTCTTACTTGAGGGTGGCCCAGCTGGGGGGTCAAGGCGGCTCCTCTGTGGTGGAGACAGCTTGGTACTGGTCTGACCTGTGGAAGGACTGCTACGAAGACTCCACCGCTCTGGTGAACTGTGTTGACTTCTGGGTGCTGTGGCCAGTCAAAAGTGGGTATAAACAATCACAGATTCAGCCTGTTTAGTGGTCACAGAATGTTAAATATATGAATTAATGTGTCATCAGCATACATCCAGGCAGTCAGGGGGCTTCTGGTGGTCAGTCTGTGCCTCTGCGCCATCGGCACAGTACTCACATTTTTTGGGATGGAGTGCACACGAATCAGCAGCAACCACAGCTGCAAGGACAGGATGTTAATGGCAGCTTCTGCTTTGCATCTGCTCGGCTGTGAGTACCTCTGCTGTGGTGAAAGCAGCTTCTCAGAAAAAAGCTTGTTTTTCTTTCCCATGAGTCATCAGCTGTCCCCCATGCAGGCACGTCAGCCATGGCTGGTTATTGTTTATACATCAACAGAGTGGCTGCAGCGTTTTTACACAGCAAAGCAGATCCGTCAAAACTGAGGTGAGTGAATCATTCACAGTGAGCTAACACAAGACACCAGCCAGGTTTAACACTTCTGCCTCCTCAGCTATGAACTTGGAGCCCCGCTGTACGTCGGCCTGGTCGGGTGTTTCCTCATTCTGCTTGGCTCTGCAGTTCACTGTGCGACTGCAATCAGAGTTTACAACTCGAAAAGGTTTGTCAACGTGCCATAAATAAATCCTTCCTTCCCAAAGTAGCATAAATTCACCCAAAACTGTTTACTGTCACTACTGTTTCTGATTGGATGTAACCCTCCCCTCTGCAGCAGACACTTCATGGTTCCCTGTGATGTTGAAAGACGGGAAGAAAAACCAAACACCTGGGAGCTGTCAAAAAGGTCACAATACAAGATGGCTTCTGTTGTGGTTGTGTGATGATACAGATTCATTTCAATCATCCAGATCACCCAACAATTAATGATAAGAATGTATATCATTATCCAAAAACCACTGAAAGATAATACCAGCATAAATTAAAAGTCCCAGTGTGATCTGAAACCTATCCTGAGCTAAGTGTGTGTAAATTAGTTTCAGGTCTTCTACACTATAGAAAACATTTATTTATATTTCTGACGAAAGCTTTTCCTAAATGTTTCACAGTGCTCCTTTAAAAAAACTTTGTATAATCCGTCTGTAAATTCAATCTTATGGAAAAAAACAGCCCAGCAAATAAACTGTGTACTGTATAATTTTTTACTCTTTTTCATTTTAATTTGATTGTTATCTTTATTTACCCGTTTTATTTAAATCAATCCCTTTTTACTTGTAACACAACCATGTCCAGATTTAATTATGTTTTGAAAAATACTTAACATAGTTTACAGAATTCATTATTATTATATTTCACTTTTTTGGGCTTATTTATGGCCATTTCTGCCATTTTGTCATCTTCACCACATCCATATTTTTGTGGTCAGAGAAGCAAAGGTATGACACAATAAACAACAATAACAACAAGGAAGTACAACAGCAGTGGCAAGACGTAATCCTTCACTGTTTCTGCCAAAGTGCTGGGAACAGTGAAGGATGCTTACTGGGCAAAACTGTCTAACAGATAAGGTGACAACACAACACTGCTGGTCTGATAACTACACAGCAGCAGTGACACAGAGGCCAGTCCTGCTTCCCACGGTGAGAAGTCCTTCAATCTTGGACATTACTCTACATTCAACACATCTTGATTCCCTACTTGACGGCCAACCACCACTCACCATGAAGTACAGGACAGTGGTGATGTACTTGGAGATCGGCTGCTTCGTGTCCTGCCTGTGCGGCTGGATCCTGGTGTGTTCCACACTTCCCACTGAGTACTGGACGTTCTCCGAGGTGGGCAGCATCGTGTTGACCACCTCCAACTACTACTCCAACCTGTGGAAGGACTGCATCTCCGACACAACGGGGGTGTCCGACTGCAAGGATTACCCCTCCATGCTGGCCCTGCCTGGTAGGACATGACAAAACATCACCTTTCATTTCCTTTGTTTAAGGAAAGTGAGGTTACATGATGTACTTACATGATGTACTTACTCATAGTGTATTACTACAGCAGATGAGTAGTGGAGCAAAGTACTGCTGTGGATGGAGGCAGTAGTGAAACAGATTTTAGACATATATTGAATATTTCTCTGTTAACTGGTTAAGGCAGCCCCTTCAACCACACTCCATTAAAAAAAACTGTAATTTTACCTCGGCCTGTTTGCCTCGGTGTGAGACAAAGTGCAAAAACTACAACAATCAAATACAGGAATTGCAGGTCCACCATGTTCTGCAAGGTAAAATATGATATTATTTTCAATGACAGCCCCACTTAAAACACACAAATTGTTTCGTTAAGTGGAAAATATTTAGGGACTGTAAAATAGTTATTGGGGTGGGGAAAGGGGCTGAATTTTTAAATAAATTATAATCTTTGGATCTCAGGGAACACACGCCTTCAACCTCTGTACCATTATTTAAAAAAAATCTATGAATGTTTCCCATTTTCATACAGTTCTTTAATGCATTTCACACGAAGCAACAACCTATTTTTAAGGGCTACAAATGCACATTTTGAACATTTTTAATTTTCAGTGTTCCTACACGTCACCAGAGCGCTCGCCGTCTGCGCCGTCATCACTGGCTTCTTTGGAGGCGTTCTAACACTCGTAGGGATGAAATGCACTAAAATTGGCGGATCGGAGGTTGCCAATGCAAGGGTGACCTTTGCAGGCGGGGTAACCTACCTGGTCTCAGGTACATTGCATGTTTTTGAGTGTTACATTTCTGTGAATGCACTAGGATGTTAAAATAACATGTATATATTTTGTGATAGGATTCTGTGGCATGATCACCTACACATGGTGGGCCAACAAAGTCATAACAGAGTTCTTGGACCCACATTTCAGGGCACAGAAGTGAGTCATTTGGAAGCAGAATCAGTACAAACAGCACAGAAAAACCCAATCATAACTCTTGCTATAACCTCAATACTTGCTGTTCAGATTTGAACTTGGAGCTGCTCTTTTCGTTGGCTGGGGAGGCTCAATGCTTCTTCTCTCTGGAGGGACAGTTATGACTTACTTCTCTGGAAAAGAAGGCCTACCATCAACGTAAATATCACAACTCTAATATTTCATGTAAACAGCTGCCTTTACCTGTATTATCTGTATTTACTTATCTATATTTACCAATAGTTCACCAAAAAGGCCACGGAGACCAGCCACGTATGCCACTGCCCGGACCAGGCGGACCTACATGCTGCCAGGCTCTGGGTCCAGAGTGACTCTGGTGCCACCACTGTTTTATGAAGGCAGGAGGAGCCGAGCGACGAGGGCCACAACAAAGACCAGCGGCACCTTCAACAGGGACAGCTTTGTGTGAGCTGAAACACCGACTTAAAAGACTAAAAAAGAGAAAGCACAACCTTGTACATTGTTGCTGAGAATGAGATGAGAAGATCAATACCACACTTGTGTCTGTTTTCTCAACATGAAGCCAGCTTAGTTAGCTCAGCTTAGCATAAAGAGACAGCAAGCCTGGTGACGGTGGCAAAAACAGACTACTGACACCTTTAAAGCTCACTGATTAACACATTTAATCTTGTTTAACTACAGACACTAGCCACTTACCCCAATACCCAGTTATGAAGCTAAGCTAAGCTAAGCTATTGGCTCCAGTTTTATATTTTGTACTCAGGCATGAGGGGTGTCTATCTTCTCAGCTATCTCATGGCAAGAAAATGCAAAAGTGCACAAGTCCGCATTGATCCTTGAAGGAGATGCATGGCTGGTGAAAGTTTGGGCATCCAGATCTGCACAACATTTTTGTATAAATAGCCTTTTTGTTTTTGTCTTTCCTCAGGGAGCATCCACTGTCTTTTGACTCATTGCCTGTTGTGCTGAAATGTTCAGTATGACGTACAAACTCACCCTCATCACAGCACTGCTTTACAAATCTGCTCAACATAAGGAGCTCTTGTTCACCTCATGGAACCTTTCTGACTTCCCTTCATCAGAGTTAACCGAGGTTTCTTCCTTTATTGAACTTTTCAAATGTTTTGAACACTTCCATATAGTCTTTCTAGTCTATGAATGATTCATTCTTCCCCTTTGGGTTGCCTTTGTTTTCTGTTCATGGCTCCATAGAAACCATCTGCACCTGAACTTCTTCTGAGTCACCAGAAGATGGCACTCGACACCAGACAATCACACCTGATGAAGGAAAGCCAGCTGGAAATGTTTGGTGCATGAATCGTGGCATCCTGCAGAAGAGTTCTTATATGTGTATATAGTGTGTTTCAGGACTTTTGCCCTCTGAGCGTCAATGATATTCAAGGAGGCCAACTACCAACTACATCCCCATGAAAATCAAGTGTCTCATATTACAAATGGTCCGCTTCTGTGTCTGCTGTCCCCAACATATTCATATTCATTTCACTTACGTTTTCCATGAGAAGAAATAAAATATAATATTCTGTGTTTTTAACAAGAATGCTTTTTTTTCCTTCAACACATTTTTGTTACCTGTAGGCCATTTCTGACGTATCTCTGCCACCAAGTCCTACACACTGTACCTTTAAGTGAAAAGGTAACATTTCTGATGACATGTACAGAATATACATACATAGTATACACTATAATAGTGTAACAACATTATCCCAAATGTTTCAAACAATGTTTTAAACCCAGAGAAACAAACCAAACCACATTTAAACGCTGCATTATTACCGGTTTTTTAACCGGGTCGGTTTGTCAAGGTGCCAGTTAGTGTATGTAATCATTTCAATGTCAAAAGCTTTTTCTCCCATCTATCCTGAATTTTGTGCAACCTCTCTAATGGGTCATTATTCTTCTGAAAAAAAGAGCCTTTGTTTATTTTCTTTTTGACAATTTTAAAGCACGAGTCGCCTTGCATGGCTGGAAACATGAATCCTCTTATTAAACCACAGTGTGGAGAAAATGCGATATTTAATAACAATAAATCAGCTTTGGTTATTGGTGTTTAGGCTGATAAACTTTCATGATGTGTTTCCACAATTTAAGTTATGCTTTCCACAAAGAAATCTTTTTATTGTTTCGTATAAATATTTCTTTTACAAAAATCACATTTCATTGCTCCATTTGACACATGAAGGTATTATAAAAATGATGTATAAAATGTTTACAAACACAGCATCTTATTTGGAGTGTGGGTTATACCGTATGTATTTCATATATTTCATGATTATACCAAAAGACAAACAAATTTAAGTTCAACACTGGAAATCTAAGGCAAGCAAAGAATTGGCATGAGGCATATGTTGAGGCTGAGAATGAAAATCATTTATCGCTACAGTTTCTATTAGACGAGTCTTCTTCTACAAACGTCCCTTTGTTTGCCACTATTTATGTCCAGTCAGGTTTGATGGTGGATATTTCCATTGAAAATTTGCAAGTTCATATTGTTTATTATCAGCTTTCTCGGGTCAATAAAACACTGAGTGGACGTCCACATGAGAGGTGGCTTACTGTTCCTTTTGAAGTATTGCTCTCTGTTGTTTTCCATATAACACCAGAGTGGAATCTGACTGTAGGTGTCTGGAAGAACTGACGGAGGTCTTTGTGTTGGTGCTTTGGTGTGCAGCTACATCACCTGATCAGCTGTAGTGTTTATTGTTTTTATTGCTGCTGATGTCCTCAGAGTCGCTGATGTCGCTGAGGGAGCATAGGCTGCTCTTCAGAGTGCTTCCTGTTCCGGCTTCAGTCAAACCTATCGGAAACAAGACAGATGAATCTGAAATAATAATCCTCACACCTCAAACCACATCCATAAGTGGAGTGGAGTCATTCCTCACCTGATTTGGGAGCCCTTCCTGTGGAGGTTCCCCAGACACTGGTGCTGGGCGATTCCAGGCTCTTCCTTATGGGCCCCTGGGAAGGTCTACTCACTTCCTGTCTGTCCTCTAAGGAGGACACCACCCAGTCACTGTTCTCCTCTAGATCCGTGTACTGTCACCACATTCAAAAACATCACTCAGACTTTTTATGTGCATGTCTTTCACCACAGAATTACACAGCAAGGCTCTGTTATCTCACAGTGAGTTCTTGAACTTCATCCTTCCTCTCTGGGAAGATGCTGACGCCCCCTGCTGGTTTCTTCATCACTCTCTCCTCAAGATGCATCTCCATTTTTCTGGCCAGGTCTTTGATTTTATTCTCTAAAATCATTCATCAAATGCATTCACATTTTCATTTCTAAACAATTCAGACAAAAACAATAATAATGACAAAGTGACAGTGCCTGACAGGGAAAACATTCACATAAACCTGGACTGAGGTCGAGACTGACCAACAAACATAATAAACTATGTCCACTGATACGTTCTCATGTATAAATTGATATTTTTGACATATGGTCTGTGCAGGCTGTTTGGAGAACAGACATACCTTTGCCAAAGTTTCTTTTCTCCACATTGCCATTCTGGTCTTTATAACTCTGGAGCAGTTTGGGGTCGATCTCCTGGAGCTCGCTGACCTCCGACCAATCGTCCTCGTCGCTCTCCATCTTTGCGGCGACTGTCTTGGTCACGCCACCCACTGAGGAGAAGGAGTGTTTGGTTGGAGCCCGGGTGACCTGGACTGGACTGGCTTTATTTGCTCCAACTTGAATCGGGTTGAGTCTGTGCTGTAGCGGTTTGCCCCTATGGTGATTTTGGGGCTCCTCAGTGTCGGAGTCTTCTTCAGATTCCTCATCTGAACTGAAAGGAGGGGTCCTTGCGAATCACAGAAAGTTTTTTTACTCATCAGACAAATTTTATCAAAAAAACTGCCTTTCTAAAGCAACCAACTTCAGATCAACAAATGGTTTTGTGTTGTGTTTTCATTTAATTTTTAGGTCAGACAAAGGAGAGATTTCCTTTTATACGGTTTTTGGACTTTACTTGGACGTGAGGGTCCTCAAAATGGTCTTGGTGTTGGGTGTAGAGGTCTTGGGCTGGGCGGTGGTCCTGGTCCTTGGTGCCAGCTGGGGGACCTTGGGCCGCCTGTCTGCAGGCCCAGACGTCACCTGGGTGGATCTGGGGGGCAGGCTGCTGGACTGAGGAAGGATCTGCACCACTGATACCATAAACACAATCAGGGGATCAAGAGAGCTTTTAATCAGCTTATGAGGCGACAAACAAGCTAATCAGTGATGATGTCATGCTGGGCTTTTTGATGACCCACCTTGAACAGACTGCCTGGATCTGGCCTGGGACTCTGGAGCAGGGACACTGCCCCTCCTCAGAACTCCTAGCTTCTGTTCCACGATGCTGGCTATCTCCTCCCGGTGACGACAATAGTCCGGCATCCTCTTTGCAGCGCTCTCGCGCTTCAAATGCATCTGGGCCAGCATGGAACTGAACTCTTTGCCCTTCAGACCACTCTGATCCTGGAAACAGGCCGAGGAAATAATGAGTAAAATGTACAAACCAGGTTGACTAAAAACAAGGAGTGTACTCACAGGCTTGACTCCCAGGTTCTCCATCTTCTCAAAAACTGCCTGCTCCAGGGCCAGCCGCAACTCTTTCTTCATTTTGGGATTCTTTTTCAGAGACCTGGTGGTCATCCTCGGTCTCCTCTCCGGGACTGGTTTAGGCTGCTTCTCCACTGGCCTCCTCTCAGACAAGCTGCTCGAGTCTGGAAAAGAAACCACACTTAAATCAGCCGTTTGTGGATGAACGGCCTGCAGGAAAACAGGCAGCAAAAGCAAGCATGCATCTGCCAACTTCCTCAGCAAGCTCCATGCTAAAAAGGTTCTGTCAGATGGATGTAGATGGAGCGACTGCAGCAGGGCAGGCAGAAGTGGAGAACGTCGAAGTCTATCTGCCACAAGATGACAGATGTAATGATCGGCTATGTTGGCACGGCAGGCATCCACGACTCTCACAAGACAGTGGGCTTGCTTTCTTGAAAAGCGAGAGTTGAGATGATCTCAGTCACAACACACTTGAAGGGATAGTTGGGGTATTTTTAAGTAGGTACTTCTACAATTGTCAGTTTATTACACGCAGTAGGGAGTTTACGTTACACAATCCTGGCATGGAACTGTCAAAATCAAAATACTGCCATGTTGGCAGGAAGGCGCACTGTTTAAACTACTGCCAGGGATCTGAGAGTGAGCTCTGAGCTCTGGGAGTGCAGAACAGCTGAGAGCGAGCAAAGGGAAGATCATTTTACAGGATTCTGAAGGTAGACAGATGGATAACTGCCATAAAGCATGCAAGAAGCGATCATAACAAAACAGAGCGGTGGGAACCAGCAGCTTTATATCAGGTACAGAATTCACTGTTCCTTAAACTTCATATCTGATTTATTTTACATGCTTTAATTACGGTTGTACTTTCATTAAATGCATGTTAGACCAAGGTATTATGGCGTGGATTTTACGGTGCTTCCCGTTGCTCACACAGCAAGAAGCAAACACACAGTGATAAAACAGATAAAACTCAATGCACGTTATGTCTGTGTGCTGTTTGAATGTCTGTTCTTGTGATTACAACAAGGATCAGAGCATTGTGTGATTTCTCGTAATATGACTCACCAGAGAAGAGATACTGAAACATCTACAACTACTAAACCTTTTCAAGATTCATGAAAAGTATACCGGGGGTATGATAAGGGTGAGGGATATTTAGTCTTTAGTATTTACTTGTGCATATAGTCATATCTTGTGATTTAAAACTCTAAAGGCATAAATTCACTGCTGGCGCCAACCATTTTGAAGCAGATTTTCCTGCCAATATGGCAGCATACACAAAGTCATGTGGGGTCCAGAGCGCTGTAGACAACTAGTTTGGAGAACCAGCATGGGAGCAAAGCAACTCCTCCTGCAACAAAAACCCATTTTAATAATACACTGACTATGAGGAAGTACCTCATACACTTAAAAACACCCAAATCGTCCCTTTGAGGAAAAGGCTGCGTATAACAGACTGGTGCATCCATGCAGACAGCATGCAGTGCAGTCGATCAGCTCTGTTTGCTTTTAATGCCTTTTTTTTTTACCTTTCTCCTCTTCTGACAGCTCCTGTATAGGGTCCAGCCTAGGAGCAGAGGCTGGCTCCTCTAATTAGACAGCATATGAGGTCAAAGGTCATCACAAGTCAGGGAGTCAGATAAAGCATGTGGTTGTGTGGTGACAGCATTGCTTTGAAAGCCTCAAACAGCATTCTATGAATTTTTCATGCGTGGCTGCACATGCTGGGAGTGACATGTCATTATATTCATATTTTGTCTCAACAGCTGGCTTCTACTCACTTACCGAGCACAACTCTCTTTCGTTTGGGCTCTGGAGCTGGTGCACTGACAATGACTGGAAAACAGAGATTACCATGCATGAGTTAAGACCGTACAAGCAGCTGCCTTCGGTGGAAAAATATCGTCACTGAAAAGGAACCCATACCTGGTACTTCAACTATTTTGGTGGGCGGATATGAGGAAATATTCCTGATCTGCGAGATAAAAAAAAGATGCACACTTGTTACCACTAGTAACAGAGTTACTACAGTGAATTAAATAAAAAGAATATCCTAGGAGTAGTGGACAGCATTTTAAGAGGAATCTATAAGCAGAAATGGGATAAGATGTTCATAACAGACTTTTCATTCGTGTATATATCAATTAGTGAAACTAAGAATGGTTAGCTTAGAATGAGCCCTGAACAACGGACAAACTAAACCCTGGCTCCAGAAATGTTTTTTTATGGCATAAGCTGCAAAGCATTAAATCTGCAACCAAACTCTGCACACTGTGTTAAAAAAAAACATACAACAGATTACTTTTAATAGATGCATTACTATTACTTCTACATGTATACATATTGGACTCCGCTTCACTATGATGGTCGAGAATGGAGAATGAATGCCATACACGTGAGGTTTCTTGCTATATGCTATGAAAACTACACCTCTCTGACAACTTAAATACTACAATACAAACAAAAACAAAACAAAATGAAAACTATGATGACTTGAAAATTCAGAACCTTGCTAGTAACATGAGGAAAACATGGTGCTCAAGGAAAAGCATCTGTGTTTCCTGTCAAACAGCTCAGTATCATCATGTCTCATTACAACACAATCTGAGCCCACATAGCAAATACAGGATATCCTGAACAAGGGCCGAGCCATCCGCCTCACTTCCTCTGCAGACATGATCGCTCTGGATGTACTAGTGTGGGTCGGTGCCGACCTGCTCCCTCTGGGCCTTGATGGTCTGCTCCTTCTCCTGCAGCCTCCTGCTCAGCTCCTGTTGAAGCATCTGGCTGCTCTCCTGCTGCTCGCACACCGACGCCTGCATCCTGTTCAGCTCATTCAACAGCTGGAGGACAACGAGGATGATTTTACAGCTTCTGACACCTGCTTTAATCGTGCAATAATCAGGACAAAAACCAAAACACACCTGGTTCTTTTCAGACTCGTGTTGGGCCTTTATTTCCTGCAGCCTGGATCCCCACTTTTTATCCTAGAAGAGAATATTTTTGTACTCATTAAAAAGACTTCATTCACTCGTAGGCTTTTGAAACAATACCTCCCCCTTCCACTGACCTGCTTCTTCAGTTGCTTTTCCAGCTTTTGTATGGCCTGCATCTGCAGCTCTCGGCAGTCGTCTCTCTCCGGCTGTGATTGGACAGGACTGGATGGCTTTTCCTGCCTGGCTGTTTGGTTCAGATGTGCTTGCTGTGAAGGAGAATGCATGAATGAAATACACCCTGAAGAAAGTGGCACCACAGAGACGGTACTGACGTACACTGAGAGCCTGACTGTTGCAGGTGTAGAGGAACTCCATCTCCCTGCGCATGCCGTCCCTGCCTTCTTTGAGCTTCCTGTCCACGCGGTCCATCTCCTCGGCCTTGAAACGGTCCAGCTCTGTCAGCAGCTCTTTGTGCATGGACTGCTGCTCCTTCTCCTGAGATCACGATAGAAATGTAAAGAGCTCAGTCGCCACATATGATTCATTCATGCTCTGCTGTCTCATAAGATGCTGCCACAATCTTGAGGTAGATGCCATTGCCATTATAACTTGAGAGTTGATAAAAAGGATCAAGAATCCCTGCAAAAATGCCCCATCGAGACCCTTTCAACAATTTGGAGATTTCTGCAAGAATTGCATTTTTCTATTACTGTTTTATTGTATGTAATAATTTTATTTTATATTTATCTATTATATCTAACTAGTAAAGACATCCATCTTCTGAATGCTCCAGATCTGTAGCTTATGGAAGAAAAGTTTCAAGCCATGATCATCCTAGAGTTCACAACAGCCTTGGTTGAGCTGCACAGTTAGCTAGCTCAGGCCAGCCAACATCACTGTCTTGTTCCCTTCCTTCTTCTTGGTGACTCGGTTGGAAGGTCTGTTTTGTGAGAGGAACAATGTGTGCAGTCTTGTGATCAACAGCCCAGAACCCAAAGATAAAAAGTTTACGATCAAATGACAAAAAGGGCTGGACGGAACCAGAGATGTTTTGGCATCTTAGCTTTCCAAACAGCACCAGATAAAACCTACCTGAGCTGTTTTAGCCTGCAGGTCCAGCTGCTGCTGAACAATCTGCTCCTTCAGACTGCTGATCTCCAGTTTGAGGCTTTCGATCTGAGATTTCTTCTCGCTGTCTGACCGCAAATCTGCAAACAGTTGTATGTGTTTATGCAACAAGACAGGAAGAGGAATATTTCATATTTCACCTCTTCACAAGACCTTTAAAGCTCCCATATTGTTGCTCATTCCCAGGTTGATGCTAGATCATGCTTACATGATGTAATGTTAATTTTAGGCTCGTTCAACGGCATTGTATTGCTAGGCAGCAACAGCTTGGGTCCATATTAACTTCCTGCCAGCTGCGACAGGAAATAAAATGGGACACATTCATAGCATTAAAATGAAACGGTTTAATACAGGCTGTGATGATTTCTCTGTGGAAGAAGTTTCTGACTTTCTGACCGGTTGACTTACCCATCTCGTACTCGTCGGGGTGGCGCCGCTGCATGTGGTTCTGGAGAAACGAGGAATTGAGGAAGGACTTATCACAGTGAAGACACTAAAGAAAACAGAGGGAAATTCAAGCATTAATTTAATCACCTTTTGACAATGGGGCGGTCCAGGAGGTCCCAAAAGCAAAAAGGGTCATAATGCATTTTCACCTTAATTCCATCCACAAATAACACAAAAACAGAATGTTTTGTGATGCTGCTTTTCATTGCTTCAATTTTATGCGCAATAATTAAGGCATGTGTTTTTTTTAATTCCTGAGTTGTTGTCATTTTTGAGTAATCTCTGGCAAAACAATTTTCTTCTGCATTTATAATGTTCTATCTTATCTTTTTAACTGTTTTGGTCAAACATCTATAAGCAAATATTTTCATCGGTAAGGGTAACAAAATGTTATCATATGGGGATCTGTGGTCTAATTTGTGTCAGTTTTGGGGTCCTTGATTTAGAAAATGTTTGGGAAACACTTGTTTTAGAGACCTGTGTTATTTGCGCTATAAATCAATTAGTTCTTTGGTTTATAAAACGGCAGAAAATGAAGAAAAAAAAGCCCAGGATGACGTCCTCAAATGTACAACTCAAAGATATTCAGCGTACCGTCTCAAAGGAGGAAAGAACCAGAAGGTAATCACATTTAAGAAGCTGGAATCAGAGAATTTGCACATGAATGGATTATAATTATCAGTTACATTTAACAGTTGACAACTCCACTCCAAACAGGAGTATCCGTTGAGTTCAGGCATGTGCTTCCTAGCAGACAGATAGCATGAGTGATGTTGATTTGCTGCCTGCGGCGGCCGTCGCCACACTAAAATAGACGCTTCCTGCATCACACGCTACATTTAACGCTGGCGCTCACTGTGACAGCGACTTCATTCATTGTTAAACCTGCTGTCACTGATATCTTGACGCAGCGTACGGTGGTGAACAAGTGTGGCCTCAATTACATTTGCAATGACTGTGAGAATTAAATTAGCCTTTAAAATGGGTATACTTGATAAGACATGCAGCCATGAGGAGCAACACATCGCCTCTCTATCAATTATTGAGCCATCTCTGTTAGCTGAGCGTTCCTGCGCACACCTAGCAACCACAAGTTGTCAAGGGACACTACTGTTGCCTCAGCAACCGCTTGTCTGGGTCAGCTGCAGCAGGGAGATCTTTGATTTGTGCTATAAATAACAATAATAACAGTAATAGTCAGCCAGGTATCTTCATTGCAACTCCTCTTTTGTTAAGAGGATTAAAATAAAAATGGCACCATCTGTTCTGCAGCTTTTCTTCCTGTCTGAAAACAAATCTTATTATAAACAAAACATGGTTGCTATTAGAGCTGCGACAATTAATCAAGTAGTGGCCAGATATTTTGGTGAATTTTACACATTCTTACACATTCAACAACATAATGGACATGTGCAATTAATCAACTGTTGGAGGACTGCAGCAACTCTCTCATGTGCAATATATTTTGTATCTACTGCTCTGCAATATCACAAGCCATTTCTACTGTTCCCTGTGAAATACTGTTATCTTTATTATAACTCATTCCAGTGTGCTCACAGATTTTGTGCACTTATGTTTATATGATGACTTGTTTATATGGTTTTGTCACCTGGTTTGGTGCTTATTTAGACATTTGTACATTATTTACTGATGTTCTTATTTTTTGCTGCTGTAATGATGCAAATTCCCCTGTTTGTGGAACTAATAAAAATGATGTTGTCTTTTCTTAATTGAGTGATTGGTTTGAGTAATTTTGTAAAAATAAAAAGTCTGACTACAGAAAATGTGAGGAGCGTCCTTGTTTTACTCCTCTGTGTCAGTGAAATATCTCTGAGTTGTGGACGAAATAAGATATTTGAGGTTTGGAGAAAAACACTGACCAACATTTTTCACCTTTTCAATACGTTTGAGTAATTTTGAAAGACAACTACTCAAACTGGTTGGTTTGAGAAATTTTGGATACTAATGCATTTCTATACAATAATAGTTAGCTGCAGCCCTAATTACCAGGGTAGCTTTCACAGGACACAACCACTTTACTTTAGTGTCTCATCTACCCAGAACAAATACATTGCATAAGAACCATTTCTCCCCCTACAATATAATCACCCTGATAGGAAAGGCACAAAGCCAGAGCTGTGAGTAGATGTTGGGAACAATGACAGCGCAGGAGGAGGTGGTGGAGGGAGGTGGGGATGATGGAGGAAGCCTGCCAAACATATGTCACATGCAAATGTGTAGCTGATACCCCCACTGTGGAGCGTTTAGCGAGCCGGTGGTACCTTCTGGCCACTGATGAACCGAGGTGTGAGCAGGGTCTGCTGGGTCCGGATCACCTTTTTCCGCTGTCGGAGCTCTGCGCTCAGCACCTTCACGCGCTCCTCCTGCTGCTTCAGCTCAGCCAGCAGCCGCTCGCGCTCCCCAACGCCGTCCTGCACGCGCTCCTCCGCCGCTCGCAGGCCGAGCACGAGCTGCTCCTGGCAGTGGAGGAGCCACTCCACGGTGAGCTGCGCCAGCCGCAGAAGCTTCACCAGCGCCGGGTCCACGGGGCTCTGGCACCGCTGGCACCGCTCGCCCTCCAGGCTGCAGAAGGTGACGCCGGCGATGTGCTCCTGGAGGACGTCCACGTCCAGTTGGCTCGCCACCAGGTCCACGTCCACGGCGCTGATGCGGCGCCAGTCCACGCTCTCCCGACGCGGGCGGAACGTGAAGGGGACTGCGGCAGCGGCGGTTGACGGAGTCATGCCGGGCGCGGAGTGCAGGCTGAGCGGGGAGTTCAGGAGGGATGGGATCCCCGCTGATGAGTGGGTCCCCTGGGTGTCGCTAGTGTAAGGGTAGTACGCTCCGTCGTAAAATGGCTGAAACAGGATTGTAAATGTTCACAAATTACCAACAAACATCACAACGACAACACAGCGCGGTCTGTTCTCCGTCTACCTATTGGTCTCTCGGTGCAGCCGGGGCTCTCCTTACCATCGCACGACTGACTTCGCCTTCACACGGAGGGGGGCAAAACACCGAGCACCGGTCGCCGCTCCTCTCCGGTTCCGCCCCCTCTGATCACCGCGACAAAGGCTCGACCGGGCGTCCGCTGCGTTACCATGGAGACAAGAGGCTCGAGCGTCCCTGTCGTCAAAGCAGCAAAACGTTAGCAAGAACCAGGTTAGCTTCAACAGTTTCCATGCTAACCGTTAATCTCTCAGCGTCGCTAAACAAGTCGGGACACGCTAATTTTTATTCTTGTCTTATTATATATCTCATTGCTCTGACCCCAAAGTTAACAATGGCCGACATGCTTGAACGTGCCCAGGCAACGATTCCAAAAAAAAGGTGCTACGAAGAACGAAAAATCTCACAACACCACCTCGGTAACTAGCCTGCTGTGATGGCGAGCTAACGGACATTTCACACAACTTTAAACGACGCGTCTGAAAACAAAATTAAACACCACCAGCAAGTGTTAATGCTTCGTGTTAAGTTATAGCTGTGTGTTTCAGGACGCTGAAACAACTTACCGGGGGGTTTGTGGTCCTAATTCACAGTTTTTGGGAAAGTTTTCCAACGACGGTACCCCAGCAGGCGATTTGAGGGTGACGTAGCTGCTGGTCTCCACATTCCTCAATCTGTGCTTGGGGGGAAAAAGAGACGCCATTACGTTCACTACAATGAATACACGAACTTCCGGTTTTTACCTTCAAAATAAAATATTAATAATTAATAAAATATTAATATTTTGCAGCTTTATTCATGAGAACATTTTTTCTGACATTTGTTTCACAATCTATGATTTAACCTATAAACGTTTCCATTTGATTTGTATACTGTGTTTTTGTGGCCATCAAACTTTGCAAGTTATTATTCTAAAAATAGTCAGACAGAGATGCTTTATTGTCATTTAACAAATACCAAAGAAACTTTGCTTGGCAGCATTTGCTTGTCACAGAATACAAGTATAAATAAAGGAAGGACAAACTAGCAGTAAAATCAGATTTATAAACAATGTTTGCATGTACAATTATTATAGTCACAACATACATGGACATCTCTGCATGCTTGCATAATATTTTTTTCTATTTGCATTGTTTATTTTAGGATTTAGTATTTTATTTTAAGAATGTATAGTTTTTGAATAACTATGTCACTACGGATGTTTGATATTCTCTCCTCTGTGTGCTCTGCTGCTCTTTTTTTCTGTATTCTGTATTTTTAATTTATGTACTGCTGGTGACTGGATTTATCTATCTAAATATATATATAAATATATATGTTTTGTATTTAGTACGTCATTTATGCCACTAACTCTCCATTGCTTGGTTTGCAATACTTACCCCATGTTTTATTCTATAATTGGATGCCATACATTGTCTATTGTGTGTCATGTGTGTGTGAAAAAATGTTGAATAAAAACAACTGAATCAATAAAAGAGGGAACAAATCTACTATTCAGGGAGCAGAAAATATAATCATGCAGTTTTACCAGAGTCCAAACCGCTTTATTTTAACAGGGAAGCTCCTCACTTCCGGTGGTGTTGAGTGCGGCTGGACGCAGAAACAGACCTCTGGGATTTGAAATGGAGAAACGGGGATCTGAAAACAAGGGTGGAGGATAAGGAGCCATTCTGGACGGACACTGTCCGCCTTTAGGGCGGCGGATAAGTGAATAAATCACAGTTAAAAGGTTGTGAGCACACTGACCCGTCCACAGTGGAGAGTTTCACAGTGAGTACAGCTCGATGTAAGGACTCCCCCCTGTGGCTGAAATGAACACTGCAGCATCAACACATTTACTAAATGGGCCCAAAAGCCGTCTAGTAATCCAGTAATAACAATAAAATTAATGGTAATACTTATATTGACGATGATGATAACAACAATAATGATAATAAAATTGTTTAATTTGATATCAACCCCCATAATTACCACCATATGGTGAAAGTACTGCTTCAAAAAATGGCAGAGGTGGAAAAAGTATTCAGGTCCTTTGATTAGAATGATAAAATAATGTTTTTTATTGATCCCCCATTAGGGGATATTCACTTGTTACAGCAGCATGAAGAAGTTACCGGTAAGAGAAACAATAAAACGATAATAATGAAATATAAGAAGTAATAACAACTAGGCCTACAAATATTTACAGTTTGTATAAAACACAAAAGTATAGTTGATGTTCCTTCATTCTCTAGAGCAGTTAAATACCACATTTACTTGGTTTTGTTACCCTGCTAAAACTTGAACTGTTTTAAGTTTGAACATGGTCAATGTCAAGTCAAATGTATGCTATATTTAGAATATGTTCACCACGTTACCTTGCCAGAATTACCAGAATTCAGGAAGCTGCTGTGCGACTTCTGAAAGGAAAGACAGACTCGACCCACAGAGGAAACCTCACAGCCTGTATTCAGAAACAAGCCGTCAGGATTTCTGTAACTTGTGATGTCACAAGTTTGTCACATTTAAACCATTTCAGTTTGAAATGGTCTAAATGTATCCCAGTTTATTTCCTGATGCAGTGTGTGTTAATGAAATGGTTTAAATATTGTAGATTAGGGACGTCACAAAGTTATAGAAATCCTAAGAGCATATTTCAAATGTTTCTGAACACAGGCTGTGAGTATTTCTCTGTTTCGATACTTTCACACTATTTACACAACACTTACACCTGCTTTATATGTGCAGGACATGAAAATGTCACTTTTTGAAATATCAAATCAAATCAAATCCCTTTATTGTCATTACATGACAGTGCATACAACAAAGTATGGCACCTTTAAAGCCAAGAAGTGGACGCATGTGTACATCTTTCCACCAACGGAGGTCAGCAGAGATCTGGTTTCAGATCTGGGACGCTGCCTGCTGCTGTGATGGAGAGAAGCAGTGGGGGGCGTCGCAGTCCTCGCTATAATGTGCAGGATGGCTCCACACACTGCTTGAGGATCCGTCTTAAGAATTGCTCTTCGGATGTTTCTTTTAAAGCATGAAATTAGAGTGACTCACACTTGGGACATTGTGGGCAATGGCTCAGGACTAAAACCAAAAGTTTTCACATCATGCATGCTGTCAAGACGCTGGTGTGCTGAACTCTCCATCAGAGTCCCACTGCGAGGAAGAGGCCGCCATTTTGCCCCCATCCAATCCCCAGACAGCTTCAGTCGAGTCCTGATAAATGGAGTTTTTAATTCCTCTGGACAAGGCCTGTGACTGTTGGAGTAGCCCGAGGCGAGCGATGGGGGACAGGCTTCGCCAGCAGCATCACAATGAGGCGACAAAGTTCAGCCATAGGACAAGACGCTCGCTTGCTTGTTCGTTTCTGGATCCAAATCTTAGAGTTTTCCATCTTCCTATGTTCCCACACTCTCCGTCACCTCCAGGCCACGGTTATGTTTGCTTGAAAATACAAAAAAAACCACACTTGTTTGATAACCAGAGAAGTTGCGGCGTTGCATTAGTCATGCTGCGAAAAAGTAGCAATTGGGGGGTGTGGAGGAAGAAGAGCAGACCTCTTGAGATGAGTAAGCGCAGCCCTACACTCAATTTACTGCTTGATTTATGACTTCATTTCCTGTGTGAAGTCCTCAGCGGGGGTGAGGCGGTATATCTTTTCCCACTATAGGTAGCGGCCGCTCCACTCCCAGATTCTCCCATGAGACCCAACCACTGTGGGCCTTAGCTGGACTATAAATAATGGTAACAAGTGCACATCGAGAGGAGAGGACTCCATCTTTATTCATGAAGGAGGTTCTTGTCTTTCCCACGCAGAGTGGATGTTATAGTTATCTGCATTTCAGCTAATAACAATAATCATCTGGAGATAGTTTCATGATCAGAAAAAATGAGACTTATTTTTCAAAACATTTGGAGATGCAACTTAAAGGGATAGTTCAGGTGTTTTGAAGTGAGGTCAGGGTATTACTTACGGTGATTGAGGGTCAGAAACAGACAGGAGCAGCAGCACAGGAGCAAAGAAGGAACTGCAGCAGAAAAAAGAGACTTTAGACACTGAGAGCTGCTAAAACCAGCATGTTAAGCACCACCACCTGACCACTACAGCAACAATACCACTACTCAGACCCTTCCCTGAAATGTACACTAAGACAAAGAAGTAAACTGAATTCAGAATCTTACTTAAAGATCCCATAGTGTGAAAAGTGAAATTTGGTTAATCTACAGAGAACTACTCACAGTCTGACCATCTCACAGTTTATTTCCTATTGCAGTGTGTGTGTGCGAGTGACATCAGTTGACATGAAGTAAACATGGACCCAAGCTGTTGCCTAGCAACACAATTCCATTGAAATGTACCAAAAACGGACGGATGATAAAAACAGTCATATTCAGACAGGACAGTACTGGGAGAATAAAGGTTGCTTTGGACATTACAGCATGTAAACGTGTTCTAGGAGAAGCATAAAATACAAGTATGAACCTGAAAATGAGCAACGTGGGACCTTAATATGTAATAACATAATATTATATTGTATTCCCAACAATGTCACTTTTATTTGCTTCATTATGACAAAGTAAAGTCGTGTGATGTGCAGTTTTTAAAATCATCTGGAAAAAAAGCCTCCCTGTTACATGACTATAAACCAGACAAATGCAAAAAAAAAATGTCAGCTCAACTTGAAGCTGAGCTGCAATCGAGTCCACAACTGCCCACCGGTTTTCATCTCAGACACTTTGTTGTCTGTTTTGAACAAGGCCAGTCAGAGGCAGGTCACAAGCAGTGAATCAGCCTTGTGGGAAGGAGGGATGAAAAAGCGCTGCCGTGGGGAGGGTGGAAGGAGAGAGGCATCCCACTGTTTCCTTTCTTTGTCCCCTATGAGCGCTGCTCAGGTCAGGACAGGCTCCAGCGCCAAAGAATTATATATAGCAGACAAATGACGAGGGTGATTTTTTCCCCTCGTCCTCCCACTGAGCTGAGCTCTGTAGAGCAGATCAGCAGCAGCGTCCTTTAGAGGAAACACAGGTAACAGAAAGTAAAATACTGTATGTGCAGACAGTAATGATGAATGTGCTCATGTGCAGAAAGCTTCACTTTAATGTGAGCCAGCACCATTTCCTCCAGGAGCACCCAGCACATTCCTGCTTCTACATGTCAAGGCACTGAACTTTTTTTACCCAGCAGCCAATTTGAGCACAGAAAAGCTTCTTTTGCGATAATCGTCCAAGTGTTACGGTCATTTTAGAAGTACCTTTAACATACTAGTGTCACTGCAGTCTCCTGTTTAATAAAAGACTTCTAGATATACAGAGAGCAGCTGTTTGTCTCAAAGATCCTCCAGCATCATCTCCTTCACTTTAACTGGACTCTGTCTTTCTCACTGAGTTCACTACGCTTCACCATTTTGAACAGGAGGGAGGAATTCAAACTGAATTCACCTTTTTAGACACAAATTTTAGCTCTTTTTTCAGCTTTTTTTTGTAAAAGAGTAAATTTTAAGATTCACACAGTGGCAAACACCTGATGTGTGGTGGTGGGATAATTTGCAGTTAAGCACTGCAGATGTCTCTAAGGTACGACAAAGGCACAGGGAACACCAACTACAATAACGTACCTCACAAAAGACCAATAAAAGTCATATGTTCGACTCCCCCACATGCCCACCAGTATTTTTTTCACGGTTTTTACTCTACATCACACACTTTGTTATGACATTAGCATTTAAAAAAGACAGAATTTCTGCACCGTCTCTCTCCTGGTTTTCCTCCCTTAATCATCTAATTATATTTCCCTCTCAATATTAAGTCACAGCACAATTAGTGTGCTGCTTGTACTGCTTTAATGTGAGTCATACTGACTATAGTGTTAATACCTTGGAAGTGGCCGGTGTGATTTATAAATGTGGCAGCTTAATGTAGTTAGGAGGAGTGGAAGTGTTCGCCGTCCGCTGGGTCGTCCTATTAGGGACTAAATGTTACTTTTGACAGTTTGAACAAATGAGAGACTGTCGCTCTCTCCGAGCTTTGGCAGCCATCTTTTGTATTCAGGGGAGCGCCTCGCTTTAGTGTCAGCACGGGACAAGAGAAGCACTTAACGTGACATTTAGAGATGCTCGGAGATTCTCTCTGGAGGCCGGCGGCGGGGAGAAAAGAGCCCATGATGTTATCGCAGACATGTGTTCTAAATGCCAGGAGGGGTGATTTGCTGGAAAGCTTTGTCCATGAAAAGATGAGAGAAGAAACCCGGGCCTCTGGTATCGCACCTCTCACACCGGCTCCAGAGCTCCCCTTTAAGCTTTGTCTGAAACAGTTTCATATCTACAGCAGGCTTACAGAGAAATCTTCTTAGATTGAGCATTAGCGCCGCTGTTATCCTGAGACAAAATCCACAAATGCACAGCGCATCTTAAATAGTTGAACACAGCTTTACAAGTGGGCGACACAAGCTTTCTGGAATCTCAACCAGATGGTCGTAATACACTGTGGATCACAGCCATTTTTAAAGACACTCAGTCCCCTGAATCAGGTCCAAAACCTCCCTGAACATTCAAGGTGGACTAAATGTCTGACTGACGTGGGTTTAAACCTCCACAAGATAGCAGCGCGAGTATTTAACAGGTAAAGGAAAGGGCATCTTCCGATCAACAAAGTTTCATCTTCACAGGTTACATCTTGGTTAGGTTTAGGCAACAAAATGACTCAGCTGTGGATAGGGTTAAAACAACTTAAGTGCATAAGTTACATGACAAAAACTACTCAGGTTGAGGAAAATGTTGTTTTGTGTTAAAATGTCTCTAAAATGGTGTTAGTTAAGTACACATCAGCAGTGTGAATTTAACACTTAAACACTGATTGACACTGACCTTCTGAACACTGTGATTCTACACTAGGGGGCGCTTTACTCATTGATGTTATTATGACTCATGAGTCAATGCAGTTTAACACAAATACTAATTGATTAGGTATAAGGTCGTGGTTTGGGTTAAAAAGTAAGTAAGTAAGAGTAAAAAAGGTGCCGTAGATTATGTCAAATAAACCAGCATTGGCCTGTTTCACACGTGGTACAATATAAATGGATTTTGTAGGCTATATATGTGTGAAAACTACAGTGTGAGCACAGCCTGTACTGGATGCAGACATATTACAGAAATATTCTCCACGTAATGAGTGTCTGAATATTTTTGCAGTTCATCCGGCGCCATTCATCCATCTTCCAAATGGATCTTTCCCCACAGAGAGAGGAAAGTAAGCATTTGTACTTTGGGCACAGAGCGCCGTGCCGCCTGATGCGATAAATCAGCCGGCGAGTTCGACGCATGAAGATAGAGCTGCATCGTGATGAAGCTGCTGCACGGGAGTAGAGTTCAGGAAACACGGCTGGCTATTCGTCACCAGACCATCCCATCCTACCGATAGATCTGGAGAACTTCCACAGACTTGTTTTTCGTCTATTTCGTCTCCTCTGTGTATTTGCTGCTCCTATATCTCAGCTCCTTTATGGTTCGGCCTCAGACACCTGATGTGGGTGGAGAGAACAGCAGAAGCATCACAACGCTTACACTGTCACTGGCAGGCGGACTGGTTTCACTCATGGCAAAAGGTGTCTGATCTCCTGTGACAAGACTCCTCGTCATATTTTACATCATCAACTCCATTTCACCAAATACTCCCTGGCAGATCCGTTTTCTCAGTCGGCCACGTGTTTTTATTCCACGGGTGTTTACTCAAGGAGGAATAATCCATTTTCTCGCCTCTTGAATATTTAAGGCTTTGATGTTTGGTAGTCTTATGCAGTTTAAGCAGCTTGCTATAACTGGTCTCCCAGAGATCCACTTCTCCCATATTTTCTGTCTGGATTGCAGAAAATAAAGTATCCCTTTGAAGC
Organism: Synanceia verrucosa; assembly: GCA_029721515.1. Classification (NCBI taxonomy): domain Eukaryota; kingdom Metazoa; phylum Chordata; class Actinopteri; order Perciformes; family Synanceiidae; genus Synanceia; species Synanceia verrucosa. The sequence goes on from CM056572.1 coordinate 4,691,232, forward strand.
CTCTCCTTTACTGCCTGTGTGGAAGGTGTTTTCTGCAGATAATCGCTTCTTTCAATTCACAAGAGGAGTGCCGTGCATTTATATTTTAACTCAGTATAGGCTTGAGGACATGCAAATGTTGCGACAGGAATTTAATGACGACCTGCTGGGGTGAGCACACTTTGGCAGATTTGGCCAAACATGAATTATTCCATCTCTAATGCGACAAAAGCGGCCCAGCTGCCAGGCAGCATAAACAGGGCTGAAGACTGGGACTGTTTCCAGCATTTTTTTTCATGCGTCTGGATGACAGAATTCATGAGGCATGTAGTCTTAAGCAATGCTGCTGAAATTGGTGAGGAAAAAAAAGTGTTAGCAGTGTTATTTGCACACGTGGCCCAGACGCTCACTGACTCAGCTCAAAGGCCTGGTTAACCAGACCAGGCTGAACGTCAACGTAAAATGACAATCAAAAAGCCACGAAAGATTATTTCAAAGACAAAAGTTGTTCTAGCACAGGGATGTCAAACACCCAAGTGGGTTAGTTAAACAATGACATCATGACCAATTAATAATCCATCCAAATAGTTCCCCTTCTTTTAGTGTGAAGAGGTACAATTTATTCTGAAGATGTTCACAATTAATGAACAAATAATTCATTTTAAAAAAACAGCTTCAAACGGCCTCATGGATTTCTCAATTAAGACTAAAACAGTTTCCTCAAACCTGCCAATCTTTTTGCAGAAAGTGCAGAAAAAATCTTTTTCAGCAAAAGTGAAAAATTGGTTTCTGTAATTTCACTCGTGTGAAAGTGAAACTATAAAAGACATAGTGGTGTGCTTGGAATGGGAAATTGCGAAGCAGTGTCCAAATGAATCAGAAAGGACAGAAAAAGAGGTGAGCTTAATATTGGGGTGCCCACCCTGACATTTTAAATTGACATCTGCTGGAAGTGATGTTCACAGGTGGTAATAAACCCATCAGAGCTGACAGGAAGCCTGACCGGGCCGCGGCGCCATGCGGCACCATCAAGCTTAAATTACCTGCTAGAAAATGCAGATTGTATTGCAAGCTTCCTCTTCTGATGTCCTCACACTGTAGTGGACAATCTGGGTTTCTCTCTGTGGAGCTGCCAAGGAGCACAGCGTGGGCCAGCAGCTTCCTCTTCGTGCAGCACCAAGCAGGGAGGGTGTCCTTTTTGATTAAGCGTTTTGGTCCAGGTTGCTGTGGTGCCATCGCTGCACTGCAGGTCTGGTGGATTCCTGCAGTGTAGCGTTAAACCACATGTGACAGAGGCAAACAGCCAGGCTTGTCACTAAATATGATTTACCTAATAGCTTCATCTAATAATATGATTTACATCTAAATATTCAAGCCCGTTAATAAAGACAACACTAGTGCAGAGAGTTCTGGCTGCTAAAGTGTCTTAATGTGAGAAAAAATAATTGCCTTTTAAAAAAAACTATGTGTTTCTACGAAAAGCATTTGTTTAAGGGTGTTTCTGGCAAAATGGCCACCGGGACACCGTCACTAGCAGTTAGCTTGCTTCCAAATAAAATCAATTTGAACATGAATACAATTAGAGAGCTATATCCATGTGTGTGGTTTCACTAAACAAAAGCAGCCCAATTTTTATTTTATTTTTTGAATTTATTATTTGTAGTGTGACTACAAAGCTAGTGGTGTGCTACAACAGGAAGTTTTCCTGTCATTCAGACTCTGGCTACATGCTAGAGAGCGTAACATGATAGCATCTTAGCTAACTTTAGCATGGTAACGCACTAAACTAATATGGTGAACACTGTAAACATACAAGCAAAACATAAGCGTGTTAGCATTTGTCCCTGAGAGCAGGTTAGCATGCATGCTTAGCTCAAACTGCCTCATTAGCCTTGTTAGGTTAACTGCTCGATCTAGTTTGGACTCATTTGTGCTTTAAGTTGTCTAGTAGTGAAACTTAAAGGCGCTAATTTCGAAATTCAAAGAAGCTAACAGTGCTAAGAGTGCTAAGAGTGCTGACAGCACAAAGCAACAACACTGAAAGCAGCGTTTACCTGAGCTCAGCTCCACTGACACCATGGGCCTGGATGGAGCTTTTACCTGTAGATAGAAGTAAATTACAACATTATCATGATGTGTTCAAATTATAAAAATGCAAATTTCAATTTGTGCCAAGAAACTTGAATAAATATGTCCGAAGGATGTCTTCACGTTGTGACATGTTTAACTTAAATACACCATATTTTTGTGTATTTTTCGTCAGTTGAGGAAAGTGTCAAGGTGCCAATAATATTGGTTTTGATAATTTACAAATCTGTATACTCCACATACACTCAGGATTCTGGGCCCCTCTATAGCCAGAAAATTTGGATACTGTTTCACATAAAACTATGCCTTTAATCTGGGGTCAACTGATTGAATACGCTTGCTAAACATTTGCCTGCATTGAGTATTTAACTAAAACAACAGCAAAATGTATAAACCCAGAGTTTTCTTCAGAAATATGAGCTAACATGGGGAGAAAAGTGGGCTAGTTTATAAACAAAGTAAGGAACAGACAACAGGCTAACGTTCCAGAACTTTCCATCATATGAACCACTAACAGACCCACCTTGCCTTCTCTGCACCTCTGGAAAAAAATAACATATACACAGAGAGGTAAACCAGACTTGATTGGGAAGGTTTGGGGACAATTTACTTTGTTTGTGGGAGACCTGAATTTCGTGGAAAAAGAAGACTGAGCACAGAACAATGAAGGCCCTTAAGTTTGCAAGGATTCTGAAAGTCTTATCACTGGTGTTTGTGTCTGTTTTGTTTTCTGTTTGTTTGTTTTGAGTACAGCTCTATAAATCTAAGTTTCTGTCTATTAATGCATCTACAAGATATCCTGTAACCTGTGTCTTAGTGCAACTGGACAGTTGCACCATTGCAACATTTGTCTACTTATGAAACGGTGCTGAATAGTGAAGTAAATTCTCAATAAAACAATGTCCCAAAATGTCTTTCTCTGCATTGTTTTTACAGACCTTTGGGCCACATTTAGCTTTTGTTCGCATTAACCATCTGCTAACGGCAACATGGCGCCACTCTTCTTCGGATACAGACAATTCAACCGTAAAACCGACAAAACCTCCATAAATACCTCCCTGCTGCTTCTGTCTCTTAATGCATGGCACCATCACTTCCAGCCTCTGTAACGGTTAACTAAAGGGGCCAATGAGCAGATGCCATGCTGGTTGTCAGGCAGCAGCTCAAACAAACTAAGAGGCGGGAGGCGAACCATCTGAAGGAGCTTTAGACAGGGGGACTAATGAGGTGAGGTCAGGTAGTGAGGCAGCTAGTGGGCAGGTGAGGCATGACAGGAGTCAGACATGACAGGAGAGGGATTTAACACATGGAAACATATAAGAGGAGGAGGAGGAGGAAGCTGTCGCCATGACGATCATGGAGCATATGTGAAAGGGTTTGTTTTCACATGTGCTCCGGTCTCCACCTGCAGATCTGGTGATGACAATGCGTGGCAGATTGGGCTGCAGGTTTTTGACACATTTAAGCAGCTGCGGTGCTGAAGAGAGAGATGCTATGCATTCTTTTTTTTCTGCATTATTTTCATTTGCTAAAATGATGAATTTTTTATCATCTTCCACACTTTTGCCTGCGTCTCACCCTCATTTATATTCTACTCTACAACCGGGAAAGCTTGCAGCAGCCAGAAGCAGATATTCCTTTTTTTCTGTTTAAGTTTTGGATAATTTTTCATTCCCACGACAGCAGCTACCATACCCCACAGCTCTTTTTTTCATCTCCTTTAAATGTTCTCAATTTTTCTTGTGCGCCATATTTTTTACATTCCGTTTGCTTTCCCCTTTTCCTTACATGGCTTCTTATGCATGAAAAAGGTCTGCAAAGTTACAAACTCCCCAAAGAAACGCCTCAACTGCAGCCCGGTCTTTTCTTTTGTAACACTGTGATGTCACTGTTTGGTTGACTAGTCACAGTGGGGGAGGGCCATTTCGGACACAGGGTGATGAGAGGTGCTGAAGAACAGTCGGTTAGAGAAAAATAACGCATTTTTTAAACTTTAAAAATGTTCTAGTAGGATGCAAAACATGCACCTGAAAATATGCATAATGAGTAACCTTTAACAATGCTGCCCAGAAACTCGTCGTCACAAGGAGTCCAAACTTTTTCATTAACTTTGATTATTTTTATTTTTTTTTAATCATTTTTAAATCAATACTAACTTTAGCAAAATACATTCACATCTGCAGTCAGTCTGGCTGAAAATGAAAAAGACAAAAACAAACAAAAAAAAAGATCAACTGAAATCCAATCCAATCATAATTTTCCAGGAAGTCTCGGCTCCATTATTGTGAGCCCTGTACAGTTCATTGCTGCTGAATCGGCATTTTCCCAGAGGGTTATTTCTCATGAGGCTTCGGTATGGTGAGCGTCAGGAACCTCGTAAATATACCCCCACCACCACCACCTTTCCATGCAGCTGCACAGCACAAGTCTCATTTCATCGTACCAAACATGCAGATTCATTCCCATCAGCCCATATTTTAATCAGCATGAAGAAATAAGGGGTACTTTTTGCAAAAGCATTGACTTGTTGTATCTGCAGTGAGGTAAAGATCACACTGACGCAGGATGTTAAGGTCAACCAACGACCGGTCACTCACTTCCGCCTGACCTTTAGAAAATTTCTTGTGCTGACATAACATAACAGATTCCTCTGATGCCGTAAGACACAAAGAGAGGTGAGCCACTGACTAAACCCCCCATTACGGATTAAATCTATAAGCAAGAGGCCAAAGAGCAGGAAGAGGATTGAATGCCAAAGTGCATCCTGGATAAATCCCCTGATGGAGGGGCATTTAAGGCAAAAATGACAAAAGCTTTTGATCGTGGCAGGCTTAAAGGAAATATATTACCAAGGGCTGAAATGCTTTAAGCTCCAGCTTGTGATCGTCTCTATTCACTGCATGGTATGTTTCCTGTGTGTTGGTATCCATACAAACACACACACACACACACATTTCTCTCACACGAGATGCCAATTATTGACTTGACATGTTGGAAACTGTCCATGGTGCTGAAATGACTGCCTGGGGTTTTAACTCTTTCCTGCTGCATGGTGACTTAATAGCAGAAGACGTGATATTTTCACACCGTGGTAATAATCTAAGAATAATTGTACAAGCATCTATTAAGATATCAGTACAATCTACTCAGCAGATATAGCTGAGTCATTATATCGTCATGGTATATGGAATGAACACTGGTAATTTAACTGATATGAATTAAAAACCTTTGTAAAGACTCTGTTGAAAGAGATTATTGTCGACTATTGCGTTTGATACTTCAAAGGTACTGTTAAACACTGAAAGCATGTATGACTGAATAGTGAATTTAACACAAGATAAATAAAACATGCCATTAAAATTAATGCTACTTGCATCGTTTCCCCTTTAAGTTAATATTTGTTTCCCTTTAAATAATAGGAGTTAGTGATTCTCCGCCTGCGAATTTCCACTTCGTGCGGGACAGATGTAGAGTCAAACCAACCGGAATAACACCGGAAATCACACATTTTGGTCTTCAAAATAAAAGGGAGTAGTTTAAATATAGTTTCTAAGCTATCTGGGGTGATATCAGATATAATTTAGGAGTGTCTGAGTGGGTGAGATATGGGACTGCAGAAGCAAAACCAGTTTGTATTGTGTTACATGCAGTGTCATGATTCAATCTTTCTGTCTGAAATCTCACACTTGTGGCACTTGGCTTTTTGGATTATTACAAAACACATCAACAGGAAAGGATTTTGGCATCTTCATAGTTTAAGTCATGTCCATAGTCTAAATATTGGATTTAATTTCATTATTATTATTATTATAATTATACATACATTAGGCATATACAAATGTACTGTATGTATAATTGACGTACTGCCAGTGGTTGTTATATGTGTTATATAACATCCTAAACAAGTTATAAATAAGAACAACAATAACTAAATATTAGATTAACTAGTAATAATTGTGTTTACCCTCGTTGAGAATATGGTTTCCTAATTTTTATCCTATTTCAGTTACACCTTGCCAACAAGCAAATTGTTTTAATTTGAAAGTCGTGACAGGAAGTAGCAGTGCTTTTACCTGTTTACTTGTCGCGCGCCGCTCCTGCTGGCTCAGATCAGCTGTGTGCTCGAGCAGGACAGCTCCTCGCGCGGTGATGTGTCGTCTCGCGCTGACGTCTCGAGAGGTGTCACATACGCAAGAGTACCTAGATCGACACATTTGAACATTAAAAAGAAATAAAGAAATCAAGCTGTTTTTAGAGAGTAACCCAATGCTTCTGCTCCAAGTCTGAGACCCGCTCGTGGCCGGGCACCGAGCTCCTGTGGCTTCTAACTCCAGCTTTTTAACTGACAGGAGAGACGCGCGCGACTTGCCGTGATACAGCAGGATGAGACGGGAGGGAGAGGAGCGATACTCGGACGTCACGTTACCGTCTGTGCCGTGATTTCCCGTTACCCCTACAACCATGGAGGAGAAGTTCAACCGACTCGTCTTCGTTCCCGTCGCCGCGCTGCTGTTCCTGATGATCGGATACCAGTACGTGTGCCCGGCGGACAGCAACACCTGCTACTTCCGGAGCGACGACAAGGGGCTGTTCCAGCGGTATTCGTCCGGGTTCGAGTTAGTTTACACGGATCCGGAGGCGGACGAGGACCTGCCCTCCAGAGTTACGTCCAGATTTAACTTCACGGAGCGGGACCTGGACCGGCACGTCGACTTCAACATCCGGGGTGACGACGTGATGGTGTTCCTCCACATCCAGAAGACCGGAGGGACGACTTTCGGCCGGCACCTGGTCAAGAACATCCAGCTGGAGCAGCCCTGCGACTGCATGCCAGGCCAGAGGAAGTGCACCTGCCACCGGCCCGGCAGAGCCGATTCGTGGCTCTTCTCCCGGTTTTCCACGGGATGGAGTTGCGGGCTGCACGCGGACTGGACCGAGCTCACGAGCTGCGTTCCCGTGGTGATGAACAAGAGGGACAAGAAGAGCGTGCAGAAGAGCAAGAGGTGAGAGGTGACCTGCTGGGACATTCACTCATTCATTCATAATTGTCTGAAGTTATTCATTCAGCTCATTTAATCACTAACTCAGTCATCTATTCATTCTCTCACTCATCCCTTTCTTATGTAAACTCCTTCCCTCACTCACCCAATCTCTCTATCACTTATTCCATCACTCCCTCTCTCCCTCCATCACTTAGTAGACTCAGTGGTTTCAGGTAGACTCAGTGGTTTCAGACTCAGTGGTTTCAGACTCAGTGGTTTCAGACTCAGTGGTTTCAGGTAGACTCAGTGGTTTCAGACTCAGTTGTTTCAGGTAGACTCAGTTGTTTCAGGTAGACTCAGTGGTTTCAGGTAGACTCAGTTGTTTCAGGTAGACTCAGTGGTTTCAGACTCAGTGGTTTCAGGTAGACTCAGTGGTTTCAGACTCAGTGGTTTCAGGTAGACTCAGTGGTTTCAGGTAGACTCAGTGGTTTCAGACTCGGTGGTTTCAGGTAGACTCAGTGGTTTCAGGTAGACTCAGTGGTTTCAGACTCGGTGGTTTCAGGTAGACTCAGTGGTTTCAGACTCAGTGGTTTCAGGTAGACTCAGTGGTTTCAGACTCAGTGGTTTCAGACTCAGTGGTTTCAGACTCAGTGGTTTCAGACTCAGTTGTTTCAGGTAGACTCAGTGGTTTCAGGTAGACTCAGTGGTTTCAGACTCAGTGGTTTCAGGTAGACTCAGTGGTTTCAGACTCAGTTGTTTCAGGTAGACTCAGTGGTTTCAGACTCAGTGGTTTCAGGTGGACTCAGTGGTTTCAGACTCAGTGGTTTCAGGTAGACTCAGTGGTTTCAGGTAGACTCAGTGGTTTCAGGTAGACTCAGTGGTTTCAGACACAGTTGTTTCAGGTAGACTCAGTTGTTTCAGGTAGACTCAGTGGTTTCAGACTCTGTTGTTTCAGGTAAACTCAGTGGTTTCAGGTAGACTCAGTGGTTTCAGGTAGACTCAGTGGTTTCAGACTCCGTTGTTTCAGGTAGACTCAGTGGTTTCAGGTAGACTCAGTGGTTTCAGGTAGACTCAGTGGTTTCAGACTCAGTTGTTTCAGGTAGACTCAGTGGTTTCAGGTAGACTCAGTGGTTTCAGGTAGACTCAGTTGTTTCAGGTAGACTCAGTGGTTTCAGGTAGATTCAGTGGTTTCAGGTAGACTCAGTGGTTTCAGGTAGACTCAGTGGTTTCAGGTAGACTCAGTGGTTTCAGACTCAGTTGTTTCAGGTAGATTCAGTGGTTTCAGGTAGACTCAGTGGTTTCAGACTCAGTTGTTTCAGGTAGACTCAGTGGTTTCAGACTCAGTTGTTTCAGGTAGACTCAGTGGTTTCAGACTCAGTTGTTTCAGGTAGACTCAGTGGTTTCAGACTCAGTTGTTTCAGGTAGACTCAGTGGTTTCAGACTCAGTTGTTTCAGGTAGACTCAGTGGTTTCAGACTCAGTTGTTTCAGGTAGACTCAGTGATTTCAGACTCAGTTGTTTCAGGTAGACTCAGTGGTTTCAGACTCCGTTGTTTCGGGTAGACCCAGTGGTTTCAGACTCAGTTGTTTCGGGTAGACTCAGTGGTTTCAGACACAGTTGTTTCAGGTAGACCCAGTGGTTTCAGACTCAGTTGTTTCAGGTAGACTCAGTGGTTTCAGACTCAGTTGTTTCAGGTAGACCCAGTGGTTTCAGGTAAACTCAGTTGTTTCAGGTAGATTCAGTGGTTTCAGGTAGACTCAGTTGTTTCAGGTAGACTCAGTGGTTTCAGACTCAGTGGTTTCAGGTAGACTCAGTGGTTTCAGACTCAGTGGTTTCAGGTAGATTCAGTGGTTTCAGGTAGACTCAGTGGTTTCAGGTAGACTCAGTGGTTTCAGGTAGACTCAGTGGTTTCAGGTAAACTCAGTGGTTTCAGGTAGATTCAGTGGTTTCAGGTAGATTCAGTGGTTTCAGGTAGATTCAGTGGTTTCAGACTCAGTGGTTTCAGGTAGACTCAGTGGTTTCAGACTCAGTGGTTTCAGGTAGATTCAGTGGTTTCAGGTAGACTCAGTGGTTTCAGGTAGACTCAGTGGTTTCAGGTAAACTCAGTGGTTTCAGGTAGATTCAGTTGTTTCAGGTAGATTCAGTGGTTTCAGGTAGATTCAGTGGTTTCAGGTAGACTCAGTGGTTTCAGGTAGACTCAGTGGTTTCAGACTCAGCTGTTTGAAGCAGACTCAGTCTCAGAGCAGCTGTCAGCAGATTACACTGATTAAGTGTGTTAAGCATCTTCTGCTCACCTGCAGCTAGCCAAAGGTTAAAGGTGACTGTTTTTTCCTTTCTTTAACACCATATCTCATGGTGCTAATTTCCCAGTTTCCTGCAGGGCTGCTCATGCCAGAGGGGCTATCGAAGTGGCGTTAGCATTAGCGTGCACACATGGTGAGCTGCACAGATCCAACCGAAGGTCCGGTTCAGTTTCCTGTAATTACAGAAGCACCTCCGCTAAGCTAAAGGAGCAAATCCCTTAAGAAGGGCACGGTCCTCTGAGGTGTGCCGCCTGGGGCGTCAACGATGAGAGTAAATCTCCATATGTCACAGAGAGCCTTAAAGAATCCCTCCAATCCGTTAACATTCATCTGTGGCAGCCATCACACTGAATTCAGTGCTTTTAAACAGTTTTGGTGAGGCACCCGGAGACAACACTGCAGTCAACAGGGTCAGCTCCATGAATCGGCAGGCATTAGCATCGGTACATTAGCAGGCTCTTTGACGTTTGCTTGTTTTTAATACGGGGTCAACTCTGAATCAATTTTCCTTTTATTAAGTGTCTATTATTTTGGTTTATTAGAGCAGTAGTTCAGCCAGCCCAAGATGGCGTCCTCAAACATCGAGCCCTGTTTACTGTCACAGAGGAGGAAAGAAAGCACAAAATATTCACATTTAAGTCTAAGTCATGCAAAGTGTCTCTAGGATATTTAGAAAAAGCCCTATATAAATAAAATGCATTATTATTATTATTAAGGATCTTGAAAAACGACTCAACCCATTCAATCGATTATCAGAATAGCTGGCACTTAATTTAACAGTTCACAACAAAAAGTAAAGTGATAATAAGTAATAATTATAATTATTATATAATAAATAATGATAGTATAATGTTCACTAAATAATAATTATGCTTTGTACAGAAGCTTAATCCAGTTTAGTATTGGTATAATTTTATCAGCTCATGGTGGTGATTTAAATACGCAGTAATAATATTATATGTATATTTTTGAAAAAATCCATTATGTTTATTCGGCACCTTTTGATGTTGTTTTTTTTTAAATTATTTTTCCTATTTTAAATCTTGTGAGTATTGACTTCCGGATCAATTTTTCTGTGATTTGTCGCAGCAGCACATAATATCTGACATAATACGATACTGCACTGAGTGACGAGTTATTGATCCACTGGGTTCAAAGGTCTTTGTCTTGCTCAAGGACAAATCTTTATCTTTTTCCCCATGTTGCATATTTTTGCCATGATTCATGAGGTCCAGCTGCAGTATACAGCATGCATTTACGTGTATATATATATATATATATATATATATATGTGGAGAAACACATCAAATCTGAGCTCTATGAGTCATAACTCAATCTATACCCGTGAATTTGTCGAATGAGTCACGACTCATTCAACAGCCACAAATCTGTCACATTAAATTCTGTTTCCCAGATAATAATGATGCCTGATTGATTTTTGTGGCTTTCTTAACTGGTGCTTAAAGTAAAGAGTTTTCTCAAGCTGAACTGTTCTATAAAGCACTTTTCTCTCAGTCTGAGTGCAAATGCACAATCCAACTTAGTAAAAACATGTTATACAAGTCACATTATCAGAACGGGGAAGGCCGGAGATCAAATGTCTGGATGGGACTGGGGGACGCCCACATCTATCTGGAGGCTACATCCTGCTGGCTGGGATGTAGTCTGCAGGTCTCAGCCCTCAGACCTACTCTGGTTCATTTATCTGTTCGGCACAACACATAACTCCTCTATTAAAGTTTAAGTCATACTGAACTTAAAGGTGCAGCGTGTCAGATCTGGCAGGATTTTTAGTTTGAGTTATAGTTATACATTAGGAAGACACATTATTAATATCATTAATATCATACTGCATTTCTGCCCCCTAACACACGCATTAAAATTAAGTAGTTTGCAATTTATGCTACTTGTTAAGGTACATTCACTGGCATTTAGTGTGTCGTAACGTAGACACGTCCTGAATGCAGCTTATTTGAATATTCTGCATTTTGTGCATCAAGATAAGCACCATGTGCTATTAAACCACTGCAAAAGAGCCTGAAAGTATGATGAAAACATGATCAGAAATAATGGTTTGCTTCATGTTATAATCTGGTGTTGTAGCTCCAGTCTTCACAGAGATCTAATTTTATAATTAAGATTCAACACTCAGATGGAAGTTAAGTTGTTAGCAGTAACAGAAAACACATTAAAGGTGCTAATGGTGCAAACGGTGGCAACAACTCTGGACTCAACCTGAATTATCCTGTGACCCTCTGATGGGGACATGACCCCTAGGTTGTGAACCACCGCACTAAACTACCTTAGTGTGTTCAGTAGCTCCACCTACCCCAGCTACAATTAACACATTGATGCGTCTGTATTAATAATTTAGCAGCACTAGTCTTCATGGTCAGTAAACATCAGTAACATTTGGTGTGTTGTTGGTTCCCCTCTGAATACTGAAGCATCTGAATGCTTCATGGTTACCTTGAAACCACCTCCCTCCTACACATCCCACTGGTTTAAAAACACCAGCAAATACAGCTGGAGATTACAAAAACTCACCTGCACTGAGTCCCTCACATCCCAGTGATGTTTGCTGTGCTTCTGGGGGTTGTTGACAGAAAAAAGAAGGGGACTATCACTAATTAGCTGATCAGTTACTAGAGTTGGAGTTGGCATGGCAACCGGTTCCATTTTGTTAAAGGTCAGCCAGCAGTGCTTTGTGGGATTGGTGGCACAGTTCTAACACACCGTCTTCAAATCAGAGCAATCACTTCTGAATTTCTGCTTTTCTTTAAAGAGCACATTTATAAAGAGGACCACCATGCGATATTATGACAATACTTAAGTCACGATATAATATTATCATACTACAATATACGGTCATGATATTTAAAGCTACAAAACAATACAGTCGCCAAAAGTAGCTGCCCTAGGGTAAGTAAATTACCATACAATCTTAACACAACACAGTAAAAATACTAAAGTCATGTTACAATATTATCATGATACTTACAGTCACATTATGATATTATCAAGATACTTACAGGGTCTGATGTTAAGGTTTTTGATCACCAGTGCCAGCTCATCCTTCAAAAGAACAAGCTTAATGTTCTGTTCAAACTTATGAAAATTAACTAGTTCACTGTGTCTGAATCGGTGCTGCTGACCCCACTGGGCATTTCTGCACAGGGTCTGCTGCCCTGCTGGTTAAGTTTACTTGCCCCGGTCAACCCTTAATGTCGGAACCTGACTTATGTCACATCATTATCACATTATGACATATATTGCAATTTTAAACATTAAGATGCTTTAAGGCTGAGCCTGCCACAAACTAAAGACAGAATTGCTGGATTGTTTATTATAATGAAATGCTGTCATGGAAAATATCATGACATGCTGTATCAGTTTCCCCTCCCTACACTTAATAAGCAGCATATCATGCATTAACCTGCATCCGTCCATCCGCCCTCCTTCTGTTTGGCAATTTCCTTCCTAATGTTCAAAGTTGAGGAAGCAACACGTTGCCAGCATTCACATTTCTGCAGGATTCTAAATTGCTAAACAAGCAGGATATCAAATCTGCTTCAATTGCCGAGCCGCCATGTTCACCCCCACACCGAGCAGTCAGAGAGTGCAACTTTATTACTGACCCCATTATTTCAGATTAGAGCAAAGAATGCATGCTAGCCGGCACACGGATCAGCCCATGTCTAATTAGCCCAGGTCACTGTAGACACACAGCTGAGGTGGTTTGAGCCATGCATTTGGAAATGGAACCTTATCAGTGGTGATAACGACACTAAAATGCATTAAACTATGCAGCAAGTTGACAAAGTTGTCAAACGGGGATGATGACAAAGATGATATTATCAAAATGCAGTTTTCTCCTTCCTCTTGTTAAATCGTGTTTCACTGAAATAGGGTACTTATCAGGCCATACTGGGAGAAAAAAAAGTCTGGTTTCTGACATTAATCTCCACTTACAGTCACAGTGATTCAGCTTAAATCCTCAATAAAGAGAGCATGCCAGGAGATCTCAGAAACGGCTGTATGTTACATAGAATATTTTCTTTAACACTTTAGGCATTATTATGTCCTTGTCAGCCTGGAAGCTTCCACATCAAGTTACACATTGTTTTAGAAACTGTGACAAGAGCGGAGACTGATGAGAAAAAGGGACCTTCAGTCGCCAGAAGTTGAAAAACACAGAACATTAGAATTAAAAAAAATGTATGTAATGTACAGAAATGTACAGATTTTTACAAGTCACTGTTTTTCTGTTAAATCAAACGCCTCAGTACATTGCCATCATGACAGAGCAGTGTGTTGTATTCTTGTAAGAAATTCAGAGGATCTTGGTAATCTCCACACTCCTTAGAGGGATTAGGGGCAGTCGAAGACGGGTTTTATTATACAAAAAGGGGGGGGGTTAATCCTGAAGTCCAGATTTAAACAGAAACTTGTCCGCTGGAATTATTTTTACAAAGCAGTGTGTTTGTTACAAGAGAGAAAAAAAACATAAGAATCACGGAATCAAACTATTCAGCTGCACTCAATGAAGTCCTTATTTCTCTTAATATTATTATTATTGTCTCTGTGAGCCAAAATGCTGAAAGAAAACACACAGCCTCCACTGGACTGGCTTTCTATCAGCTGGTTTGTGTGGGAAGATGAGACCTTCTGCAGAGCACAGGGTCCTATTCATCCCTGTCCATATCTACAGGGAGCTGGAGTAATCGCTGACACCTCGCAATGCTGCAAAGACTAAGATGTCACGGAGAGGTTAAGGCTAAGGCGCTAAAGTTATGCCAAAGCTGCACACAGCAGGTTGTTGGGAGTGCGTTCGAGTGACAAAAAGAACTCTGGGAAGCTGAAAAGCAGCCACGTCTTAAGAAATGGACGATTCTATGCAAGGATGATTTTGTGTTGAATACTTTGTTTAAAGGTCCCATATTTTTTTCATAAAGCAGGTTTAAGTACTGGATAAATAATGTGACAGTGTCTAAATCCACAGAGATGCAACTTTGTGATGTGATAAATCTATTTATCTTCTCACTTATTTCACACTTTGATTCATTGTGGATCGCAAAGGAAGGAAGATTTCCTCGACGTTCACATGACAATCAACTCTAGCGACAATTCCACTGAAATGCATTTCAGCATTTCACATAGATATTATGAGGAAATGTAACATGTTTACAACAACACTTGTTGACCCATAAAATACAAGTCTGGACCTGAAAATGAGCAACAATATGGGACCTTCAAGCGCTCAAATGTTGGCTCCTACTGCGGTCGATCACCTGTTTTTTTAGCGAAACCGCTCCTTCTCACCCTCGTCGGCACGGACACCTCGCATTTTCCGAAAGCGCTCTCGTTTCGTTCCCTCATCTCCTCACCAGCCTCCCTGGAGCTTTCCCTTTATCGCCCGAAATAGCATCTCATATCTGCAGCCGATGAAGATCCCAGTGCAGCGCCGGCCTCCTCGCTCTTCGCTTCCCCTCCTCTTAACACTTGCCGATGCTACCTATCACTAATTTTAGTGTGTTGATGTGCTTGTTGGGTCATGGTCCAGATGAGGGTGAAGATCATTTCACCTGGAATCAGCACACTTGGATTGAATTAGTACAAGAGCGCAAATGGATCCAGAAATACTGCCTTTTTTTCATCTAATTGACAGCCTCGTTCCTATTTTTATTGTGTGTTTTTTTTTTTTTGTTACGGGGAATTTGAGCCCCCTGCACAGCTCTTCCTATCGGTTACTGCTCCTCTGTAGTTACTTCTTCACCCACAGAGATTTGGCTAAATACAGTGATGGTGCTGACTCTCCATGTTGGGAAGCTCATGCAACACTTCACTGTGGAAATGGCAATTTTAAAAATCATTTTTGGGCTTATTTTGGTGTGAAAATTCTTTGTTCGTCTTTAGCCTACAATTTTTGCATGTTTTCAATTCAAATTCAAAAAAATCTTGTTACATGGATACAGTATTTTCAAAATATACTTAAATCTTTAGAGGAAACAACTTGATAAAGATTTGGGCAAGAAAACTACGTAAATTAGGCAACAGGACAATTTAGATAGAGGTTAGATTCAGGAACAAAATGGTGGTCTGGTTTAAAATAAATACAGAACTGGTGGAACTGAAATACAGTCTTCAGGTTTGTATGAATAGTATGAGCAGTGTGAATCCAGTGTTACTTCCTGGTTCATGATTAGAGGGATTACATACAAATTGATATTGTGGGATGTCTAAGAGTTACTGTGCATTAATACTTTTATGTATTGCTACAAGAAAAGCGTGATGAGAGCATTAAAGTTGTGGGCTATAAAATCAAAACATCTAAAACTGAGTTTTAGACTTGTCATTTGATCCTTTGTAAATGTAATAATATTGTATGAAGCAGCTTTAAACACATTTTTATAGTACCTGATGGGGAATATTATCTTTTAGACAAGGTGTGAAGCTGTTATTATAACAAACATTCAAGTGATTTCCTGTAGATGATAATTGCCTCTTGGAGGCAACAGCTAGGATTTCCCATGAGGTTAAAAAATGGAGGGTTATCAACACCATTTCAGCATGGAGTCAATGCTCGTTTTCAAACTGACGGTGATACTTCATCGACAGCAATCACTGGAACAGTGTGAGGTGGAGCTGCTACAGAAAGGCCTCGACTAAAAGCAACATGAGGTATTTTCAATTTAAAAAGAAAAAAAGAGAAAATAAACAAGATTGCTGTCGATCCAGATTATTTCTGTGTGGGCAGCTTAAATAGTTTCCATCAAGGCTTTTATCGTGAGACTGGCAGCGTCCTTGATGGCAGTGAGTGAATTAACAAGGCAGTTATTGACCGTTTGCTGTGAGTTTCCTCTGTTGCTTTCTTCACGGTGATTTAGAGAGTGAAACCGTTGGGAAGAGAGTGGGAGGGAGGGCGATCGATAGTGTTTTCTGTATGGAGAAAGGTGACAGGCAGCGAGAAAGGCAGGAATGAGGAGTCAGATCAATCAGCAGCACGATGCGACGGGCTGACTAAACTTCTACCTTAAGAAAGAACCGTGGATGATAACCCACGGTGGTCTTGTACGTTTGCTCAAATTTCTCAGGAGCCATCTCATCAACCAACAAACACCATTTAAAGCTGCTATAATCAATAATTTATATCAACACTGGATCAAAAATACGACGCTGACATGACCCATTGGTTTGGCCTCCAGGTCGATATTTAGGCCGTCACCATCTTGATTTCTGTTGCCAAATCAGCTTTACGAGCACATTGATAATATGCCAGTGTTTCCAGCTTGTTGTCTGTCACCAAGTGGACAAAAAAAAACTAGTATTATCTAGTAGTATTACTGCACTACCCGCAGAGCACCTCCACCTCCTAGTGACTGCTACTAAACGCTCCATCAAAGTGACACTTCCTGTTTCCTGCATGACAAATCCCCAGCCACTCGTCCAACGGCCAATTACTGTTGACCTTCATAATCCGACCCCAGCGTTGGTCCCTGACGCGAGTAAGAGGAGAGCTTTGACATTTGCTGCTCTCTGTCGATAGGTCACGATGAACCCACAGACGCAGGGGGGCGGGGCTGCATGGACACCTATTGATCCGGCTGTCTCATGGTTGGGGAGGGGCTGTGCTCCAGGAAGTACAACAAAGGCTGTTTTGTGAGGTGCTCATGTGTCCATCCATCTATTGTCGTTAGCTCAACCCGCCGAAGATGGCAGGGTAATTCACTTAGCTTTCACTGCGGACGGCCATTATCTCTGGGTGGCTACTCACTTAAAGTGTACATCACAGCTGATTGATATCTGTCTGGCAATGATTGCTAAATTGTGGAGCTTTTATGCTGTTTGGCTGTGCACTCTGTGAGCAACACGACTTCCCTCTCCATTCATCTAATTTGGCAGTATAGTGGGGAATGACGCAGATGTACAGACACTCTTATTCTGAAATAAAATACAGGGTTTTTTTCATCTAAGGACTTAATGTTTCTGTCAGCACAGTTAGCCAGTATAGGCTTAGTATTTTGAGTGGCAGTACTTCATCAATACGCAGATGTATTGATCTTTAACTATTAACCTCTCAACAATCTGACTGCCCATTGAGTATCATGCAAAATTAGAAAAAGAAAATACATTATTGTCAAAAATGTTAGCCAGTCAGGAGGAAAGCTTAATAACGCACCAATGTTATACAGAATTTTGGTCCTTTCACCTCTGAAGTAAAGATATACAAATGAAAACTCTTGAGTGTAGACAAACATCATCTGTAGAAGACAACAGGTAATAAATCGCAATATTATTGTAATACTCAGAATATATAAGACTATCGCGACTGAAGTATCGTGATTTTTTTTTTCTATAAGAAAAGCAGAATGAGGCTGGAAGTAGGCAGGAAGGAGGCAGGAAGTACCATATGAAAACCTCCCCTTTTACTTTAATTTTTTATTCTTTTTTTAAATCAGGAAAATATTTTTTCCTGAGCTATAAACAGTCAAAAAAGGAAAATCTGCAAGGGCTTATGAGTCTCAAATGCACACCTCATAGACACAACAGGTAAGGTTAAAAGAGTAAACTCACCGAAATAGAAAGCAGGCAGGAGCTGGAAGCTGTGGTGAAGGTGGCAACCCAGAGACTGGAGATGGGCGTTCTCTGTGAGATTTACAACAGTTCATAACCAAATGTGAGCGCAAAAAGGTGCCATATTATGCAGAAGATAAAACATATGAATTGTCATCTCAAATGACTAATGCTGTTATATTATCTAAAGACAAAAATGTTTCTTTTTGACTCAGGTGTCAGTTGTTCTTACTGGACTGCTAAAAGAAGAAAGGTTAATACTGATGTTTTTACTGATGTGTGTGGAGGCTAAAGAGGATGAAGCGTCAACAAGTTGTAATATTAGAAAGAGTTGTTGTTTAAAAGAGAGTTTTCCGACGCAGCGTTGCTGCAAAGATGCCCTTGAATCTGAATTCTTCATTTAGCAGTTGCAATGAAAACCCTGAGAAAATAAACTGTGGCACCATAAAAGAATATCAAAGAAATGGGCTTATTTGGTTGGTGTTGCTGACCTGCCAATGTCACGGCCATCTCCGTGCACAAGATGAACGTTTTCAATTCCTCCTTTATCTGTGTAGTTTTCCATTTTTCCTCAAAAATGGCTGAAATTCTGCTTGTGCTGGGGCCTTCATTCACCCACAGAGCTCCGCTGGTCATCGGTGATAACAGTGTAAATCTGTGTTCACGTCAGAGCGCTGCAGAAACCGAAATGGAAAAAACCTGGAGCAAGTAAAAAGCAAAATAATTGCATACCTGCAGGATATTAAGTGCTGTAGCTCGGTAGATTAGTGCTGCTTTCTATGTCATTATTCTCCAACTCCCTTGCTCTCACCTAGTGATGTTTTTCCATTTTCACCCTAATTGTACTTCCTGCTCAGTGTGGTTCTGCGTTTTTTTTCTTCCTGCTCATATTTCTTTTTTTACTGCGGCAGGATATGAAAAATTTGGTGTATTTCATTCTCATTCGTGATGGTGGAACAGGCGTCAGTGTCAGTCTGTGTTATTCATGCCGCACACTTCCCTGAGATAAAATTCATCTGATCCATGTAAAGGTTTGTGTGCTGAACTACCGCTCTTTATCTGTGTCCACAGGAGTTTCTACTATATCACCATGCTACGTGACCCGGTGTCACGCTACCTCAGCGAATGGAAGCACGTGCAGCGTGGCGCCACGTGGAAGACCGCCCTCCATATGTGTGACGGCCGCCTGCCCACCCAGGATGAGCTCCCAGCCTGCTACAGCGGCGAGGACTGGACCGGCGTGCCCCTGGCTGACTTCATGAACTGCCCGTCCAACCTCGCCAACAACCGCCAAGTGCGCATGCTGGCCGACCTCAGTCTGGTGGGCTGCTACAACATGTCGTCCGTGAGCGAGCTGGAACGTGGCCGCGTACTGCTCGCCAGCGCCAAGGCCAACCTGCGCAACATGGCGTTTTACGGCCTGACGGAGTTCCAGCGCAAGACACAGTACCTGTTTGAGCGGACGTTCGGCCTACGCTTCATCCGGGCCTTCACGCAGATCAACAGCACAAGAGCCGCCAGCGTGGGCATCAGCGAGAAGGTGCGATGGCGCATTGAGGGGCTGAACGCGCTCGATGTGGAGCTGTATGAGTATGCCAAGGAACTGTTCCTGCGTCGCTACCAGTATAACCGCCAGAGGCAGCACCAGGAGGAGCGCCGGAGGAGGTGGCAGGAGCGGCAGCAGAGACAGCGGACGCACAGGACCTATTTGGCGGAGCTGTGGAGACTGAGAGGAGGAGGAGGAGAGGAAGAGGAGCAGGCGAAGGAGCTGGAGGAGGTGGCTACTACCGAGGACTACAGCAGCCAGGTGGTGAGGTGGTGAGGAGGCGCTAAAAACACCAATGAACTGAATGACCGCCGCTTTACCCTCCTCTGCTGTGAATCCACCAAAAAACCTCCTGCCCTCTTAGCTCCTTGCCGGACTGCCGAACGGTGTCTTAAATATCTGCGATGGATGTTTTTGTCATGGCAACATAAAAGTTTCATATTTTTTTCCTTATGGCTATTTTTGTTGCTGCAGTTGTGAACTGTATTGATTTATTACTCATTAGCAAAGAGCCTCTAAGTCAAAAGTCCAGACCAATTCAAAGAAAAAGAAAAAAATGTGTTTTTTGTTTTTTTTTTTAAGTGAGAGCGACTGGAGGGATCGTCCATGTCATGTTTGTGATCTAGCGCCGTGTTGATCAGTGAAATCTTGTAGTTACTCTTACTGTGGTGTTTGGCTTCGTGAGAATATCAAAAGCACAAACTTGGCATAGTGTGTTTCTTTCCTTTTCTTTCTGACTGATTAAAGACATGATAATATTACATTTGTCCGGTTGGTGTTTGTGAACAACAAACAAGGCTTTCAAAGTTGGCCTCCACTCATGCAACTGCTTTGTACGAGTCGTACAGCCCTGGTTGCTCGGAGTTCACGTAACGCAACCAGCATTTGGCTGCAATTTGGTTTTCATAGCAATCTCGCTATAACAGATTTAGTAATTTATTCTGTGGGACCACTGCTGCCCCTAGCTAACATGCACTTGCAGACATTGTCAAAACTAATGTTGCTCAGAAAGTAAAGGTCAAAGTAAAACGTGCCTTAACGAGAACGGTTGCACACCTTGACGACTGTAAATGTCCAGAAAACAGCAAAACAACAATAAAATACACTTCTAGTGTGTTTGCATGTTAAACCTTTGAGCTGCAGTGTACAGAATTCTCGTGGCATTCGTCAACGAGGCTGAAAGTCGAGCTGTCAGGGCCGGTTTCGGCGCTCTTACATCACAGAGAGAGAACATTGTTATTTCCACCATTAGGGCATTGATCACAAGCCCTTCACTTCCAAATTGATCGCTTAAAAGTTCAACTGACCGTGACTGTGGCACAGCAGAAAATAGAAGGAAACCAATTGGCCTGAAAAAAATCAGACAAACATCGAGCACTCAACACATTTCCTCAAGCGTTAGTTGCAGGAGTGTTTCATATTAATTTCCTGTGTCTAAGCACTTGCCTGGTCGTTTTTTTTTTTTTGGTCCACGAGTAGGAAAATGCAGGAGGCAGGAAAAGGAAATGGCTCTGTCCACAGACTGAAATAGCCTCTCCATCCACAGCTGCAGTCTCTATTCTACTTGCACAGCCTGTAACAGAGGAAGATTAGAATTACATAAGCCTGTGATAATGACGCTGCACACAGAGAAGTGACAGACACCTCAAAATGTTGCATTCATTCCATCTTATATCATAAGAGGCTTTGTGTATTTTTGACACAGCTCACCAGTTGTTTTTAAGTGTCATAAAGTGACATGTGGTATCCAGGATGAGGTGGTTTGCAGCCAGTGACAGACAAACAGTGAAACAGCCTCCTTTATCTGTACAGATGATGTCTCTCTGTTGACAGGGATCTTTGTGTTGTGATGAAGATAAACAGATGTTTTTTTGTCCTCAAAGATTTCCTCCTGGTAGTAAAATATTCCAGCCTGTTCTTTCAGTTCGTCACCAGTTTGTACAGGTGGGCTTTCCGTTGAATGCATCTGCAGAGAGAACGCTGCTAAGTGCTTTGACGCAACCCCAGAGTCTTTCACAGATCAGTTGCTGCCGGAGGTGTCGGGCTGTAAAATCGCTTTATTACACCGTTGAGGGAGATGAAAGCAGCAAACCGTGATGATTGATATCATTTTTTAAAAATTTCCATCCATTTCCAAAGTACTGAGGACGAAGGAAAATGCAAAAGACGTTTAAATGAAAAAGTTGACCAGCAAACGACCCGAGAAGCCTCTGTCTTTTGAGTCGATAAAAAGGTTTTATTACGCGATACAAATACAGGGGTAAGGTAACACAACAGTCTGTTGTCCAACAAGAAAGATGACATGATTTCTGAACCAGACAACATAATGTCAAGCTAATGCTAGGCTAACATGAGTTAGCTGCAAGTTTCCACCACTCAGCAAAGACAAAATAATGTTATGGTAATTCTAGATTAAAATGAGCCAGCTACTGTACTAGCTTTGATTTACTAGCTTTAGTATCATCTCGTTTCATCCTGGTGCTAAATGCAAGACTGGGAGCATTTATATTGCCTCCTCATGGCTCTCAACATGGCAACTGCTTGGCTGCTGCTATATTACTGCTCTAGAGATCATACAGAGCACCTTTCAGTTCCTGATTAATGCACAGCAGGTTGACAAACTACATGATTTCATTTAAGACACAGACCTTATTTTCTGCATCAGTTGAAGGTACAGTAAGTAATTATTAAAAACACACAGCGCAGGGATGCAAACCCACTTGCTGGTTTTAGGACTACAAATGTCACAAAAGAATCAATAACATTGTTAGTCAGGTAAATAATACTCGTGTGTGGATAAAGGTTGACCTTGACATGTGTTTCTTATAACCTTTAGTCGTTTATATTTGAACAAGACTATTTATTATATCTGGGAAGCACACGAGGAAAACACAGCTGTCACACAGTTCTCCTGACATCATGTCGACCAAGCTAAAGAGAGAGGTGAAAGAAAGCCAGGCGCTGACAGTCATCAGTCATGCAGCAGGAATGTCACTGTCTGCCTTGCTGATGGTGGCCACATGGAGCAACGACCTGGCCTTGATCAGCCAGCGCTCCCAGTAAAAAATACTGAGGAAGGCCCTCCTGAACTTGTCGCCCGACAGAGTGTACAAAGCCAGGTTAAAGAAGGTGTTGAGTCCGGCCAGAGGCCTGGAGATAATATAAGCTGCATGCACGATGCTCAGCACCGTGCACGGCGTCTCTGGCGTCCTTCGGGTCTCTATCCGCAGCACTCGCAGGATGTGATACGGCAGGAAACACACCACAAACACCACCACAATCAGCACAGTAACGCGCCGTGCTCGCATTCGACACGGACTGGTCGTGTAAGGCCCTTTCGTCAGCTGCTTCACAATACCGATGTAACACATAAACACCGCCACTAGTGGGAGGAGGAACCCGAGTGCAGTGAGCAGCCAGCTGTACCACCACACGTCTTCGACACTCGTAGTGCTGGCAAAGTCCAAGCAGTAGGTCTTGTTGTCGCGCTTCTCCAGGGATATGATCGCCAACATGGGGATGATTTCGGCAGCGGCGATGATCCAGACGGCCGAACACGCCGTTATACCCCAAAACCTCTGTTGCACCTGTGCTGCCCGCAGAGGCTTGGCGACCACCACGTAGCGGAAAATGGCAAGACACGTCAGGAAGAGGATGCTCCCATAAAGGTTGAAGTGGAACCCGAACCGTACGAAGCGACACATGAAGTCGCCAAGCGTCCAGTCCTCGTAGATGTAGTAGTAGACCAGGAAGGGCATGCTGAGGACGTAGAGGAGGTCGGTCAACGCCAGGTTCACCATGATGATGTCGCTGCTCTTCCACGGGCGCAGCCTCGTCACATAGATACTGATGGAGGTCATGTTGCCCACCAGACCCACGATGAAGATGGCGCTGTAGGAGACGGGCAGGTAATAGCGTTTCATGAGTCGGTCCACGTCAGGGCAGTTCTCCTCTTGCATGGCTGAGTCCTATTGAGTATGAAAAGCAATTTTATGAACCACATTTGCACTTTTGGATCAGGGACGGGGACCAGCTTCTCAAGGGTACGCGGCACCAGTACCAAGAGACAAAGAGTGCTATCAGCGTACGTACATTTCTTTTCATGCTAGTTCCTCATCGCATAAAACGATCAAATAAATAAATACATCTAATTCTCACACAAAAATATGGATGGATACATAAATATACCTGTATGGATACCTTTCCACTGCAATATATAGACAGAATAGTATTAAAATTTAAAATCTCCAAGAGATCATTTTAAGCACAGATGACCAATTCAACTCAAAGATCTTTGGCCCACTCACCAAGAGGTGATCCACAGCAGCTGAGGGTTGCCTTGCATCTATACTTTATGAAGGTAATAAAATAACGGCAAACAATTCAGTCCTCCCACACTGTCAACAGCAGATTCACTCCCTCTGTGCTGACCTTTCACAATAAAAGACCTGGACATACTATAATCCACAATGGTGTAAGAGCCTACTCATCAAAATGTAGCTGGGAAGACTTTTGTGGTTTGTAGTTGCATCTTTCTGGCAAAACAGCTTCTGGTTTGTATGCAATATGACAGAAGCACTTAGTTAGGTTTAGGAAAAAAACGGTCGTGGTTGGGCTTAAAATAAGCACTTTTCTGCAGTCAGTATAGGATACCAGGTGAAGTAGATGCACAATAAATGCCTTTTAGCTCTGTTTTGGTCTCCACTGACTCCTGCTGTTTGTTTAAATATTCTTTTCTTCTACAACTTTTTGTCTTTATACTGTATCTAAACCCAAGTTTTCTTGGTTTCTTTTGAGTATGCAATGCTGTAAAAAAGTTAATAAGTTAAAAGCAGGGAAAGACAGAGTCAAGTAAGTGGTAATTATCTGTGCGTTCACACACTACAAGATACCACTGAGTT
This sequence comes from Synanceia verrucosa, assembly GCA_029721515.1. NCBI lineage: Eukaryota > Metazoa > Chordata > Actinopteri > Perciformes > Synanceiidae > Synanceia > Synanceia verrucosa. The sequence continues at coordinate 4,715,604 of CM056572.1, forward strand.
ATTGATCAACAGATAATGTCAAAATATTGATTGGTGCAGCTTTAATATTTCAAATATACTGAGCAAATACTGAAATGCTTTGGATATTTCAAGCTGAATGACTGGTCCAGTCCTGTGAATACAGAGCGTAAACGGTGCATTTTTTTGGGTGGAAAAAACAGTCTACCAGCAAATCGTCATTGTCAGGAAGGAGAGAGCAAGGACAGAAAGAAGTCTGGATGTGATGGCGTCTATAGTGTGCTGGCTTGATGGCAGCTTCCTGTAATGCTGCCGGTGCAAAATCGGCTGTCACTAAAGACGTGAGGTGTCCTTGACGCATGTGCACTGACATGACACTCCCTATAAAGATTACACAGTGTTGATACAAGAGCGTCCTAAAGGTGTGCAGCTTGAAAAGAGATTTTTCTACTCACGTTTAGCATCACACATCAGCGCTCACTCCAAGTCCACTTTATCTCTGTTTTCGCAACCATCCCTCCATCACTCCTCCACTACCTACTCCTCCCAGTCTTCCACTCACAAAGGGGAAACTCCAGCATACTTCAGTCTGAAAGCCCACCGTTGTGTTGTCTTCACCTTCAGCCATGAGCCTGGACTTCCTGGTGTCATGCTTGAGCCGATAAAGCTTAAGGTTTTTCATGCTTACACGGGTCAGGTTTCGAGTGAAAAAAAGACTCTCCAGGGCACCTTTTGTTTTTAAAAATAACCTCTGGAGTTTCTATGGAGGTCTTGACATGTTGGTGTGACCGCAGCTTGATTTGATAAATTTGGCTCATCTGTGTGAGATGAGCAGCTGCCACAGATTTCTATTAATAGCTCCACACACAACTGTTAAATCAATACTTTCCAAACATGGAAAAATGTTAATTACTAGTGCATGTTGTGCAGCAACTTCTGAAAGACTTCTACACATTTCACTGTGAGCAAAAACATAACATGGTGGAAATGAATTGTATTTTTATGAACCAATAACAGCATCAGATGTGCAAATGTAAAATGATCATGTTCATTTGTCATGTTTCTATCCAGAAGTCCACTTTCCTTTTCCATATGTTGGAGGGAAATATCTGGACTTCCAAAAGTCAACTTGACTTCTTAACTTAATCAAACAGTTTGAATTTACAACATTAACCTTGTGTTTAAAACTGACACCGCACTCCCCTATGTGGTGGTTTATGTTCACTACTTAATCTATGTACAGAACATTTACATAACAGCCAATTCCCCAAATCACAAACTTTTCCTCAACCTAACCAAGCAGCTTAGTTTTAATTTACTGCACTACATTTTTACATTACAGTATGTTAAAAGTGCCACCATGTGTCTGTGTGTGATAAGTTGGGAACTTTTCAGCAAAGACAGCATAGTTTGACTTGAATTCCCACAAGGCAGCAGAAGTTCAAACACTACATCATTATTTATAGTGCCAAACACATTGATTAGTTATTTAAATTTATTACTGCCCTAAAAATTAACAGCATTGCTACATATTTTAATGTTTCTGTAATGGTTAATCCACCATTATGTGGCAGCTTTTAATCAAAACTTTTTGACTAAGATGTTAAATTACAGTTATTATCTGTCATTCCTGAAGAGAAAAATATGCTTTAGTGGTTGTCTGATTTAATAATTAATAAAAAAAAACAAATTTTCATTATAACAATTTGTTAAGCTTGATGCGAGACTGGGAGCTTCTGCTGCCTATAACGATAGCTGACAGTGCTAACAGCGAAAACAACGGCAGAGTTTACCTGAGGGAGAACTGGAGGATCATGCAGTGGCAGCCTGGCAATATCAACAAAGCACAGAGAATTAAAACACACAGAGAGGGAGAGCGAGAACTCCTTCCCTGCTCAGGTGGACATCACTCCTCCACATCCTTGTACAATTAATATAATGACCTCATTTTCATACCTTCCATTGCCTGTGATATTCTTCCTGTTTATGTGAATGTGTAAAGAGATTAAAACACTGTTAAGATTGTGTACTGTTTGTCATTCAGTGTGAAGGTAAACACAGACATACCTCAAATTTTACAGGTTTCCATTTCTTGAACTTGCAGTGCAAGTGCTGTCACACTTGGATGTGTGACATCATGCTGCATTAAATCATCAGTACCTCACCTGCTGTTAACCCAGCTCTATTTCCCTGTTCACCTGAAAGAACAAAGATGCTACAAATATACATCTTCTCTCCCATGGCTGCCCTCGACGTGCTGATACGAGCCTCTTTAATGTCACTTCCCTGTGGATCACACAAAATCGGAAACAGCAACAAAAAAGCTGAAGTTTACAAATGTTTATTTTACAAAAGAAAAGCTAGAAATTGTGTAAACAGGGCTTTATAGATCAATCTTGAATTGTGTGTGTGTTTTTTTTAAATACTGTGGGGACGGTGCAGTCTTTTGAAGAGGCAGCAGAGCCGAGTGTTTATAGTACAGATAAAAAAAATCATCTGAGTTCAGAGAGAAATTAATGTCAAAGTTCAACTCAACACGCAAAAATCTTGGAGGCAGCTCGCTGGGGGGTGTTAGGAGGTGTTGTTGGGAGGAGGGGTGGAGAAAGAAATAAAGAAATGAAGAAAGAAATAAAGTGGTTGTGTCTACAGTTTGGGCATCCTGGCAGGGTTGAGCTGCATGGACACACAAGACGACCCAGCAGCGTAGCGCATCTCCCTCAGCATCCCACTCCACTGCTTCTTATCATCCTCGTACCTAACGACACAGGGAGGCTAGTCAACAAAACAACAAACGAACAAACACATCTCAGCCTCATAACTGGAGGAGACTTACTGCCAGACGTCGGTAACCTCTGTGGGGGCCACCTCCTTGTTCTCCGCCTGAACCATGGCGAAGCCGCCAACGGCGTACAACGAGCCGCCGTTGCTCAGCAGGTTGATGGAGCTCCTCTCCTGGGGGAACTCAGCGAAGGGCTCCCACCTGAGGAGACACGTTGTGAGGAAAAGGTCATGTGTCGTGTGGATATGGATGGTGCAATCGTCCAAATTCAGTTTTTATGGCAGCTAAGAAAAATGTGCTATATGGAGGACTGAATAGATCAAGATTAAAGGCTGCATATTATGCTAATTTTCAGGTTCATACTTGTATTTTATATTTTCACTCATGTTCAAATAAAGTCTCACTTTTTGTTTATGTATATAAGACATGAAATAAAGAACCAGAACACTGATCAAACATAACATTATGACCACATCCCAACACTATGTTGGTCCCCATGACCTCTGACCCCTGAAGGTTGATGCTATGGTATCTGACTCCTTTCTATCTTCAGCAGCATTAACTCCTCTGCTCTGTTGGATCAGACCAGCCTTCACTCCCCACCTGCATCAGTGATCCTTGTCCTCTCATGACCCTGTCTCTGGTTCACCACTGGTCCTTCCTTGGACCACTTTTGATAGATCCTGACCACTGCAGACCAGGAACAGCCCACCAGAGCTGCAGTCCTGAAGATGCTCTGACCCAGTCCTCTAGACATCACTGTTTGCTTCTTCTTGTCAAATCCTTACACTGTTTTTTCCAACTTCTAATATCAAATTTCAGGACAAAATGTTCATTTGATGCCTTTTATGTCCCAGGTGCCACGATGAAGAGATAATTAGAGTTATTCGCTTCACCTGTCAGCGATCATAATGTTATGTGTGTGTGAGTGAGTATTTCAGAAAAAGACTCAATATAAATAAGGACTGAAACTAGCTCGCTACTTAGCTGGGAGACTAATGTGATAATGACAGGTAATAACGAATTGAGATTTAATAATTTCCTAAATTATTTAGTTTCTTTATATATGCAATTATATGATAATTTAATTACCTCCAGAGAAGGTGGTAGCTCTGAGATGAATGACATCTACATGTCTGAGGAAAACGTAGAGAATTTCTAACACAGTTAACTTAAAAGTTAAACCAGAATCGTACTTGTTCGTCACAAAGTCGTAGGCTTCACAGCTTGCGGTGAGGCCCTCCTCGTTGACCCCTCCGGCCACCACGATCTTTCCGTTGTGGACGACGGCTCCAAACATGGCTCTGGGTGTCTTCATGGCTGCCAGCTCCCTCCACTCTGCCTGCTTGTGGTTGTAGGCGAACATCTTGTTGAGGGCTTTGCTGTGGACGTATTGATATGTAGTTTTCACACTAATGACAGGATGGCAGGTTGTTCTTCCCACATTAAAAAGCACAGCAGACAGAAACAGAAGCACATCACACAAATAAGGAAAAACGTCCTTTGCGCTGCAAACGTGTTTGTTTCCCACAAAAGAGGAAAGGCAGCGTCTCCAGTTAACGATGATGGAAATGTCACCTCACACCGTAATCATTTTTTCTGATGTTGCTAATGGACTGGCGACGTTTCAACATCATCACTGCATCGCTAGGTTCAATTTTTAAAGGGCAAAGCGTCCAATCAACAATCAGAAAACAGTTACACCTGAGAAACAGCACATATCTGTTGATGACTCTCTTTCTGTTCTTTCTTAATTTACATATGCATTCATTTAAACCTGGGTGTTACTTCTGCTTCAAAGCTGCTTCACTCCAATTTTCGGCTGAAAGATCAAACTGTTAATTAATTTAAAAAGAAGCTGTGTTATGAAGGCTTGTACACCCCTGCAGAAGTATATACATGTTTTTATAAAAACAAAGTTTCTTTCAATAAATAAATATATGCTTTTGAATACATGTTTTTAATATGTATGTATATATATAGTTATATGTTTTAAAAAAATAAATATAGGTTTTCTTTTAATAAATAAATCATTTTTAAATAAATAAATATATAAATTAAATATATGTTTTTAATAGAAACATGTTTGAAAAAATCTTGAAATTTATTTAAAATAAATATATACACCTGTTTTTGAATAAATATGTAAAGCTGAGAAAACATATATTAATGTTTTTTTCTTTTCTTTTTATTATGATTTGTTTTTCTTCTTGACTTTTTAAATAAAGTTCATGTAAGATTTTTTTCAGGCTTCGCCCAGCAGGTTTACTTATTTTCTCACTAACTGTTAATAGCACAAGTCATCCTTTAAAAAAAGGCTCATTCACACCTCAGCGTATTTTAATACTGAGAGTTGAGCAGAGACTACAGAAAATGTTGTGTTCTGTGGCCTTAAATACCACAGAATCAATCACCCAGACATGCTCAGGATCAGTACCTTCCATTACGGTAACAGATTAGACAGTACTGGGCTGCAGCAGTGTAATTATTGTCTATGAAGCATCGTGCAGCCCTGCAGTCTGGCAGAGTGATAGACCATGAACAGCTGCAGCTCACAGCCTAACATTCACTCACTTGTCATCTGTCTTTCCTCCAATGCAGTAGATCATTCCTTTGTGGGAAGCTACAGCATGGCCGTGGATCTTCAGGGGAAGCTTTTTGGTCTCGCTCCACTTCATCTTCCTGAAGAATACCATATATTACTTTCTGTTGTTAAAACTTTCAATTCATTAATTATCACCATTAAAAAACATTAAAAGGTGAGAGATGGGTGTGAATTAAACACAGAGGGAGCGAGAAGGCGCCAATGACGCCACACTAACTCAGTGTCGTAGCACATCACAGTGTCCAGCGACTCGTTGGTTTGGAGGTCTTTTCCTGCCACAGCGAACAGCAGGTTCTCGCTTTCACCGATGTTGAAGAGGCACCTTGGAGACGGCATGGGCGGCAGGGCGACCCAATCTGATGTGAGTGGATCCAGCTGTAAAGAAAAAAGCACATTAAAACACCCTCTTATCACCCATTAGCACTGCCTCTTTATCTCCCCCTGAACATGAGAATGAATCATTGCACCGTGTGGTATCCACATATTGATTACGCAGTAAAATATAAGTATTAAAATCACTTAGACTTGATGGGCAACACAGGAAATATAATTCAAAGCTGTATCCCAGCCATCTTCGCTGAAAACTTTGAAATTATGTCCCATTAAGGCGTAATTTAGAGGTGCCAAAGGAAGGAAAGTTTGTTGTTATTTTCATGAATACAGACTTCTGAGCTGCTACAAACATTTCATTAAAGGTTAGCTTACACTGACCCAACTAAAGCTAAAACTCATGAATTAACCTGTTTAAACTTAGTTTTGTCTGTTTAATCCACATTGTTGCTGTTTCACTCTGCTACCAGTGTTTTTAGCCGGTTGACTCGAGCTTCGTATTTAAGATGACATTTAATATGACAGTGGTGTCTGATCTTCTCATTTAAATCTCTGTAAGAAAGTGAACAGGAGTTGGTTCTGAAAAGAAGGAAAAATATGAATACCAAATAGAAGTAGCACTGCAAGGGGACTTCTTTGTTGTCCTCGTCCACAAACAGTCCTCCAATGATGTAGAGCTGGTTCCTCTGGGATGCCAGGCTGACGTGATTGCGTGGCACCTGCTCCGACATGGCTGCCAAGAAGCACTCATTCTCGTTGACGTCGTACGCCACCGCTGCCGTATCATTGATCATGACGATGAACTCCCGCACATACATGCCATGTCTGCGGTTGTCATTCAGGAAGCCAGGGAACAGGCTGCCTTCCTCCTCGCCTTCTTCCACGCCCTCCTCGCCCTCCGTCTTCTTGGGAGTCTCTGGGAGTTTCCCCTTGAAGGCATCCCTGATGACCTGCATAGTCTTCTGGAGCTCCGGGTCGGCCTTGACAATGTCATCGGTCTCAACCCGCTCTTTGAAGTACTTCTCAGGCAGGAGGCGGAAGCGAATGCAGTTGAAAGCGTCCTTCAGGAACTTGACACGCTCCTTGTCGTGGCGGACCCAGGCCATGACCGATTCGAACACCAGCTCCTCTTTCCCCACGTTCAGTGTGTCACCGCCGATGACAGCAAACAACTCGTGCGCTGCCAACTTGAGGAACTCCTCGTCCTTGTAGAGGAGCTCAAAGCGGTCTGCAATGTAGTTGCGTGCCGCCACAGCGAGTCTGGGGCAGCCGAGCACCAGGCCCATCCTGAAAATGGCCATGCAGTTGCTTACAGACAACTTCTTCTGAAGGTAGTTGACACAAACTGTGAAGACAGAGGGGATCTGGAATCTGTTCGCCACAGCTATTATGTCCTGTACGTTGTCGTCAGTGAGGTCGATCTCGGCTGAGTAGAGGTACTGGATGATCATGTCGAGGATGGAAGGGTTGACGTCCTCCAGGACGACCTCCTTAGTGTTCGCCACCTCCTTCCCGTCCTCCGTGAAGAAGATCTCTCTGAAGTAGGGGCTGCAGGCCGCCATGATCAGCCGATGGCAAGGGAAGCTGCGGTCGCCTACCTTCAGGGTGCAGTCCACAAACTTGTTCTCGTTCAGCAGCTCCTTCAGCCCATCCTGAAGCAGGGTGCTCTGAAACAGGCGTAGCTCCTCCTTGATGGCGTTGGGGTCCATGGTGTGGCAAAGAAAAAACAGCAGCAAGGGGGTCTGTGGAGAGTGGAAGGAGACGGTGGTCACAGGTCCTTTTGGCAGTCGGTCCTGGCTGGAAAAGGCAGAGCAGAGAAAAGGTTCTCCGGGTGAAGACCCCTGTTATTCAATCCCATCCCACTCTAAATATAGCTCCCTCTGCCCCCTCGCCTGCTTCAGCTCTGGTGGAATCTGACTGGGCTGAGTCGCAGCGTTCGTCTCAACGCCAACAGCTGCCGTCACAGACTGAAAGAAGCAACTGGCCGCTCAGGCTGAGGATATGCCACCATGATTCAGCTCCCAGCAGAGACAATGTTGTCAGAGGCCTCAAATAGATCACAGCCTCAGGCTGTACGAAGGACCGGGAGGATATTTAGAGCTGCCGCTTTAAAAAGATCATTGATCATTTATACCTGATTTCCATTTGTTCAGCCAAATCAAACATTTACACCATTCCCTAATGCTTTATTGCAAACCTGCAAAGGAACTGCAAATCTTATCTTTATCTTATCTTGACATTATTTAAGTGAGACCAGAAAAGAATTTTCTGCCACACATATGACCAGACCTGCAACTTACAATTACTCTCACTGCCAGTTTGAGTTTTGCTTTAATTCCTCCAAAACATTAAATTTACTACCATATGTGACAAAGACGTGACGAGACAAGGAAAAAGCAGCAAGTTAATACAGTACAGACAAGTACAGACACTTAATTTAGATTACCGTATTTTGTCCCCCAGAATAACAAATTTACCAACACAAGTGACAAAGAAAATGAGCAATTTGGGTATTTTTTTTCATGAAAAATCACTGTCTCAGTTGTTTCAGATTAATTTGCAACTCCTACAGAGAAACCTTTATTTCCATAACATCATATATCTAATGATTTATTGCTATTTATATTATTATTATTGCAGATGAATTTGTTGTGACTCCAGATTCTACTTAAATAAGTAAATATTTTACTTTAATTTCTGTAACATCATGTTTCTAAGGATTTATTGGTATTCCCTCTTTCCAAAGTCAGTGAAATCTTATTTTGGCATTATTTAAATGAGGTTTAAGAGCACCAAAAAAGAAAAAAAAGCACTAAAAATGGACCAGAAAAGTTTGTGTGCAGCAGCTGCGTGCACAAACAGGTGCTCAGGGTTTATTATTGTCCAGCTGCTTGTGTGTGTGTGTGTGTGTGTGTGTGTGTGTGTGACGAGTGTGTTGCTCTGCAGTTCAGTACTAAATGGTGAAAAAAGGCCATTTGTGATGTGATGTTTGGATCAGTGGGATCTTACGTTGTCTTCTCTCTGTGGCCTGATGAAGTGTGAGGAGTGTGTTGAATCAGGTAACGTTTCCTCCTGTGGGCAGCACTAAAGATAGATCAGACTACACCACTTTTCCAGCACCGTCTAACATGTAATTTAAGCAGAAGAGGAGCGGATGCATTCAGTGGATTCATCGAGCAAAGCTTCAAAACATGCCTTGCAAATATGTCTTTTTGAAGAATATTTAGTGGAAATGTTTGGGGTGGGGAGAGGATGTTGAGGCCTATGTGGATGGGCATTGTTTATCACTAATACGCTGCTAGCACCTTTAGCTGCTAGTCGCTGGCTAAGACATTTAAATGTTCAGGTAATTTGGGCTATAACTGCTTCGCTTGCAGTAATTTGCCAAACAAATAGTAATTTTTTTCAAGATTTGTACACCCAGGCATACCTGCTCTTTTTAATTATCCTAACATTGACTCCCACTAATACTAACAACACAGCTCTTCTAACTTTCACTGATTAAAGCTAAACATAAAGTATTGGAGTTGCTGTACTCCAAACTCATTAGATATATTTTCAGTAAAATCAGCAAATTTATGACAAACAAATGAGTATTCCAGCAATTTCCTGTTTGAACTAAGTTACACTAAAAGTTCAGCGAACAGTGGAATGGAATTAGTTTTTACGTACAAACTAACAAACACGTGTCTTGGTTATGGTAGAAACACCCATATAAAATCTACAACATAACATGATTCATGTACGTTGCTTAGTAAAACAATCAGTAACATGTCAAACTGATTTTCATACAGTCCCTTGCTTTGCCTTTGCACACTTAAGTTTAGATCAGATTTATTAAAAACATCAAATGTTGACTGTTAAACAGGACAATACTGATTTAGTACAGTTGGATAACACAGTGACAAACCAGTTGTTCCACAACAGAGGTACAACTGTCGTATTATTGTACTGTGGTAGTGACGTCAGTGACACGTGCTACCCAGTAGAGGGCAGTGTGTGAATATGTGAGTCCGTCAGTTTACTGCTTGAACAAATGGGAGATTAGTGGTGAGAGAGACAAGTGAAATCATGTAAACATCACATTTTCATTCAGAAAAACACATTCAAATGCACAAAATTATTCCATGACGTTACAGAGCATCAGTTATGTGTGTGTGTGTATATATATATATATATATATATATATATATATATATATATATACACATAAGAACAAACTATATTCTATTGATACAAGTGATGAGAGGCTTCTTTTCTGGGTTATTAGCTCTTGATTGTGCCCTCATATGATCGATTGTTATAGTTACACCATGTCTTTATGACTCTTTTGGTCTATTTGGACACAGAGGTGCTGGAGTTATTTACTGGTCGGTCCATTTATTTCCTCAACCTCTGCAGTGCTCGCGGACAGAAAACCTATTCCTGAGTATGAGTGACGACAGGAAGTGGACTGTAACAGTGAACATCAGCGTACATGTGTACGCCTGAGGATAATGCACTCGACAGGACCCTGTGGAAAAAATGGCTGGTATTAGCTGCCCCTTCTTGAAGTATCTACAGCAGATGTGTGGCAGATGCTTTCGCTCGGCCTCCTGGAAAGACAAAACATGCGAGAATGTCTAAAACATTTGGGATCAATAAAATTTTTATGGGCCTCATTTTGGCTGAGGAAATTGTATTTTGGTGTTTCACAGGTGTTAGTGACATATATGGCATTTAGGATGAGTCACCGGTGGATCAGGCGATCACACACGTCCTCTTGCACTCGTCCTCCGTGTCGAAGCGGTTCTTGTTTCCGTTGCAGCCGCCGTACCAGAACTGGGCGCAGGCGTTGGCCTGCTTGTCGTAGTACCAGCGGATGTTGTAGTCCCGACACGTACCCTGATCCAGGACCAGGCCACAGCGAGGGTCCAAGGGTATGGTCTCTGTGGGTGGAAGAGAATCAGCGGCTTATATAAAAACCATACACAGCTGCATGGCAGAAATAATTGGCCTCCCTGCTCCTCACCTGTCACCTTACGGAGCCTGTCAATCATAAACCACATGTGCTCAAAATACACAGGACTGGAGTCGAGTCTAATATCACCTTAATTTATGGGAAATCTGTCCTGCTTATGATAGCAGAGGACTAGACTGCGGCACAACAGGCGCTGATATCTGACTATTAGTTTGTGAAAGCAGCTCTGGCAGGTTTAGCAGAACAGCAGCTAAAATAATGAAGCTATCTGCACACAGAAATTGGTTCCGGCGTTCTGATTTTCCAGCTGAGCGACACTGAGGGAAAGGATATACTAGTGGAATAATATACAATGCAATTTATTTTTATCAGTTTAAATTTAGCTGCAAGTTTGATGATCACAAGGATAAATTTACATCATGACAACATTTTGTGATAATAACTTACACTCCACTGCAGTGTCAAATAACAGCAGCTTACCTTCGGGGACTGTATGAGGCTCTGATCCAGAGTCAGTGTTTTACCAACAGAGGACGGCAGTCGATGCCCCTCAGTTTGGAGAAGCAAATGAAGAACCAGCAGCAAAGCAATGCACTGCTGCAGCAAACCCATGAAGTGAATCTGCAATATTTCCACTGCTTTACCTCGCCACCAGACAGCTGTTGTCTCCACCTGTGCTCTCATAAAACCACCTGACTACATAGAAAAAAATAGCAATTTTACCATGTCCGCTGTTTGTGTTACTTTTCTGTTGTTTTTTTCCAGTGGAGTCTGGATGTTTCAGCACAAGCATCGATCACGGCTTCAGCCATCAGACTCCACAGACAAAAACAATCATTTCACCTCGCAGAACGTGGCGGTTGAGTATCCAAACCAACATCCAGTCCGCTCTTACATTAGTCCGTCTATTGTTATTATTATTTATTATCAATAAAATTAATGCTCCTCTCCTGTCCGTGAAATGGTCTAAATATTGTAGATGAGTGACATCACAAATTTACAGAAATCCTTGTTTCAAACAGTTTCTGAATACAGGCTGTGAGTATTTCTCTGTGGACTGAGTCATACTTTCACAGTATTGATGCAGCACTTTGCTTTATCATGTAAATGAAAATCTCACTTTTTACATGATGATCTCCAGCGGTGTTTAGGTGATTTCTCGAACAAACAGCAGCTTATAATCAATCAGGGTATTTTTAAATTTTTAAATTTGAATATACCATTTTGACACTTGCAGGGATGATGCATTTACAAACACTAATTTAGGTGCTATAATAAAGCGCAATCACCTGAAGGCAAGATGAATTGTACTTCCCTTCACAGGAAGTATTTCTCTGTGATTATTGTAATTAACTGTGTATTGCTCTGTTTTTTTAATTGTGTAAGTATCATGTCTCTGCATGCACTGGCTATTAAAGAGAGAAATATAAGAGCAGAATATCCTGTCTGTACCTTTAGGGAGAGCTGGCTTTGGTGCTGGCACATGCTGAATGGATACACTCGAGGATGATGTGGTTATTCTCGTAGAAGACGACGACGATGAGGACGAGCCTCGGGTACTGGAGGATTCCTCTCTGTCGTCTGAGGTTTTGCGGTTAAAAGTGTCTCCACGCTCCTTTCCTGAGTGCACCTCAGTGGACACACCTCCTCCCTGATGGCGACACAAGTTAAGTTTGCAAAAGCGTGATGTGATTTCTTTATAACATGCGTCCTCTCATACTTGGCTTACATGTCCTGCGCTGGATCCTTTGCTGCCTTGCACCGTGGTCTCGACCAAGCTATGAGTGCTGACACCACTTTGCTGGCCGTTCAGTACTTGCTGCTCAGTCACAGGACGGTACCCATAGCCGCCGACAGCGTAGTTCCCGTTGCCGTTCCTGTGGCCGTTATTCCCATAGCCGTTGGTTATTCGGTTATAAATCAGGGCTCCATTCTCATCCTCACAGAACTGGCTAACCAACTTGGATTCCAGTGCTGAGAGGAGGAAACAGGATGTGTTGAGAAGACAAGGGCTCAATTCTATAGTGTATGACCTGTAAACTGTTTACAGGCTGTTCTTTGTTGAGCGCTAATTAGCAAATAGTTGGCATGCTAACATGTTAAACTAAGATGATCAACATGGTAAACATCAGCATATCAGCATCATGTCACTGTTAGCATTTCAGCAAAGCTGTGGTCACAGAGCTGCTGACATGACTGTGACTCCTGTTAAAATGTTTCAAGCAAGGAAAACATCAAGTGAAGAGATTTGAAGCCTTTTTATATTATGTCTAAGATTTAGGATAAAACCAGAGCTTAGCTTAGCGCAAAGATTACAGGTGGAAACAGTCAGTCCGGCACTTCTAAAGCTCAGAAATTATTATAAGAACCTTTTGCATTTATGTACTGACACAGTACACTAATACTGCTAACACTAAAAACCTGACCATAAATGGGTTTCTCCAACCTGGCAGGGTGTTGAAGTCGTCAATGAGGAACATGTGCTCGCTGTCTGGGTCTGAGGCGATCAGGTTGAGCTCCCTCATGAACTCGGCCTGTGTCGGGTCTGAGGTGTTCACGATGCCCAGAGCAAACATCTCGATATTGGCGGCGTGTGCTTCTCGCACGGCGATGTCCAGCTTCACCGGCTCTCTCTTGTCCGTCTGCCCGTCGGTAATCACGATGGCCACCTTGCTGACTCCCAGCCGAGAGCTGTAGAAGGCTTCCTGCGTGGCTTTACGGATGGCCGTGCCGGTGTAGGTGCCCTCTCCCATGTACGGGATGTTCCTGATGGCCTGCTTGATGTCCTCCTTGGTGACGTAGCGGGCCAAGTTGAACACCAGCTTCACCTCCAGGCTGTACAGCACCAGACCGATCCTGGTGGCGTTGCGGCCCACAGTGACTCGGTCCACCAGAGCGTTCACAAAGTCCTTGATGATCTCAAAGTTGTCCGGGCCCACGCTCTCAGAGCTGTCAATGACGAACACCAGCTCCATAGGTCTCTCCTTACACTTGATTCCACATCCTGTAATCACATCACATCAACACATGAGATCATGGCAGCTGAAATGTCACTCTGACGACGTCCACTGTGAAGATTTACAGATAAGATGAGGCAGCAGCTCCTATTCACAAACTGGATCTTCTCCTGTAACATCTGTGCCGTTGAGTCAATACTGAGAAGTGAAACAAATATTGGAAAAAGATCACAGGATACTTTACCACAGATTTCTTTAATCATCCGAATAATGTCTTCTCTCTGAAATGAAAACACCAGCACAGTGAGAGTGTATAAATAAACATGAGCAGTGACAGAAAGTTAAAACAGCAGGACAAATACTCAGATCATTTTGAGAAAAAATAGCAAAATGTTATAGAACACTTTAGCAGGGAAATTTAAGAAAAAGCATGAAAATATTCAGTTTCAGCAGATAATCTGTTGCTAATGTTTACTCATTTCAACCTTTTTACCAGATCGACAGCTCCCTTCTTGCATTTAACAATAAAAGACTGTAAGTAATATTCACAGGCAAGTATTTATGGACTCACAGTGAGGCCTGCTTCACCTTTGGCACCAGCTCGGCCCTGAGGTGAGAAAAGTAATTTAAAAACATTTGCTGGAAGAACAGAGAGGATTAGCGATTAAGCATCATAAGGCTCACTCACTGGTTGCCCCGGGGTTCCAGGATCTCCCAGTTCCCCTTTGATTCCCTTCAGCCCCCTCTCCCCTGGCGAGCCACGGTCACCCTGTCACACATTTTGAGGCGAAATGTCAGCGATTGATCAGAACTTAATACAAAATGAGCACATATCCAACATGATGACTGACTTTAGCGCCAGGAAAACCGTCTCCAGGCACCCCCCTCGGCCCCGTCACGCCCTGGGCTCCCTGTTCACCCTGAATCAGACGCAGGAATTACCTCAAAGACAGGGTTTACAGATACACAAGTTTTTATGAGGAGGACAACAGACACATAGCTTACCTTTGGCCCTTGAACTCCTTGTCCTTGTGGCCCTGTTGGCCCTGGAGGACCAGGCCGCCCAGGGTTACCCTGCAGTACAGAGGACACAGTAAACGTTGCATTGCGATGGACTTTAATAACATTTTCTTCTACACCACCGCTAAAACAGCCATACTCTGGGTGTCTCTCTGAGGTCCCATATTGTTTTTTGTTTTCATCATCCAGTCTGTACAAGTTTATTTCACTGACATGGGTAGCAGTAGACATAGATCTTTCTTACGTTCATCAATGAGTTATAAATACACTTCAGAGGATTCTACAGGCTCTTGTAATGATGCTTTGTAACCTAAAAATATTTGCAGTGGCCAGTAGCACTGAATGTGCTTTATGTTGGGATTTTACCGAAGAAGAAGCACATGTTCTTTGTCAACGTTGATCCAAATACTGCGGGATAGTTGATGATGAGCACAAACAACTTGAGCTTCTACTTTGACTCCATGGGGACTTTACATTCAAATGTGTTTTTTTGGTAACAGAAACCACCTTGTGACCCTAGTGTTGCTGTATAAGTAGAACAATAGACCAGGCCAGAGCAGACATGCATCTTAAATGTGTAACCAATAACTCCTCTTTCCTGACATCAAATAAATATGAAATGCTGGGAAACAGTCCGTTGTATTTCGAGGAAAAAGAAAGCATTTTCAAGGTGTGGATTATCCCTGGGTTGCCATTCTCTCAACATGGATGAGGGTATTTAGTCCAGCGCTCAGGTAATTCCTGCCTACCGCTGCATGACCGTGACAGCGCTCGGACCTGCAGAAACTGTGGTCTGAGATATCTGAGGATGTGTGGCTGCTGATGTGTCAGGCCTGCTTCTCATCAGACACATATGTCTCTGTGGAGATTCACACCCTGCAGCAATGTGTCAGAGCGTTACAGCAGGGAGGGGGAATCATGAAAATAAATACCCCGGACAAATGGATTTTCAATCTCTGACGACAGCAAAAACGTCATAATGGGGATCGTGACTCAATTCAGACCATCAGGTCATGCGTCAAATAAAATGACAGCAGACATACTGCTGAGAAAAATGTAAAGTTATGAAGTACCAGGGGTCCTTGGAGGCCTTCGCCTGGTGGTCCGGGTAAACCAGGCAGCCCTCGGAAACCAATGTCCCCCTGCAAAACACAGGGAAGATATATGAACACTTTCGATACAGCAAATTAGAATCCATCAAAGAAATGCACTCCTGTGCTGAGTAAAGTTGTGTTTCCTTTAATTAGCTTCCTCAACACACGACTACATTTTTCACCTATTGTCTTTGGAATTGATCTTAGTGTTGGTGGTGATTGCATTGGTTCAGTTTTCACTGCAGAGGCTCAATTTGTGAAAATCTTAACACAAGATAATATTAGGCGATGCATCATGATGTAGTTTTCTCATTTGCCACCAACAAACGTTATTTTTATTTTCCAACAGAGTTCTTCTCACCTTCGGCCCGGGGACCCCAACTCCTTCTTGGCCAGGTTCTCCTTGAAGTCCGGGCAGACCAGGAGGGCCCTGAACAGCACAGGTCAGTGACATCATTAAATGGAATTAAAGGTTTCAGCTTGGAAAGTGACATAAGTTCTATCTATCTATCTATCTATCTATCTATCTATCTATCGCCAAAGCTTCTCATGTAAATCTCTTCACACTCCTCCAGGTCAAAAACTCTTTCCTTTTCTCTGTTTGCCCTTGATTCACCTCCAGTGTCTCTGTTCTTAATGGAGGAAGAGTTTTATGAGGGTAAGGTACTGTAGCTTTTGGTAATAAATGTGGATATATGGCTGGAACCACTGGGCAGAATCAGGAACTCAAAAGACAGATGGAAAGACGACTAAATGTAATGTGTGGATGGATGTATGAAGCAAGCAGATTTATGACTGGACAAATGTAGTGTCTTTAAATCAGTTCCTCACCATGGGGCCCGGATAGCCATCTCCTTTTGGACCAGCTGGACCCACGGGGCCTGAATCGCCCCGTTCCCCCTACAGTGAATAAATAGGTCAATAATTCATTCATGCAAAGGATACAAAGAGATTTACACACAGACGCTCAAAGCAAACATAGTGGAATGTGGATGTAAATGTACACATGTGCTATCTGCTCTTATCTGGGCTTCTGTATTCTGAGCGCAATAGGTCAAATGATGAACGGATGTTGGAGGATGTGTGCATCCCATTTTCTCCCCCAACATGTGCAAACAAGATCTGCCTCTCATTAGGCTCCACTTGATAATTGACTTTCCAAACATGACAACATGCTTTAAAGTGCATGTCACCAGGCAGCCATTGAAGAGATGAGCTGCTAACACATTGTTGTTGTTGACATTAGTAGTAAACACATTATGTTTTGTATTAAAGGTTTATGCAGAGCGTTACCTTTGGACCAGGAAGTCCATAGCCAGTCTCCCCAATCGGACCAGGAGGACCAACTGGGCCAAGATCACCCTGGAACACACGTTATTATAATTATACATTTTATCAAGAAACATAGACACTTTATTCACTCACAATGGCACATCAATTCTGCACTGTTCTTTCAGCACTGACGGACTACTTTCCAAAGTAACTAGTAATGTGTTATTGATTACTTTTTTGGAACAGCTACCCCAGCACCAACTGCAGAAGACAGGAAGTTGTTACCTTTGGCCCAGTGACGAAGCGGCCTGGTGGACCAGGTGAACCCGTCCTGCCTTGTGATCCTGGTTCACCCTGAAGAAAACAAATGGTGGTTAAAATCATCATTTGTAAAAGACAGAAGGTGTCATAACCTGTACAGATTGTAAAGCCCTCTGAGGCAAATAAAACTGACATGAAATTGATGTGAAATTGATTTGAAAATGCCTTTCTGTGACTGTAAAAATCATATTTTCCCACAGTGCCAAAGTTGCACTCCTCCAACGTTGCGGACAGCAATGCAAAAACAAAAAGAGCTTGTCATAACTTAATGGCTCCTCACCTTTGGTCCAGAGGGTCCAGCAATGCCAGGTGGACCAGACAAGCCCCTTATTCCTCTTTGGCCTTGGTCACCCTTAAAGAGCACATCAGGAATACAGTTACTCACCTGATTACTTATTTTATACACATCAGCAAAGTGCGAGGCATGCCTACCTTTTCACCCTGGGTGCCGATACCAGCTGCTCCCTCTGCACCCCTGAGGCCTACCGGCCCCGGCTCACCCTTGAGATGCAAATGGACACGTTTTATTAGTTTCAGGGGGCGGTATCAGAAGAAACATGGAGAAAGGCTGGTGGGGTTTAAGCTACCTTTTGTCCAGGTGCTCCATCCTCCCCTGGCAAACCCGGCAAACCGGACAACCCCGTCGACCCTGGCTCACCCTGAGGACACACTTGCGGTCACATTATGGACATTTAAAAATAAAACGGTTGCTGCTGATGTTGAGTTTTGTCCTACCTTAGGTCCAGGGTCTCCAGCCCCTCTCTCTCCTGGGGTGCCGACCTCGCCTGGTAAACCTTGGTCCCCCTGAGTGAGACAAGACAGAATGACAGCTTTGATGTTTGACATCCTGAAACTGTGGGCCTTGATGGAGTGTCATTAAATTAAACAACATTGCCAGACAAACCTTGGATCCAGGAAAGCCCTCTCCCGGTAGGCCTCTGATACCCGGCGGCCCTCTCGGTCCCTCCGTGCCCTGCATAGATTAACGGACGCAGAAATAATAAGAGAAGCCACTAACAGTGAGTTATATTGGAAGGCTAAGGGACTGCACAAAATTATTAAGTTTGAAAAACACTGGTTCTTTATAGTTATTAGTAAAAGAATGTACAACTACAACTTTAAAAATATTTAGCAGCAGACAATGTTATCTTTTTATTATTCAGCAGCTGGCAGCTTGGTAAAGGAGAAGAGGAGCTATGGACGTGTGGCGAGCTCATTTCTTCCTGATGCAATATTTATCACAATATAGTGCTGATGCAATATATTGACTGATGTGTAAAATCTGCGTAATTCCCCTTTAAACAACAACATAGTTCAAGTTCGGCATCAGTTGTGACGTTGCCAACATGTTTTATTTCAGTTATTTTGGCTCAGCTGCCAACTTAAACTCTCCCCCTCTTCATGGCTGAAAAATAAAGACTGACCTTACACACAAGCTATGTCTCATATAAATTCATGTTTATTTCTATTATTTGGAATAATGACAAAGTCAAAATGACAACACTGTGGAGTCTTGCTTTTTTTAAAAAACAGTAAAACATGATGTTTTTCTTTTTTCCCCATCCCTAATATTTTAGACAGTCCCTAAAAATGATTGATATGGAATTTTTATTCATGGCATTAAGGAACAACACGCACAAGTGAAATTACAGGGCAGTCATTGTGTTGAAGCACTTGCCTTCTCGCCCTGTATGCCTGCTCCTGGGAGGCCGACTGGCCCTGGAAGACCCGGGGGGCCAAAATCCCCCTACAGGTTCAGATAAGACTGAAGGTTAATGATGATAACAGTGTAGCATGACAAATGCAAAATGGAACAGTGATTTACTGCGTGAGGAAAGCACCCAGCTGTAATGGATGCTTTGCCAAGACTCTGTGCATTTCCTCTTGGCTCAGTAATGGATGTATACACTCACTTCATACACAGGACACTTTTTTGGGATTATATGTCTGTCAATCCGTAACATGCAACATTAACGTAATGAACAGTGCAGAAGACCCTGTGGGCACCGGGTTTATCATTACAGTGTGAAAACATTGCAATTATCTGTGATGAACTTCAGCACCAGGCTACAGTCAAACTGTCAGCGCCCAACTCTGCCAAGAACTCTCAAATTATGTCACTTTAAAACCCATTTTAAAGGTCATCATATGCTCAGGTTCATACTGTTTTATGATTTCCTCTCTACTACAACATGTCTACAAGCAGTAATCTTCACAGTCTTTACTTACCTCATACTGTTTGTCTGGATACACCTGCATTTATCCTCTGACTGAAACGCTCCATTTTAGTGCATTTTATCTAACTGGGTCCATGCTTACTTCCTGTCAGCTGCAACAGGAAAAAAACTGGGAAGGTGAGTGTTTAAAACTGTGAAATGGTCTAAATTATAACTAAATCTAAACTGACTTTTTATAACATGGGACTTTTAAGTTGAGGGTCATTTGTGAAGGGCAGAAGGTGTCCTAGTACAGATTCTGAAGGCCTCTGAGGTATATTAAACTTAAAACTGATATAAAATTAATCTGAAAATGTCTTTCTGTGACCGTACAAATTGTCTGTTCCCACAGTGCTGAAGCTGTACACTTTCTACGCTGTCCAGGCTTTAGCTTTGACTCATCATCTGTCGATGGTGACCTTGGAATATACTGTATGTATGTAACGCCACTCTAAATGCGTTCACTGCTCTGCAGACTTTCTGCAGCCACTCTACCTTGACTCCTTTAATTCCAACCCCTGGTTGTCCTCTGGGCCCCCGCGGTCCCTCCAGGCCTCGCTCGCCCTGCGAAGATGGACAGAAGTTATTGCACTTTTACCTCTTGAACTGGTAGTCAGTGTACACATGAAAACAACAACATAAGAGCATATGTTGGATAGTCTCTTTGATCAGCCAGACAATGTGGACTCCACATGTACGGTGCAACAGTGCTGTGGTTATACAACAGACATGCTTTCTAGTTGAAGTTTGGGTACAAACATTCCTCTTTATGTTGACGTCTGGGGCTGAACTTGATGGACTGTTTACAGACACAGTGTCCACATTTCATGGTGAGATAATTTTGTGTGTGGAAATTGATGCTACACATGGTTACCGCAGAAAACAACAAGACACTCTTCAAAGTCACTGTAAGTCATGACAAGTCCCTTTTCCCCATTGGATGTTTGACATTTACTGTACAAACTGATGTAAAGGGTTAGGGTTAGGGTTATGAAATATGAATTTATGAGTGGTTTGTGACATTATACTGCAAAGAACCAGTCATGCTAGCAGCTGTATTTAGGCTTTGTGGTGGTTACACCTAAATGTGAATCAGCATGCTAACATTAGCAGTGTCGTGCTAACAATAACAGTGTGATGCTGATGAATGTGCTAAAAGCTAAAAATGTTGTGCACAATAATAATAAACAATAAATGACTTGAAAGTTATGGTCATTATGTACACTGTTCACTGAGGAGGGAGAAAGAGTAGCTGCTTTACCCATTGTTACAGACCGATTTATGAGGAAAAATTGTATTTTTAATGTCTTAAAATATAGCTGGAGGTCCTAAAAAACATGAAAAATCATAGAATAGGAGGGATTAGACCGTTATTTTGTAACTTTGCAGCATGTGTTTGAATTTCTTCCAAGGTCACCTGAGGACGGCTGCAACACAGCATCACACTGCACTGATGCTGCATTTACATGTCGGCTTCAAACGAGTAAAAATGTATTGTTGTAACTCTGTGATCTCTTATTCTGGCTTGCAAGTTGAGGCTCTAACGATGTGGAAAAAAAGGGGGATGGGGAGGGTAATATTACTGCTGAGCTGTGAATCTGGAACTTGCCAAGACATGTCAAAGACAAAAACCAAGAAAGCCACCTGCGTGTCCAGATCTCAATGATGAAGGAAAAACAACATCTTTTAAAAAAAAAAAAAAGTAGCTGTGATGAACATCACGATGAGTCAGATGAAGGAAGGAAAAAAGTGTGATATGTAAAGTGTTGTAATATACTGTGGCCACAAAGTGACTACATTTCACCTAAAGACATTGTATTTGTTTAATCACACATCATTTAACTGACTGAATTTATCAAAACAACACAGGGTTTGGGTTTAGTGCTGTTTAGTATCTGTTCATTTACACGGCTTCAAGGCAGATAAATATATACGATTAAATAGGAACTATGATTTTACTCACTCAAATTTAGCATGTCCTGTTTGGACAGTGGATAATACAAAGAACATGAAAATGTCTAATTGGTAGATTCTGTGTCTGTCTACATATGGGAGAGTGATTGTTTGTGTGTCTTCACATCCTGAGGGGAGGCAGACACAGGAACAGACTCTTTCTTTCTTCTCATCTGAAGGTGTCCTGGATATTTTCCTGCCTTTCAGCGATCAACGGAGCGGATCGTACAGTGAGATAATGACAGCCATGCTCAACTTATGGAGCTTCTGCATTGCATTATCATCTCTTCCGACCATGAGCGTTTGCCAGTTTCCTGTCTGGAATCTGGAGGCCAGGCTGAGCATTTTGCCTTTTAGCCTTTTGGACAGGTGGGTGACTTGTAGGTGAACGCATTAAATGGGGTCAAAAGGGTTAAAAGCTTTTAACTGGTTTGAGTGCATTTGTCTTCCAGGAAAATAAAGCCCAGAGACATAAAAGGACCCACCTTTGGTCCAGGGAGACCTTCTCCAATCGGCCCTCTCTCTCCTTGGCTTCCCTGTGGCCCTTGAGGCCCCTGAGAAAAACAAAAATGATTTGAAATGAACACTGGGAAGTTGCCCCCAGCTTCCTCAAAGCAAATGAACAGCATCTGTTCGATTGTAGCTGAGAAACCTTAAAGAGCAGCGCCATTATTTTCCATTATGCATAATTTTATATAATCTTGTAACATCCTAGTGGCATTCCTGATGGCTCAAACCCCAAACATTTAAATTTTGTATGTATGTTTTGGCTTTAGGTCGAAGCAAAGCAATTTACTGCTGTGTGGATGACATGTTTTCAGATCAAGTCACACAACAACACAAATTATCTAAACGGTAGACCAGCAACTCCCGTGCTCTAAAAGGTACAATTACCGTTTTTGTAAATGGAGTTTTGTAGCTTTGAATACAGCTAAATAGGCTGTCTGCTGACAAGGTAAAGGCAAGTGGTAACTTTTTTCTCGATATAACAGGCAACTGAAGCCATTATTATTGCTCTCTTCAAAGCCACCGGACTCCATTCACAAAAATTATTATTCTACCTTTCAGAACTTGCTCACACTTTGTCTCAGCTAATACAAGTGTTCACATTGTTCATATCTTTATTGATCAGTGTACTTTGGTTGCCTACATGGGCATTTCCATTTGAAAAAACTAATCTTTTCAAAACCAAAAACTGCAGAAGAGTGTTTGTGGGCTTTAAAGTGTGCTGAAAACATTACTTACATTAGTAAGGTATTGTTACTACCAAAGCCAGAAGGCATCCCACAAACTACTATGAAATTTGATGGTAAATCTTATCAAAATCGACTGTGCTAGAATGGAAAGCTAGACAGCCATTTGGTTGCAGTATCCCAGGGCTGGAGATTTGCAAAGGGGTCAATTAATGCTGCACTGCCACACCTGCAGCCAAGGTATGAGGTGTGTGTGCATCTCTTACTCACTGGTGGTCCAGGCTCGCCAAGTCCCGGAGGACCAGGAGGCCCCATTTGTCCCTGGTACCCGACATCCCCCTGAGGATGGAGCAAGATGAGCGCATGAACAGGAATGATTATGTTTTCATGATGAAAATTTTCCAAAACAATAGGTTGTCATGACTTTACCTTGGGTCCCGGAAGGCCGATCCCTGTTTCCCCTTGGATTCCAGGTGGGCCAGAAAGTCCCCGTTCCCCCTATAAAAAGGAGACAGACATGGGCAGACGTGTGCAAATACACAACAGATGAACAAACACAAACTGATTCCTGGATGCAAGGCTTCACTTTGACACGACTGGATCAAAACCAGCGAACCATCCAGTTCTTGCCGCTCCACGCTGCTTTTCCTACCTCTAATATTTAGCTATTTAAACAGGATGTTTCAACATGCACTGTGGGGTTCCTTCATTCCTTCACTTTATTGGTTAAGAATGCAAGTATTCACTCTAGGCTGTAAATCATGGTGGCAGCAGGAGGGCACACGAGAGGCGAGATGAAGGGAGTAGAAATGCTAGCAGCCGCATACCGGCACTTTTTTTTCCCCCTCCGACGTTTCCCTTGCCCTTTCAAACAAGTTGGGGCAATGCTTAAAGCCAGACATTAGTCTGCCATCCAGGTGATGTAGAATGACAGCCAGACAATCAACATGAACATTCTTCCAAAATAATTAAGGTGGGAACACTTGGCAGACCTGGCAGGTATAACACTGGAGAGGAGTGGAGGGCATAAAAAGAAGCAGCAGACAAATAGGCAGACACAGGTGACAGACTTCTGAGGAGTTTCAAATGTCCCTCCAGTGATGGACCCTAACTGAAGACAGTGTTCAAATGTATGAGCACCCGATCGCTTTGTTGGGATACTTGATTTAATCAAAGCAGCAACCGAAAAAAACCCACTTTATCGTGCATTATCTTGCTTCATTTTTCACCCCTGCCACTCAACAGGTTATTTGTTATCTGTGTGCTGGTGAATCCGCTGAAGTTAAAGAGACTTAATTCAAACCAGACTGGCTTTAGAGGGAAGGGGACTTCTTTTAGTTTAATTTAGTAGTTTAACACTTCAGAGTTTGCCAGTTTAGCTCAAGCATGTAAATAAAAGTGATTTCAGAAGACTTACTTACTTTTTTACCCATTGGACCCTCAGGTCCGACGTCACCATGTGGGCCAACCAAACCCTGAATTGTGAATAAATGTGAGTTACACATGGGTATTGCAAAGTTGCAGTGGATGTGGATTATCAAGGAGCAGACAGTGTTTAACTAGTGTTAATATAACAATAAAGCCCATGTTATCATCGATGTATGACTCACATATGTCTGTTCTGTTTAAGGCTACGGTCTGCAGCCAGTTAGCTTCGCTTAGCTTAGCATAAGGACTAGAAGCAGAGGGAAACAGATCAGTTGTAACTACGGCTGAGGGCTAGCTACTTTAAAAACACAGAACCAATACTAGATGTGGTAGTTAGCTAGCTGGCTCCAGGTGATGATCTTCTCGAGTCTGATAAAACCAAATTGTATCAAGGCTGCACTGTTTAAAAAATAACTACATGTAGCAGTAACTACATAATAACATAGGGTCTCTGGATTATATAAAGAAAAAATAATAATGGTTTATTTCACCTGAAGCCCACGATTTCCTCTTGGACCAATGGCACCTTCAGGACCCTAGAAAAGAAAATGAGTTGCTTTAAATCATAAACAATACTTTCATCTTCAAACGGTGATTACCATAGACATATATCTCTTTATAAAGGTCAGTAATAAAAATGGGTATCGTTGACTGGCAAAAAAATGTAAGAAAACTGTGTCAGAAATTTCTTACAATATTAAAAAGGGCAACATACTCTGTCTCCTTTAATTCCAGGTGTGCCACACTCCCCTCTCTCCCCCTGTAAGAGAAGAAAAATAAAGCTGTTTCACATAATTTTACGTTCATGACAAAGAGTGCAATTTCCAAACAGCAATTTATCTTCCAAAATTGGGTTTTAATATCCGAGCCAGGAGTTGGTGTGCAACAACTAATGACATGGGATTTGCATAATTAAATTCTTTTAAAAGAAAAGTAACCGGAGACGCTTGCAGACAGGCTTGACATTAAACACAGACGAAAAAAGGAGAACAAAATGCCGTGATATTTCCAAAGTCTTCTCTGTGAATGCTCCCTTTCAAGGCAGTTTACCAGGTCTGGAAAACATAATTCTCCAGAGTTTCTTGCTGTGTAGATTTTCCACAAGCGTGGGAACGTGATACTTTGACAAACCATGGGGGTATATACAGATACTGTACAGTAGAATCCATGCAGTACCTTTTCTCCTTTGTATCCTGGTTGTCCCTGTGTGGACAAAACAGTCCTGTTAAGTCAGGAGGTGCTCAAAACAAAGTCACATGCACTGCAACAAGAAATAAACTGGAACACCTTTAGAAAGTTTAAAACTGAAATTATCTAAATATTGTAGATTTGTGACGTCACAAAGTTACAGAAATCCTGACGGAATACAGGCTCTGTGGAGTGTTTTGACACTTTCACAGTATTTGTTTTCTTTTTCTTTATTATTAAAAAAAACTCACTTTTTAAAATATGGGACCTTTTAACTCAGCAATTTGATCAAAGACTTACCTCTGTTCCTTCCCGACCGGGAAGTCCACTGAGCCCGCCCTCACCCTATGAGGAAGAAGGATTTTAATTTTACCAGTAAAAGCCTCCTGGTTTGAGGCAGCATTACATTGAACTGGTAATTTTTAATTCAGACAAAACAAGTGATAAAAATGAAATGGCAGCACCTTCTGTCCCTTTGAACCGGGGCTTCCGTCTTCTCCTGGTCGGCCCTTCTTACCCTGTAGAGGAAAAAGAGAGAACATCATGGCAGCATCATTGGACTGTATTGTAGTGCACTGTGCTATACTGTATTATACTGCATTGTATTGCACTGCACCATACTGTATTGTGCTATACTGCATTATACCACATTGCATTGTACTGCATTGTACTACATTGTGATGTATTGTACTGTCCTGCATTATAGTGCATTGCATTGCATTGTACTGCACTGCATTGTACTATAATGTATTGTAATACAAAATAGAGGAATGTCCTTTATCGTCGGTTTACAAATATTGCACTGTACTGTAGTGAATTGTACCTATATTGCACTGTATTGTACTGTGTTGTACTGCAGTGTTGTCTTCATGTACTGTACTGTCACACGCTTCCTTTAAGTTCAGTAATGATCTTCTCCATCCTCCAGAAGAACAGATGATGGAAACACAACAGTCTTCCTTCTTATCAGCTGCTTTATGTATAGAAACATGTTTGAAATGCAGCTGAGACTAGGAGCTGATGAGTCAGAGGCCTTCACCCCAACAACCGTCTATCTTTCAAGCATCTTGCTGTCTGTCTGTACGCTGTTTCCAGTGGTGTGCGCCTGCTGCTGCTGATGTGACCCAGCTTTTGCTTCAGTGTTTGGGTTTAACAGCGGTTATTACTCTGTTCTGTGGAAATACATCAAAGCGAAACCGCAATGTCTAATTGTGGCTGACCTTCTCGGCACGGCTTTGGCAGGCAAAGAAAGTTGATGAGTGTAACATTGTGCATCTGCTGAGCATGTGTCCTCAGACAGTCCCAAGTCACTGGGCTCTTTCGACAGACGCGATACGACCAATTTCCGATGCAAATATCTGTTTAGGCCTGTTCTCGATAAACAGTAGGAGGAATGTAAAGTATTTGCTTTACTCTCACTGCTGCAGGGAGATTCTTAAAACCACATCTTTGACTAAGCCCCTCCGAAAAAACCCTGTAATTATATAGCCTGTTAGCATCAAGGCTGCCTTTGTCATCTGTGTGCTTCAAAAACAAAGAGTTGTCTGTTAAGTGCAGCAGAACAATATATGTAATTCTTAAAAAAAACTAAATTAATGCAGCATTATGAAGTAATTATTCCAATAAATAAATTGTGTTCAACCATTTATTTGGACTTACAGACGTCACTATTTTAAAGGCACCGTCACTATTTTGAAGGCACAGTATGCCGTTTTCTGCAGTAATGGTGAACATTACCTAGGCAGTATAGGCATTTGTTAAGCTCTGTACTGTATATACTGTATAAGTTGTTGTTTGTCTTTCAGCTGTTCCCATTAGGGGTCACCACAATGAATCACTGAACCACATATATCAGTTTGAGATACTTACAGGAGGGCCGACGGCTCCCCTCTCACCCTTGTCACATAAACACTTGCTCTGGGCCAGAGGACACTTCAAACACAGGAAAAGAAAAATCACAGGGATCATTTGGGTGCAAAAATCATGAAATGTGCAAAAAGGCCTCAGTTTGGAAACGTACCCCTTCATCCGCCAGCGCCGTCTGTGGAGCGAGAAACACAAAGACTGTCAAAATGTTAACTCCATACAGTTAATTGTCTAAAATCCTCTTACACCCTATTAAACCTGTTCACAGCTGGCCCGGGCTCAGTTTTGGACTTTGACCTGGTGCACCTGATTTTGTGAGTGGACCTGCATTTCCTCTTATAAGACACATTTCACCCGACAGGTTGCTTTGCTCCTCAGAGCTGACCACATTATCTACACAAGGGGAAGGAAACATAAACCACATGCATTGGCCATTAAAATATCCATCCTGAGTCTCAAAACAACAGAAGATGCAGTCCAACGTTGAGACGAAAGATTAAAGACGGTTTCTCAGCTGAGACAGAGGTGCATGTTTACGACATACAGATGCTGCCGATGCAGAGCAATGAGATGAAAGTCTGGCTGAATTGTAGGCTGTCAGGTCCAACGCTGCTCTGTCAGGTTATCATGTTTGGATGTCTACCACCTGTGTCAACACTAAGTCTGAGGCTGAACGGTAACGTGCATGCATGTTCTTGCAGTTTTTAATTCAACATGCATGTTACAGCCGAGAGCTTGTGTATGCTGATGAGTGAAGCACATGCTGTAATTATCTCAAGATAAACAGCCAGAAAATGAAGACAAACTTTCAGAGGTTCAAGGTTTTTTTTTTTCTGGCCGTGCTGAGTGGATACCTGGAATGAATTTCATTTCACAGTGATGACTTAGGTGATAGAAGCGGACCTGTTGCTATGGCAACAGGTAGCAGGTGGAACTCAGGGTGCGCAATAAGGTCCAGAATGAAAGCAGTGGGTGGGTCAAAGACAGGATTAAGTGCTTCTTGGGGTGCATGGAGGAGTTGGAGACACTGAACATTTGATTCATTTGGCAAAAGTCACTCTTTCGGAAGCGTCTACCAAGCCTCTGGAATAAACAGTTTTCAAACACAATCACAAATGCAATTCACACAACCTTGCAATTGTTTTTTAGAAATGAAAAGGATAGATATATTGGGGCTTTCTGGTGAAAAAAAGGATGAAATTTAAATTTAATAAAATTGCCAGAGCTGGGGAGGCATCGTGTCACACTTAGAGTACCTTCTGTGAGACAAAGAGACAGTATGTGTATAAAAGTAAAAGCTTTTTCCTAAATTACTTCACATTTTACTCACAATCTCCTTGATGAATTTATCCACAATGCCTCTGTCCTGCAGGTTGTGGAGGTAGCGTGAGGCTGGGGAGCTAGCGATCAGCCGCAGCTGAGCTATATTGGTGGCCTCATTGGCTTCCGGCGTGATGCCGATCGTGAAGAAGCGGACGCCCTGGTTCTTGGCATCAGCCACGGCGGAGAATATGTCCGGGTTCCTGGGATGCGAGATGCCGTCGAAGAGCAGGACAGCCACCTTGATGCTGCTGGGGTCCGACTCCTCCAGGTAAATGCGGGTGAGGTTGGTGATGGCGAAGGTGGTGTAGGTGCCGTGACCAATGTATACGATGGGGGCGATCCGTGCCTTGAAGTCGTCGATACCCCGCCACTGTTTGAAGGTCTGCTCGATGATGACGTGGCTGCTGTACTGGAGGAGGGCTGCCCGGGATTTGAGGCCTCGGCCCGTCTGCAGCCGCATGTTCTGCAGCCGGTCCATCACGTCCATAGCAAAGCGCTTCTCCTGGGCATGGTTGTCTTTGGCGCTCTCTGAGCTGTCGATGAGGAAGGCTAACTCCAAACCACAATCTTCATCTACGAGTGCTGAAATGAAAAAGGAGATTTACTGAAGAGTCTCATAGATGATCTATACACCACCCTCATGTCTGTGCGCTAAAAAGGACGCTCCAGCTAGCTGCACATTTGCTTAGCTTAGCATAAAGACTGAAAAAAGAGAAAGAGAAACAACTTGCTAGAGCCAGGTCTCACCGTTTTATGCAACAAGCATGTTTATTTTGAATAACAAAAGTACTGAATTAACCCAAAAGCATGTTTGTTTTAATAAACCTAAGTAGTTTTGTTGCATCAGTAAAGATGTTCTTGAGACATCCAAAACTGAGGCTAGAGCGAGCTGCAGGTTAGCTTGGCATAAAGACTGGAAACAAACAGCTAGCCCAGAGCCAGGCTTTTTAAAGAAATGCATGCCATTAAATTTAGTTGTAGGAGTGATTTCATGACAAAAGTTAACAGCACTTGACAAAATTCCTGTTGCCAAGTTGGTCGCCTGGACCTTTTTGATCAAGATTTATCTTTTATTCCTTTCATTTCGACAGAGCAAAAGATGTAGTCAGTGTGACACACTTAAAAGAGGGCTTTCATACCCAGCCAAATATAAAAGATCCAAGTGATCCAGCCAAATGGGTTTTGTGAGTCAGGGAGAAATCTTTATCTGTGGAGCCTTCAGCAGGGCTAAAGGTGATTAATTGACTCTCTATAGGCTCTATAGGCTGACACTTCTTCAGGAAAAGTGTGATAAGTTCATGAATGTGGCATATCGTTTCTTGAACAGGGAAATAAAAGCACTTGCTTGCATCAATCTTCAGAAATGGAAGGAGGTCACTGATCTAATACAGGATGAGGATAAATCACATTAATCTTCGTGGAAATGTGTCACGGAGAGAATGTGCCTTGGGGAAACGGGATTCTGGACGAATAAAACATTTGGGTAACAGATCACTGAGCGGTCACGCCGGAGATGGATGGCTCTGAGAAACCCAGGAGATACGATCAATCCAAGTGGATTGCATCCTCCAGCAATGTCCTTGTTGAGTATCATGTTCTATTTATTTTTTTAAACCCATGGCAGCAGCTTTTTTGTGAAAAATGAATGTGCTAATTCCATGGCACTTTTCCAAGTAAAAGCATCAGAAGGAAAGAGTCAGTAAAGCAGTGGCCAGAAAATAACGCAATAAAAAGACTAGTTTTGACTTACATTTGCCATTTTGCGTTATGGAATTGGATGGATTTAGTTTGCTCTTCTTCTTGGTGGAGGTCACCACCTCTTCCCCATAGTCTTCTTCATAGTCCTGAGCCCAAAGACCCTGAAGTCCCCACAGTAGCAGGATCCAGTGCAGTGAGGGGACCATGGCTTCCCTGAGACACAAAGAGAAGACAAGACATTAACCCACATCCTCACACTTTAATACCTTACTGTCCTTCCCCCAACCCCCCCCCCCCCAAAAAAAAACAAAAAAAAACCTACACACACTGAACAAGCTTTAACAAGTGTTCAACTGAAGCATGCATAACTCACAATGTTGCTGACTTAGGTCTCTGAGATCTATAAAGCTCTCCTGGCAGCAAGGAGGGAATTCAGAGAAAGTGCAAACAGCTTCTTCATTCAGAGTTAGTTTGGGTCCCGAGCATCAAGCAAAACCTCAAACTATATTCTGGCTCTAATGAGACCCAAACTCAACCATTCTAGACTGAATCAAACTAAGGTCCAGCCCTTTTTTTAAACTCACTCCCATTTAGGGGGGAGTGTGGGAGGGTTGCAGCTTCAGAAATCCCTCCTCACGACACAGCAATGAGCGTTTCCCCCTTTTGTTTAAGATTAGTGTGATTTTTACTCTGTTAGTCGTGATATTTGAAACGGGAAAAGACAGGAAATACCCTGGGAATGTTTTCAATTTGTTCAAGACAGCTGGTTAAAATCAAGTCAGGGCTTTAGTACTGGACTGAGGTTGTGTCCTTGGTAATATCTGTGGAGAGTTTGGGGTTTTTAATGACATGAAAATGACATGTTACACATGTAAATGCTGACACTAACGTCACTAATGACAGATTACAAATGGGGAAAAAGATGAAAAACTTATACATCCCATATTGTAAAAAGTGAGATTTCCATGTATTTAAAGCATGTGCTGTATATATAAGCATGTGCTGTATATATATTTCTGCAACTTTGTGATGTCAATAATCTAGAATATTTCGACCATTTCACGCTTAAATGCCCCAAATGTGTCCCAGTTTATACCATGTTGCAGCTGACAGGAAGTAAACATGAACTTGAGCAGTTGCTTAGCAACATATTTCCACTGAAATGCACTAAAATGCAGCGTTTTGGACAGAATCACCTTCTGTACAAACATACTACAGTGTGAGGAAAACAAAGTTGTTTTTCACATTGCGGCATGTAAACATGTTTTTTAGAAACACTAAATACACGCATGAACCTGAAAAATAACATATACCGTACATTAATTATCAGCAAAAAAAAAAACAAACTTCAATACACTCTTTTGTTTCTCTGCAACAGCCTTATTCAGTCTGATACCAGCAGTAATACATTCTGAATGGTTTACAGAATTCCATCCATAGCAGCACACTGCAGCCACAATATTAGCATTCATTTGGTCTCTTGAGTCTTTGAATGCTAACTCTATCTGCCATTATACAGTATATTGTTAATTTACCAGGATATGCCTTTTTTCTCTTAAAACAGCAGCCCAAAAAAGTGCAAAGAGAGAGCTGTTACAGTGAACCACAAGAGTAAAGTGTATATCCCTCATGTTTTCTTTAATTCTGCCTCAACAGGTCACACCCTCAGATAATCCAGAGCTGGAAAAGTTTGGATAGGTGATTTATACCTTGAGGCAACACACCTTGCAAAGGCAGCGTAGAGTGATTCATCTGTAAAAACACCCAGGGCAGTCATTTGTTAGTCTTTCTCTTGGCAAGATTTACTGTTAACACACATTTCCAGAAGCTAAAGGGGAGTAAATCTGTGTGATGGGCAGTGCTGTAACATTTACACCTTAGCAGCTGACATATTTCACTCTTTTGGTCCACTATCATATTTCAACTTAAAAAGAAAATTCATTAACATTTGTGCATTCATTCATCTTGTTCAGTTATCATCAAAATGTGCGAAATATGAGGACACAGAAAATAATTTTCTTCAAAGCTGGGTGTGAGGGGTTATAAGAGTCCAGTTTTTATTGAAACCTGCTGTGTGTCCTTCTCAGCACCAAAGGAAAGTCTCCCAACACCTTAGTCTTATTATAATTCCTATGTAGTCCCACATCAGAGGAGTCTTAACGTCCCATGAGATGTTCTGCAGCCGTAAAATCTGCAATGGGAATCACATAACACTGCAATGGGTATGACGGCGTGTGTTTTTATTGCCTACTGTATTTCTGAAAGGTGAGCTGTCACTCAAGAATGCTCCTCCTGACAGATGGACCTCCTTGAATCTGATTCAGCTCCCTTTCCTTCGTGTGGAGAGCTAATTGAGCAAATCCAGAGTTCTATGGGAATTACTTTTGTTGTTTTGATCGTGTGTCCAGTCTGTGGTGAGAAATAGGAGGAAGCTGTCATTGCTTTGTGACACTACAATTTTTTTGCTGCATGAGACACAATATATGGCAAAACTGGGACGCAACTTAGAGCTGAATTTAAATATAAAATGCCTTGTACAAACGGAAAGACCACAGAATATCAAGTTATGGATGCAGAAAAAGGGCGCTGCAAATCCACCACTGTTGACGGTTGAAGTTTTTCATTTCCAAGATTTCTTTCACAGCAGGGATTCGCAAGTAATGAGCCACCAAGTTCACTGTGAATGACAGTCAACGAGTATCTGCCAACAGATGAACAGACCTTTTAAAGCTAAGGCCATTACTTTGCAGTGTTAGCTGGAGGCAAAACAAAAGAAACACTCTCTTTTTGACTGACTTCACCGAAGGAAAGTTAATTCAAGTCATCCACAGATTTATACATCTTCAGTTTGTCTAAACAGCGCTGTCGCTGGCCACCATCCTGCTGGTAAGACAGCAAGCAAAGTCGCTAATAACGCCACTGTGAAAAATTGAGTGGAGGAAGTATTTAGTTGTTAATTTGCTACCTTACAAGCTCGGCTAATGCCACTGGTTAATGATAACTCATAAAAAAGTTTGCTCTCAAGCGATAGCTAATGTGTTTCTGAATTAATCAGAAAACAGTGCATATTCTGTGTATGTTCTGAGCTTCAATAAAAAGCAGGACGTGGCATTTTAGTGAGACTTAAGAGCAAATAGTTTCCTCAGAAAAAAGTGTATGGTATAAACAGAGGAGGGAAACACAAAGCAAGAGTGAAGCTTTTATGACACAACAGAAGCCACCACTTAGCTCTTCGATAGCCCCGAGCCCCCAGGTATCTTTTTTATGACATTTGGTTTAATCACTGTTTTTACAAGACAACACATGTTCCTGTAATGTACTGTGTAGTTACTGCACCGGCTGACACCAGTGGCTGTTGATTGTTAGTGCCTGAATGTGAGAGCACTCAGAGCAACAAAACAGGCATGTAGACAAGTTTTCGTAACGGTCTGATGTAAAGATGAGCTGACAGTTTCACCACAGACTGAGGTAAAACTGGAAATAATCCTCAGGAATGTGTCAGTGCCTGCTGTACCACAAACCTGTAGGTATAAGTTGAGTCAGTCTTTTCTCCAGTTAATTTTGGACTAGAAATTGAAACATTGGGCTAAAAACTTTGGTAAAGTTAGCAAGACATTTGCAGATTAAAACTTCTGGGATCAATACATAAAAGACATTATGATCTAAAGATACAAACAATGCATTTCTGCAAGCTTATACATGGTTACAGATAACAAGAAAAATAAGTCATTATCACAAGAAAACAATGCTTGTTTTCTCAAGCTCACAACTTTTTTTTTCTAACAAGAAAAATAAGTCATTATCACAAGAAACTGGCGTTAAAATTAATTGAACCATGACCTCTTAGGGCTTCCGTACATGATAGCTAAGGGTGGATTAGTGATTACTGACCAGCTCGGCACAGGCCTAATGGTGACTATGAATGGATGGCAAAACTACCTCAATGAGATGCAAAATGTCTATAAACAGACCCCCCCCCCAAAAAAAAAAATTAAGTGACATAAACTACGGGAAAGAGACAAAATGTTCACAAAAAGAGCAAAGCAATTTTAAAGTAACACAAAATAACTATAAAGAGACATAAAATGT
The DNA here is from genome assembly GCA_029721515.1 of Synanceia verrucosa. Lineage (NCBI taxonomy): Eukaryota > Metazoa > Chordata > Actinopteri > Perciformes > Synanceiidae > Synanceia > Synanceia verrucosa. The sequence goes on from CM056572.1 coordinate 4,749,854, forward strand.
CTACAAAAAGAGCAAAACAACCCTAAAAGGATGTAAAATGTTGACAAAAAGACCAAAAATAATTATAACTATTAACACAAAACAAATATGAAGAGATGTAAAATGTTGATTAAAAAGATCAAACAACTATAAAGTAACATATACAGACCAAAACAATTAAAAAATAACACGGACCAACTGCTAAGAGACAAAATAACCACAAAGGAACACAAAACAACCTCAAGATGAAACTGTGATGAATGTGAACAAGATTTTAATGCAGACTGTTTTGTGTTTTCTAAGTCAGCTGAAATAAAACCTCTATTATCATTTCCAGCCTTTAGATTTACACAGCTTCAACTGACAGTAATCAGCATATTTTTTCACTTTTAAGAAAAACTCTTATAAAATCTAAATTGTTTGCTCACCAGTAGTGCTTGCAACGTGTTAACTTGTGGAAGGTCAAAGGTCGCCTGCTGTCAAACCATGCTGAGCATGATGAAGAGGTTGCTCTGCAAAACCTGATGGAGGGTGAAGAGAATAAAGGTTATTGCAGTGGATTTGAATACAGAAGAGTTTCCACAGACAACAACACAACGTGGGTCTCAATACAAAATGGTAATCTGCCTCGGATCATGTCGAGAAACACGTTCGCTCTTGCATGTGAGCTTGTTCGTCATGATTGCCGTGGCGACAGTAACAATCACAATCTCTCCAAACACAGAGGAGTAATATATGGAAATGTTTTGGAAAATATCCTCAGTTGTCACTCATCAGACTTTGGGCTGTGTTTTCACAAGCAAATTCAGACTGGTGGGGATGAGGAGGTTCAGTCAGTACCCGCAGAAACATCAGAGTGTTTTAACACCACATTCAAAGAGAAACTCACTTCAGCTTGAAGTTCTTCTGATTTTTTCAGTCTGCTTGAGCCAACACACAAATCTACCAGAGGTTTGTTCAGAGACGGCACAAATGTTCTGTCTGTTGTGATACAGCAGCACCCTCTAGTGTACATATGGTGGACTCATTCCAACCAAAAGTTACACAATGACACAATATTAAAGTTTCTGTTTTACTCTCTCTAAGAGGACAAACTGAAATATAAATGTGCAATAAAAAATTAATCAATTGACAGCCCTGTTTACAGTAGTTTACAAATCTTTAGAAGAAACACAAAATATCAATAGTATAATATGTGACCCATTCATTTACACAACAGATTCAAAGCTAAGCATGCATTTGGGCCACAGCTTTGCATTATCTACACATTTCTTCACACAGTATGTTATAACTGAGTGCATTTTACTCAAGCACTGCACAGTTTTAAGGGAGTTGTACTTAATTGAGTATTTCCTTTTCCTGCCACTTTACACCGCTACTCCTCTAGAGAGGAAATTATTGCACTTTTTAACTGTACTATATTTGTTTTATAACGTAATAGTTTCTTCAACAAATAAATTATAATGTAGTGCTATTATAAATCAAGATGATTCAACCAGCTACCACGAGGTACATAAAGAAATATATTTTTTCTCTACTTATGCAAAATGAAAGTAAACAAACACATCAATGCATCATTAATGATTGAATGATATGATAAAGGCGTGTATGTCCATGTTTCCTATGAAAAAAAAATCATAATGAATGTGAACATGAAACACATCTGTTTTAGTACTGTACTTACAGCAGAAGCTTGTGGGGGGCTTGGATGTCCAACAAGAGAAGACAGTCAGGAAGACATGCTGGTAGGCCGTCCGATCAATCCAGTCCAAGTGAAATGATTCAATTACTGTCAGGAAAAAAGACAAAAAAAAAAACACCCAAGCTCTCCATATGCTCTGACGTTAATACTATGTTTGTACTTTTAATTAAAGGCCCCCCATCATGCTCATTTCCAGGTTCATACTTCTTCATACTTTTTATAGAACTTATTTTGAGGCATAAAATGGAAATACTCAGGACAGCGTCTAAATGTGCTACCTACCATTGTCACCAACAGTGTAGTCAGTACACATGCAGTGTTTCAGTTGACCTCAAAGTGACATGGTGAGGTCAACTGACCCCTTATGCTGACATAAAACAGCAAAGACATTTATGATCCATTTCTATCCTGTAAACACATGCAGTGGTTTTCAGTCACAACTATGTACATTTCTTTTTGTGATTTCTCTGTTTGTGTCCTACAGGCCCACCAGACAGACTCAACAAATGTCAGGACAGCAGAAAACTTCCCTCACCTTGACACAGGACAGTGTGTACTAATGGACCAGTAACACCACAAGTATGCTTAACCCATGTGCCACCATGTAGAGCTGCATTAACAGAACGGCTGCTTTAAATAATACCTTGTATTATGTGTAAGCTTTGTGTTAGGTCGGTCACATTTAGTGTCAAACGACACAGCTCTGGAGGGCAGTGTCAGCTGGATGCTCCTACCGTCTGCGCACGCTCAGCTCGGACTTCTTACGTTGCGCACAGGCGCAGTTGGCCCCGGCGACCATTCATTATAAAGCCGCAAGTTCCTCCGTCTCTTTCCACCTTCAGCCATTTTGACAATGTTAGGAGCCGTGGGACGCTGCTGCACCGGGGCTCTGCAGGCTCTCAAGCCTGGGGTCCAGCCCCTGAAGGCTCTCGCTGGATCACCGGCCGTGCTCTCACGTGAGTCCTGCATGCTTGTCGATTTTCGGCGAAATCCTACGAAGGTAAAATCTAATGGGCAAGGGGAATGCTAACATTAGCCGTTAGCTAGCAACACGATGAGAGCTCTGCCGGCGGAGTGGCAGGCCTGATCATTAAAACATCCTATTTGAAATATGCTGCTGTCATTCTAAGCCGTTACATGGGTAACCATGTGCATATATGTGCCTTTTGACACGTGTCAGTCGTCAGGAAACATATTGGCTGCGTTTAAGTTGTGTTTGCAGGAATGACCTTTATCTAATGACATGAGGCGGAGCAGTGTCCGCTAAGTTAGCATTACAAGTGGTGTTTTAGCAAGGTCTGACTAGCAGGTTAGCAGCGTTAGGCAGACGTTCAACCAGAGAAACACAACCTGTTAATGTAACAGGGAAAGTATGGAAATTATGTCAAACTGCACAACAAATAAACAGTTGGATGTCCTGCATTTGTCATTAGCATGAGTCGGATTAGCAACGTTAGCTCAAAGTACACTCCATTCATACTGAGATGTTTCAACGTTACTGTTCTTCAGTCGGCGTGTCAATGTCTTGTTCAGAAAAGTACACAAAAACACTTTGGTTAGTTAAGTGTCACTCACAGTGTTCTCATGTGTTGTAATTACACTATTCGGTCTATAACAATTGCTTTGACATTGAGGCTGAACGTACCGTTGTCGCTGCTGCATGGTGTTTAAATGCACCTCCTGACTTGACAAGGTTATAACTGCAGCACACACGTTATCACCCGAAACCAACTTGCACATGTGTTGCATTACAGGCAGAGACTATGTCGCACCTGCCGCGGCTGCCAGCGCCGCCGCCGGCCGCATTGTGGCCGTCATCGGTGCCGTCGTGGACGTCCAGTTCGACGAGGGCCTCCCTCCCATCCTCAACGCCCTGGAGGTCGCCGGCCGTGAGTCCAGGCTAGTTCTGGAGGTGGCTCAGCATCTCGGTGAGCATTGCATCCTCCAGCCCTGCATTAAATGCACACAGTAAGTGGACAATAAAGTGAACAAGGCTTTGTGTTTTTTAGGGGAGAACACAGTGCGTACAATTGCTATGGATGGTACCGAGGGTCTGGTTCGTGGACAGCAGGTTCTGGACACCGGTGCTCCTATCAGAATCCCAGTGGGTCCTGAGACTCTGGGCAGGATCATGAATGTCATCGGCGAGCCCATTGATGAGAGGGGTCCTATCTCCACCAAGCAGTGAGTTCACTAGAATAACAACAGTCGGGATAATCAGTGATGCTGTGTGATGAATAGCTGATATATCTAAATATCCAACCCCACAACAGGACTGCACCTATCCACGCAGAGGCCCCTGAATTCACTGACATGAGTGTGGAGCAGGAGATCCTGGTGACTGGTATTAAGGTGGTGGACCTGCTGGCCCCTTACGCCAAGGGAGGAAAGATTGGTATGTGCTTAAACATAAAGCTAAGATGGATGAAGGCATGCTATACATTGGTAATAATGCAACAGCAATCTCTACATTTTCTTGTGGTTACAGGTCTGTTCGGTGGTGCTGGTGTGGGAAAGACTGTGTTGATCATGGAGCTGATCAACAATGTGGCCAAAGCCCATGGTGGTTACTCTGTGTTCGCCGGTGTGGGAGAGCGCACCCGTGAGGGAAATGACTTGTACCATGAAATGATTGAGTCTGGTGTCATCAACCTGAAGGACACCACCTCCAAGGTGAGATTTTTTTTTTAAATTTACTTTTATTTTGGAATGGCTAATCTTCAACAGCTGCTCACTGTAACTGGTTTCTGCTAGGTGGCGCTGGTGTATGGGCAGATGAACGAGCCCCCCGGTGCCCGAGCCAGAGTGGCCCTGACTGGGCTGACCGTGGCTGAATACTTCCGTGACCAGGAGGGTCAGGACGTGCTGCTCTTTATCGACAACATCTTCCGTTTCACACAGGCCGGATCTGAGGTAAACTTTCGATCCTGTCTGTCATTAAAGTCACAGTGGTTCCCTGAAAAATAAAAATGACCGGCATCCTGTCTTTCTCTCTCAGGTGTCTGCCCTGCTGGGTCGTATCCCCTCCGCTGTGGGTTACCAGCCCACTTTGGCCACAGACATGGGTACCATGCAGGAGAGAATCACCACCACCAAGAAGGGTTCTATCACATCTGTGCAGGTACACATCAGTGTTAGTTTTAAAACAACACTGATAATGGGTGTATTTCCTGTTATCAAATTTAACTGATTCTCTCCACCAGGCCATCTATGTGCCCGCTGACGATCTGACAGACCCTGCCCCCGCCACCACATTCGCTCACTTGGACGCCACCACTGTGTTGTCCCGTGCTATTGCTGAGCTGGGCATCTATCCCGCGGTCGACCCGCTGGACTCCACCTCCCGTATCATGGACCCCAACATTGTTGGCACTGAGCACTATGAAATTGCTCGTGGTGTGCAGAAAATCCTGCAGGTTTGGTTTCTTTTTTTTTGTTTTTATCTTATATTTTACTGGGGCTAAAAACATCAGGATAACAGGTTAACTTTCCTCCTGCAGGACTACAAATCCCTGCAGGATATCATTGCCATCCTGGGTATGGATGAGTTGTCTGAGGAGGACAAACTGACTGTGGCTCGTGCCCGCAAGATCCAGCGTTTCCTGTCCCAGCCCTTCCAGGTGGCCGAGGTCTTCACCGGCCACTTGGGAAAGCTGGTGCCCCTGAAGGAAACCATCTCAGGCTTCAAGAGTATCCTTGCCGGTAAGTACTCCATCACTGGTGCTACTTGATTAGTCACAGCTCTATTTGTGGTACTAATATTTTCTTTTGTACCTGTTCGCCTGCAGGTGAGTACGACAGTCTGCCTGAGCAGGCTTTCTACATGGTTGGCCCCATTGAGGAAGTCGTCCAGAAGGCAGAGAAGCTGGCTGAGGAGCATTCATAAACATCTAAAACTATCTGTTGTGGGGAGGAAAAAAAACAAGAGGAGAAGGGTTCTGTGGTTAGGAGCACTTGGTTTGTAAAAAATAAAACATGTCAAAATGTAACTGTCATCCTAAAAGAAGTTCTATTTAATGTTTCCAATAAAAAGATAAATGCTGTCTTTATACACTGTTTCCTCTGCTTTACATGTAGTATGAATTCATTGTTCAGACTGGAGTTTCATGAAATGGCTGTCCTCATCTACTCTGACCACAAGATGGCAGCCTGGAGTCACATTGAGTTATCTGAACTGTTGCAGCTTTTGTCACATACTGAAATAAAATGGATGAACAGACTGATGAGTGTTTTTTTTTTTTTTGACTTTTAAAGGGTAACTCAGTGGAGCTCATACACATCATGACATTCACTGGTGACATTGCCCAAAAGTGACTAAAACATCTTTGTGCAGTTCATTGGAGTGGCTTCTTTAGAATTTCAAGGGGCTTTGGCTTGATCCAAGGGGATTACAAGAACATAACTAGAGACATCATTACATGAAATGAAATATGATGGAAAATCAAGGACAATCAAGGTATTTTCTGTCATGTCTCCATTTCACAATAGAATTATTTGTAATTATACCAGTTAACATCAGTTTACACTCATGCACCAGAAAATAGACTTTTTTTTTAAAAATGAATTTTCTCATCATGTGCACATTGTCAGGGTACTTAAACTGAAGGCGGGGTACAAATAAGATGAGCAGATATGGGAAGCCCTTCTCACTCTTTTGGAAAGCGGAAGCATGGTCGCAGTGGCAACAGAAATCATAAATTCAGCAACCATAACAATAACAGGAACTACATCATGGCTCAATATCTGCCCCCCCCACACCTGCCTTTTGTTTGCTCGTTCTCACGGAGGCTCCTTCGTGTTAAGGACCGCCCCAAACCTCATAGGGCGGAGGGTGAGTGGACCGTTTGTTACACTGACAGGAATTAAACCAAAAGGCGTTATTTGGAAAGACAAAAAGACAAGATGATCAAATTTTACCACAATGACAGGAATTAAAACAAAAGGCGTGATTTGGAAAAACAAAAAAGACAAGATGATCAAATTTAACTCTCTGCTGACGTTTGGGTTGATTTTGCACTGGCACCTCAAAATGTGAGAACAACTGGCAGCAGTGGAAAGAAACAGACATCTTTTTTTTCCTCTGAGACTGGTTGATATGTCTTAATTTTAAAATGAAAGAGTATTAACAGATAACTCTGTGTCTGTTGATGTCACATTCAAACCTTAGTATATTCCATAATAACAGGTTCATAAATGTTTCCTTCATCAATATGTGAGTTAGGAATTTCTAGAAAAACATTTAAATAATGTGTATCTTTTTAACTAAACCTGTTTAATCATCAAAAGCCTATGATTAAGACTTCATCAAAGCTTGCCAATATTAATACTATAGATAAAGTGGCCTTGTACATAATCTAAGAGCTTGAATGAAATGTCCTGCGATACAAGACACGCACTACTAAATTATACTTTTATGTCAGAGAGCCTTCCAACCAAATGCTGGTGACAAACATACAGTGGCATATGGTGTAACCCGTGGATGCAGAAATAACGGAACATGTCATTGCACCCGCTTGGCAAGAGGAATGGCATTTTTTAGCAGGATGTAGTCGGAGACGCAGGTTGGCATGTAGGACAGCGGCAGCCAGAAGAGTTTGGCGTCCCAGCCTGCAGAGTAGCGAGTGCGAGGATGGACGGCAGACACGGCGTGCTCCATGCAGCTGACCACCTTCATCAGATCGCTGTCGCTCATACTGGGGACTTTGTATGCAATCACCTCAAATGCTATAGGAGGCAATATACATATATATAAATTTAAATGTACACACACACAAGGAACAATTAGGAACAAAATAAATTGCAAAATTTAAAAAGCCATGATTTCAAACGTACACTTGGCTAGATACTCAGGTCCATAGTCATCTCTGACTTCCTGGGGCAGCTTGTCCCACAGCATCTTCACATTCTTGCACAGAATATCACTGTTGATCACATTCGTTTTGAAGAAGCCTGGCTCGATGCAGAGGACTTTGACCCCGAACGGTTTCATATTTAACCTGAAAAACAAACAAACAATGTATTTGATCACTGCTCACTTTTGCACCGCCAATAATTTCATCACACCTGTGATGTTTCACCTGAGGCTGTCGTTGAAGGCCTCCACGCCATACTTGGAGATGGTGTACGGGCCTCCTGAGCCGGTGATTCTCCCAAACACGCTGGCAACGTTCACCACTCTTCCCCTGGCCCTCTTGATGAGCGGCAGGACGCTCAGGGTCACTGCAATCACTCCGCACAGGTTGACCTCCAGCATTGACTTGTAGTCGTCAATGGTCAGCCAATCACTTGGACCGGCGGGGATGGACACTCCTGCGTTGTTCACAACAGCCCATAATCCTGGAAGGATGACAAGGACATCAACAAAACCATTACGTCAAGTTCTTCACAACTATCTGCACCTCAGTTGCATCCACCTGTCTGTGCTTTGGTCAAAGCCACCAGACTCCTTTGAAAAAAAAAATTGTAATTTTGTCTCACAGAACAGAATTCAGCTGTTAAGTTAACCGCTGCCTCTACCGGTTAGATTGTTAATGTTATTATGTGAACTATCCAAAGTCACAAAACAACACAAACTAACTCACCGATAGAGGCAGCAGTAGACTTCTGAGGTAAAATTACAGGTTTGCTCAATGGAGCAAGGTTGCAAACAAACCACAGAACCAAAGGAAAAACAACTGTCATTACCTAAGATTCTTATCTAAATAACAATTACTACAGTTAAATTTAGAACCTGAATTGTTTGTCATGATCATACACTGTTAATGCATGTGTTAATACATATCATTCATTTAAACTGTTTTTTTTTCCACTGTGATTTCTAAGAGTGGGTTTCTAAGTGGGTTTCTAAGCAAAAATAGGAATAATTTATTTTCACTAGAATTCCATCACAAGTGACATCATGACAGAATGTATTATTTTTATTATTTTTTCAATATAATGTCCAATATTACTCTTAATGCCATCAGTCATTACATTACTTTGCAATTTTAGTTTAGCTATTTTACTAAATGTATTCTTGTTATATATTTGTTTGTTGTCATCCTGTTTTGGTGTTAATATTGCTTTTTATACACTTAAAAGATTTTTTTTATCTGTATTAATAAGATTCTTATCTTAGCTCTTTTATGACAACTATAGCCATGTGTTTCATACAATTTCTGTCATAAGATAAATAGCAAATCCATGGTCTAATTTGTGTCAGATTAGGGGTCCTCAGACTACTGGTCTGAACTAAACCAAACTATCCCTTTAAGTGAGCGCAAAAAAAAAAAAGACAAGGCCTATTAATATTTGATGAACACATCTCACATGACAGGAATTAGTTGGGTGTGCACAGTTTGTTTAATGTGTGAAAGTGTGTGTTTGCATTTTACAACACACTTAGAAACAATAAAGCCAAGCAAGGCTGCGCTCAAGTGTTGAATTAACTAGATGGAAACTCTGGGATACCCATTACTATTATAATTCACCTTGATGGGGAATAGGATATAAGATAAAATGAGAACACTCACCATGCACCCCGACTTTGTCCTTGATCATCGCTGCTACTTTGGCGACGCTGTCCTTGGACCGGACATCGAGGTGGGTTGTGATCAGGGTGCTGGAACAGGACTTCTTCAGATCCTCCTCTCCTTTTTCGCTGAAACAGGCAGCGATCACCCTGAACCCCTTCTCATCCAGATGGCGGGCCAGGAGATTGCCAAATCCAGTGTCGCAGCCGGTGATGTAGACATACTTGCTGCTCTTGTCAGGAACCCTGGGAAGCTCCCTGACCCAGCGGTACAGGTAATAGAAAACAAGCAGCCCCAGGAGATACAGGTACATGACTGCAAGAACAAAGAGGGAAGACGTTACCTCACATTTCATTCTCTCAAGTGCAATTTTGGGGTACTTTATACTTCCATTATCCATTACATTTGAGAAATATTATTGTACATATATACTTTATATGTACTTTCTGTCAGTACATATAATTGATAGTTTCGAATACACACACACATATGGCCACACATGGCAAATTATTGTAATTTAAACTGGCTAAGTCCTATCCTGGCTCCCCCAGTTGTTGACAAATACCTAACTGCATAACGTCTATTTTAAGTAACTTATCTCTCTGTTCATCAACACTGTTTGAGCTTGCATATTAAAAAGGTCACTGTTTGACTTTCGTTATGGATTTAAAAAACACTTAACAGTTTAAACTGTAACTTTACTCGCTGTATGACTTACTTATCATTGAAGTGGGGTTTGAACTTTTTTTTTGGGGGGGGGGGGGGGAAAAGTCTCACGGGCATTCCTTGCTATGCTTGGCAAAAAACTGACGGCAAATGAATATATTAGTTAATTCCGAATAAATAGTTAGAAATTAGTTTTCACCTCGTCAGGATGTCAGTTGCGTTAACAAGACGGGAAGCCGTCCTACCTGCTGCGCAGAGGTCTTCCTGGACTGACACTCCACCCTGAGCAAACACACATCAATACCCTGCTGGTCGAGAAGTTCAGGAACGATCCTGCACGAAGAGTCGATTCTTTTTGACACCATTATTTACAGATCTGATTAAAGTTGAACAATCATAACTGTGTATTTCTTTTGTGTATTTTTTCGACAAATTATTCACAGTTGCTGAATTAGGCTAAAATAAAAGACCCAGGGTGATACTAAATAAAGAGCCGTTAGGAAGCCAAAAGAGCTGAATCTTTGAAAAGAGCAGGTCCAGTGCCACCTAACGGCGGGAAGCCGCCATTTTAGCTAATTGGACTTAAATAAATAGACTCGTTAATAAAGGGGTCATTTTGATATTTACTGTTTTCAGATATTTCCACCCACATAATGTATGGATAAGTGGCTTCTGATAAAGCTGTGTTAATAACGTCTCACACACACTCCTTGCTATGCTAGACAGCACCGATATCAAACATGTAAGCTAATTATGAATAGCTTGTTAAGCTAGCTTGTTAAGCTAGTTTTCTCCTTCTCTGGGTGTGAGTCCCGTTAACAAGACAAATGTCCTACCTGCTGTGTAGAAGTCTTCCTGGACTATCTCAGCTGCTTCACATTTGTACATATTTATATATTCCTGATATATTTATGTGTAACTAAATGGAGGCGTGAACAGCCAGCCTTCAGTGAGGAAAGACCCCTGTCCACCAATGGAAAAGCCTTGGTTTCCATGGCAACCATTAGCAACAGGCACAGGCCAGAAAGCCTGCTAACATGAAAACTTAATAAATAATAATACACTTAATAAATAAATACATAATAATAATAAACTTAGTAAATAAATAAATTAACGGGTCATTCTAAATAAACTGAGACCATTTCACCCAAGTTATTTTCAGAAATTTCATTTAATTCTTTTTTCACTTTCCTTTCCTCTAACTCAAATATATTCATTTTAAAACAATGTCTTTTGGTGTTTTAAGTCACAGAATCTGGCCTGAAAGAGCAAATTAATTCATTTATTTATTTATATACTTCCATGGATTACTTATGATAATGATATTTTAATTTAAATACATGAATTACATGCTTAGGTGATCCCCAAAGTTGTGAGAAGCATTTCCCCAACAATAATACCTTATCATAATAACCACATTAAATCATCCTGATTCTCCCTCAGCATTAATAAAATATAGTGCTATCCATTTACAAGCTCTATCCATCTATCTCTAAGTAACATTTTAATGTCACAAGGAACAAAGTAAGACTAAGTTGTAAAATCTAACCTCTGTATAATGTGAAAATTGATTTGCAAACTGATAACCTAATGCAAACACAGAGGAAACGTTATTGTCCGTTATACATATGAAGGACTAGACTGGAGGTGCAGGTGCACTGGAGCTTTTTACATTTATACCACAAGGTGGAAGCAGTGCTTTCCAACCTTCAAGCTGTCCACTAATAAAAGGCACAGCTGCACATTTGATGTTTCTGAGGTGAATAGAAATATACAACATGGTTGTTATTTACACAGTGCTGCTAAACCAATTAAATTACACACAAGTCACACTCAGCTGTAACACACAGTTACTTTGCATGATATTCATGCATGGTATTCACAAATAATAAACTTCATTCATTCATCATCAACTGATTATCCTACATATGAGCGCGGGGAGGCTGGAGCATATCCTCGCTGTCATAGTGAAAAAGGTGGTTTACACCCTGGACAAGTCTCCAGTGCCCTGAATGAAGTAATGATTGACCTCATGGGTTTTAAAAAAAACACTCTTACTGATTCTTTGGGTGTCGGTGGATCATCATGTCTTCTTCGCTTTTTCCTGCCAGCACATGAAGGCAGCAGTGAGTGAGTGACCAGCAGTTTATGAACGCTAGTGAGCTGTTTTCATGTGGCAGCATGCGGCCCAATCAGTCATTTTACTGACAATATAATCACAAGTGGGCTATTATATTCTCATACATAATTGAAGGGCCTGATTTATGGCTGCAAATTAAGCATTTTGAGAGCCTGAAAAGATTAAGTCACATTACCAACTGAAGGCCTGCTGTGTTTTTTTCAAACGTTAATGATGCAAACAAACCTTCAGCAGCATCAGAGAGGAACAGATTCAGATTTAAATGATGAAATAATGATTTAAATGAAAATAATCTGCTGGCCCTTGCGTATAGGGTGAAAAAATGTGACATAAGGTGATCGGGAAGTTGAGGAGGGCGATGACCTTGATGTCATCGCCCTCGGCAGCATCCATACACAATGCATGCTCACATGTGCAGTAAGTGTGACGATTGTGGGATTGTTTTTAATCTAAATGTTAATAAATAATGTTAACTAACATGAACAAATTAAGGGTCACACGATCAGAGATGGTTTTTGAGTTTGCACAACTTTATATTTTCAGGAGCCCAAAGTGTGTTTTACTAGTTCAAACATCAACGCACACTGTACTACACATATTACTGCTGTCTAGTAATGCCACAGCATTAAGTGAAATCATCTGCAAAGTGAATCCATTGTCATTGGTCCACTGAAACGCTCATCACCTAGAATAACAAACAACCACGAAAACACATTTTTCTGTTTAGGAATAACAGGATATGACTGGAATTTGGCAAAAAAAATAGTGAAAAAAAAATGTGTTTTTTCTTTTTTTAAACCATAAATTTGAAAATTCCTAGATAACAACAATTATTATATTTTAGCATTAAAGGTAAAACTTTGATTAAAGAGCTTACATATACTGGTGGATTAACCATTACAGAAACATTTTGGAGGGGTATTCATACAATATTTAATCAATCATGATAAACTGTTATCTTTGATTCAGTCAAAGGATAATTACTTATTAACCGCTTAAAATGAATAATTTCCCATATAAAGAATATTGGTTAATCATCATTTATCTGTGTGAAAACATCAGTCACATTCAGTCTGTTCAGGTGCTGCAGAAACAGTGCAGGGCCTCTGCAAGGTAAAATATTTGCCTGGCGAGGTCAACAGCCTTTTAGCAGCATAAACCGACAGGACACTTACCCTAAAACAACACACTCTGACCCGCAGTTCTTGCCAATTCTGATCAAAAAGAACGTGAATCTGCGCCAAGATACTCAGTGTGCTGTGACCAGCTGCCACAACTACAACCAGCCTGTCTGGATACTGTAGAGACTGTAGAGAGGGACAGCTGCTGCTGAGTTCATTTCCTGTTGTTAGAACTCATGATTAGATTCAATCAATGATTAGAAAGATTTCTCTTAAAAGGAAACCTACATGTAAGTCTGGATTCCTGATGTCTGAAATCATTATTATTACTGTTTCCTTGAGAGTATCACCTAATAATTATTCTGGTTTCTGGACATCACTTCACCAGATGAGTCAACATGCCGACTGGATCAGTGAAGTTGCAGAGCATTAAAAAATTGGGACAGGAAAACCATAGCTACGACTTCTCAGATGAAGGTAACGCAAAGTGACAGTGGAGAAATGTTAATATGCAGATCTGTTATTTTATTTGAGAAAAAGCTGAACTCTTACTCTGTTGTTGTGTTGCAGAACCAGCTGGCTCCCATACGTAAGTGTGATTTACGTGTCACTTTTTGTCTTGGATATTGTTGTAAGAGCCATAAATTCCTGTTCTACCTCCAGATTGATTTATGATTTTATGTGTGATGTGTGACTTGACTTACTTGACCTGTCTTCACTTGTCTCTTGATTTGAGTTGCTGGTGATTTGTCTTTAGTTCTTCTTTCTGTGTGATAAAGGGACACTTGTTAAATCCTCGAATACATACTAAAACAGTGCAAATAGTGCACACCTGTTGACTCGTCTTTACTTGAGTTGTTGTTTTCTCTTAATTCGATGACGCGATATTGTTGACTTGAATTCTCTTGAGGAGACCCCTGGGACTTTTCCTGACTTCTTTATTATCTACAGATCACTATTTGCATTAGTTTGAGATTAATTAAAATAATAAATATTCAAGTCACGAGTTGTTATGTGTGATTTGTGTGTTTCACCCCTTCATAAGACCTGCGATAAGCTAGAAAGTGACTTTATCTCTGTGAAGGTCAATGACCACGTGTACTAGTCTGCATGTAAAGGCATATATGCAGACAGGCTCTACATTCTTTTGTTAACTAAGGATACATTTCTGGTTGTAATATATCTTCAGCAGCATTATAATACGCTTTATCACTCTGTACTGGGTCAGAACTTAATAAAAGTGGATGCATTAAGCATTAACTGGAGTGTAACAGCAGAAATTCATCATGCATCCTGCATTAATTCATGAAAATCATTTCTGAAGCATTTAAGCATGTGTACCCTTATTATTACCAAGATTTTGATTTAGCAGCTCAGCATGCGTTTGGTCTTTTTCCATGTAGGACCAAGACAACCTCCAAGGATGATGACAAGTAAGTGCAAGATAAAAGCAATAGTTTAAATTGTTTCTGTGTAAAAACTGATCTATTCCACACAGAAATGCGGATCAACCAGCGATAAGGGTTGGCTTCTTCCAGCTGGTAAAGTCTGTCGTTTTTCACCATGTAACACTCGCCATTTCTCCACTTGTCCATCTAATGCTAATCCTTTTGCGCCTGTCCAGTTCCGGTTTGCCACAGGCAAAGAGGTGCTGATGATGGTGGTGGGCAGCACCTGCGCGGTGCTGCACGGCTCAGCCCAGCCCCTCATGCTGCTGGTGTTCGGCCTGCTCACAGACACCTTCATTGCGTACGACGTGGAGCTCAACGAGCTGAGCGACGACAGGAAGGAGTGCGTGAACAACACCATCCAGTGGAAGAGGAACTACACAGCAGGCGTGGCGTCGCAGAACCAGTCGGGCTGGAGCCTCATGAACAATTCAACATGGGAGATGCTGACGCCGCTGAAGGCCCGGCCCTGTGGGTAAGTGTGCTGTGAGAAATGCATGAGGTGGGCTTTTCACAACATCAAATATGGTGTAAGACGTGGTACTAAAAGTTTAAGATCCGTGTTTAAGTGCATGCGGTTTTATCGCCCTCATACATGATTCATCTGCTGGATTCTTTCAGGATGCTTGACATTGAAGCTGAAATGACCAATTTTGCCTTCTATTATGTCGGGATTGGAGCAGCTGTATTCTTACTGGGTTACCTTCAGGTTGGTCTGAAAGCGTCATTGTTTTCCTGCAGAGAGACTCATCTAAAATTAGATTAGCCTGTGTCATCCACTTAAAACTAATTCAGTCAGCGTGACACACTCTGATCAAATCACCTCTGAAATCCTCATCCTGCTGCCTCGATACCCTGCTCTAAAAATGTGTTTTAGCTGCATGGCGACAGATCAAACTCATCAAACTGCACCTCACGAATTAACATTTTTGTTTATATGTTAGATCTCAGTGCTCACATTTACTAGACTGGGTGGAATCTTCAGGTACGTAAGCGTGAATAGCTTAGAGCTTGATAAGCAGTTTCATAAAGTTTGGAGGCTTACAAAAGACATTTAGGGAGGACCAAAGGGATGGAAGTGTCTTGATTTTAGGCCTGAGTATGGCCACCCACCATGCAGACATTTTGTTTTCAAATCCACATCAAGAGCAAAAAATCAAGCCTCCAATCCCAAGTGGGTTATTACTGAGGTCAGGGCTTCCATCCTGTCATCCTGCTTGCTATTATTTCGTGAAAATATCAGCGTATAATCAATCCTCTCAAACTGCTAGATCTCCCTGTGGGTGACAGCTGCTGCCAGGCAGATCCAGCTCATCAGGAAGACGTACTTCAGCAAAGTGATGAGGATGGAGATCGGCTGGTTTGACTGCACCTCTGTAGGAGAACTCAACACTCGTATGTCAGAGTGAGTGATGACAGTGATGACCTGCTTTCTGTGTCATGGAGTCTGTGCGTTACAGTGGTTACACCTATGTTACAGCGACATCAACAAGATCAACGATGCAATCGCAGACCAGGTTGCCATTTTCCTGCAGCGTTTCACCACCTTTGTGTGTGGCTTCTGCATCGGCTTTGTGAAAGGATGGAAGTTAACGCTGGTCATCATCGCAGCGAGTCCACTAATCGGCCTCGGAGCTGGTCTGATGGCTCTGGTGAGACTTCTCGACTCAAATGGACTTCACTCCATTTCTACTGACTGGAGCTGTTTTCACATGTTGACAAACCTGATTTCTCTTGACTTCAGGACTAAAGTTGGCTTTACTTATTGATTTGACATTTTAACTTGATCTCTCTTGAACTCTCCTGACCCCTCTTGACTTGTTACCTTGATCTCTCTTGACCTCTCCTGACCTCTCTTGACCTCTGTATTCTCCATGGACTGTTTTTTCTTCTAGTTTGTGGCCAAGTTAACAGGGATGGAGCTGCAGGCCTACGCCAAAGCCGGAGCTGTAGCCGACGAGGTGCTCTCCTCCATCAGGACAGTGGCTGCTTTCGGTGGTGAGAAAAAGGAAGTGCAAAGGTAAAATCCCCCAGAACTCTTACTTTTCCCCATGAATATATATAATTCTATGAGCTGAAGCAACCTTTCCTTCATCACAGATATGACAGGAACTTGATCTCAGCACAGCGCTGGGGCATCAGGAAGGGTCTGATCATGGGCTTTTTCACCGGATACATGTGGCTAATCATCTTCCTGTGCTATGGTTTGGCCTTCTGGTATGGATCCAGCCTGGTGGTGGACGCTGGGGAGTACACGCCAGGAACACTGCTGCAGGTATAACATGGTTTTTATATGCCGCTTGGTGTTCCACCATCATGTTCCTCCTTTACTGAGTTCTCATCTTAATTTTTAATTTAAATGCTCAAGAAACAAACACATATCTCCATTTCCTTTGGAGCTACTGTATAACATACTGACCTCTTCGTTCCAGGTGTTCTTTGGTGTTTTGATAGCAGCCATGAATTTGGGACAGGCCTCCCCATGTCTGGAGGCATTCGCTGCAGGCCGTGGAGCTGCGACCATCATCTTTGAAACTATTGACAGGGTGGGAATGCTCAGTGTTATAATTGTGCTTTGATTGAAATATTTTAATCCTTACAAATCACTGCATTTCTACAGGAAACCATGACTATTTTTTTTTTTAAAAATATGCCACTGTCAGGAGCCGGAGATTGATTGTCTGTCTGAGGCTGGATATAAGCTTGACAGGGTCAAAGGAGATATTGAGTTTCACAATGTGACCTTCCACTACCCCTCAAGACCTGAAGTCAAGGTACTTGCATGCTTCTGTGGTTGTTTAGGTAACAGTAAAACTGCAAAACTCTTGTGAGATGGTTTAAGTTAGTTTTTGACCTCCATTAGTTAAGGTTAATTTTTGACCTGCAATAGTTTTGACCTAATAGTTGAGGTGAGACATTGTGATCTCATCTCTCCTCAGATCCTGGACCAGCTCAGTGTTGCAGTGAAGTCAGGAGAGACCACAGCCTTTGTCGGTCCGAGTGGAGCTGGGAAGAGCACCACGGTCCAGCTCATCCAGCGCTTCTACGACCCAAAAGAGGGCATGGTAGGTGTGACCGCGAAGCTTTGTGTCAGCTCCTGAGATTTAAGACTCCCTTGCTGCCGCTGTCTCCTTCCTGCTTCGATTTAAGCTTTATTCTACTTGATTCAAAAATAACCACCCCCCTGAGGCTGATAGAAGTACATAATAATCTGTTTCATTATTCAGCCGATGGGCCCTAACAGCCCAATTTTTCACTTTTACGGGAATTAGAGGACTCTGAACACCTTCCTCTCGTAGGAAAGCCTCTAACAGCACAGTGAAGGTGCACAGGACGAACAACCTGACCATTTCAAACCAGCGTTTTTGAAAAAAAAAAAACAAATTATAGCAGCAATTATAGCAATTTTCACAAACCTCCAAACCTCCTGACCTCTGATTCAGGTGACCCTGGATGGTCATGACATCAGAGGGCTGAACATCCAATGGCTGCGCTCGCTGATCGGCATTGTGGAGCAGGAGCCTGTGCTTTTCGCCACCACCATCGCTGAGAATATCCGCTACGGTCGGCCC
Organism: Synanceia verrucosa; assembly: GCA_029721515.1. NCBI lineage: Eukaryota > Metazoa > Chordata > Actinopteri > Perciformes > Synanceiidae > Synanceia > Synanceia verrucosa. Next base: position 4,767,993 of record CM056572.1, read on the forward strand.
GGCATCTCAATGGAGGACATCATCAATGCTGCGAAGGAGGCCAACGCCTACAACTTCATCATGGACCTGCCACAGGTGAAGCAGCATGAGAGTGTCAGGAAATCTGGGTGCAAATTCAAACACTCAGATTAAAAAATGTCTTCATGTGACAGAAATTCGACACTTTGGTGGGCGAGGGTGGAGGTCAGATGAGCGGCGGCCAGAAGCAGCGCATTGCCATTGCTCGAGCGCTGGTCAGGAAACCTCGTATCCTGCTGCTGGACATGGCGACCTCAGCTCTTGACAATGAGAGTGAGGCTACAGTTCAGGAAGCTCTGGATAAAGTAAGTCCATTAGCCTCGATAAGCTAGCAATTGATTGATGATTTCACTGTGTGGCCTGGTGGTAAGATAAGACAAACCTTTATGTGTCCTACTAATGGAGAAATTTGCTGTGCTAAAGTTGCATAGCATGTGTAGTGAAAACAACATAAGGGCCTATAAAAAAAAAAAGAAAAAGCAATGACTGAGTAGAAAAAAAAATGGTAAACAAGCAGCAAGTAAACAACAGTGTCTTAGAATAATGAGAGAGAATGTAAGATAATGAATAAAAACCCAAAACATTTTGCTGTAAAATGGATGACAGCAAGAGACAACATGAAAACTACACCTCTTAAGTCCTTAAATTCACACGTTTTAAAGCTCTGAAATGATGCTGGAGGCTCTCTGCTGCTCTCAAACATCCATTTAAGCTATATATGTAACATAACATATGCTGTATCAGGACTAAGTTTGGTCTAATGTGCTAATGACATTCAGACATAGAACACAGGAAGAAAACCATGTGCTCAATGTTGCCACAGGTACGCATGGGTCGCACCACCATCTCCATCGCCCATCGCCTGTCCACCATCAAGAACGCTGATGTGATCGTCGGCTTCGAGCACGGCCGGGCCGTGGAGAGGGGCAAGCACAACGAACTGCTGGAGAGGAAGGGAGTGTACTTCACCTTGGTCACCCTGCAGAGCCAAGGAGACAAGGCTCTGAACGAAAAGGCCCGGCAAAGTATGTCCAACCACGGGGGATTTATCCACGTAGAGACAACTGTCTCATCTGACTGTGATCTCTTGCATTAGTGGCCGACACTGAGGAGGAGCCGGAGAAGCTGAATCTGTCCAGAGCAGGCAGCTACCGTGCCACTTTGAGGTAATGTAACACCCATTTCCATGGTCCTGACTGTGCATCTAAATGGGAGTATTAGAGTAAAGACTTGATTACCCTCTTACATTTACTCTGACATTCAGAGCTGACACAGTCACACAGGAGGCTTGAGGTCTTCCATCACCACACAAACACCCAGTAATGAACAGCAGCAGCGATAATGTGTGTTTTGAATATTCACATGCAAGGAGTGACCTTTTTTTCTTTTTTGCAGAGCTTCTATCCGTCAGCGTTCCCAATCCCAGCTGTCCAATTTCATCCCAGAGTCTTCAGTACCCATCGCTGGAGAGCTAGGACCCAGAGCCTACCAAGTGTCCCAGGCAGACAAATTCAAGGTTGATGGACGTCCAGTTTTATACGATACAACGATCACATGCTGTTGTGTTATATTTGTATTTATCTGCGCTCAGAATGCCATCCCAGAGGAGGAGGAGGAACCTGTGGAGCCCGCTCCGGTTGCCAGGATCCTGAAATACAACATCCCAGAGTGGCCCTACATGCTTTTTGGATCTTTTGGTGCAGCCATAAATGGAGGCGTCAACCCCGTCTACTCTCTGCTGTTCAGTCAAATCCTGGCGGTGAGATTCAAGTTATTAAGTGACCAGAACTACACATTATATCTGTATAGACGATCTTATTGATTCATTCAGCCACAAGCCACTATTCTGCTGGTGTGGTCTGCCTTTAAAGTAAATCAAAGTGAACATTTTACAGTTTAGGTCTATTATTTTTCTCCAAACAAAACCAATTTAATTGGTTTAATTTAATACCCACCATTTATAAATGACTGAAAATGACACTCATGGATACTTTAATTTAATTAATAGTTATTTTGTTTACTGTAATAATTGCAATAATTCTCAAGTTCTCCTAGGTTCATAATGTTTACTATTAGTTTGTTTAATATGAAATAATAATATTTAATCATATTGTATCACAGCTGCTAAGTTCAGAGATAACAATTACATTATTACATATGACAGCTTATTGTCATATAACATTTTAAATACTATATGCCCACTGTAAACTTAATATAAATATAAATATATAAATAATTTGTCTGTTATAATGGAGCTAGACGTACCAGAAACCAATTATGAAGCAATTATTGGCAAAGTATTAATTATCTACATAATATTCATAGATACTTTACATATACAGTACAGCATTTAACAAAGTATTATAATCATCAGTTGCACCTTTATAGTAGCCTAAAAATTACGTTTTTATATGATTTACAAACTGTTTCTTTAAGCTTTACAAACAATATCTTAATCCTTAATGATTACTTACTTACATATAATATCTATATAATGTTATTGTTGCACACATGAAATACTGTTTATACTGTATATAATTATTTAAGGTTTACACATAATATTTTAACATTATCACTAATATATACTTACATATACATGGAATGTAAAATGTGCACAACAGTAAACTATTAATCAATTATAGCATTGCTAAGACTGAGTGACCATTAATTATCATTTTGTTGTTTGTTAGCAGTCAAATAATGATTAATTAACTTTAATCAGTTTGCAGATCTATAAATGACAGTGATTATAAAATTCTAAAAATGACTCAATATTGCCATTAAAATCCTAACTGCAGGAGTTTTAAAGTGTCAAAGGATGTGTGTTTGATGGTCCATATTAACATGTTTTCCTCTCTCTGTGGATGCAGACGTTCTCAGTAACAGATCCTGTGGCTCAGAGGAAGGAGATTGATAGCATCTGCCTCTTCTTCGTCATGGTCGGCGTGGTTTCTTTCTTCACTCAGATGCTGCAGGTAGAGTCACAGTCTGCTTCGCCAAGACTGATTGCTTTAGTGCTTCTCTGCTCAAGGTTGGAGGGAAAGTCACACAAGAGCTCTCTCATTTTTTTCAAATGAATACCTGCCGACATCCTGCCGCTCTGTGATTGATCTATCGCTTCTGGTAGAAGCAGCTCAGTGTCACATTATGTTGAGAGTCACTGCCGTGGTGTTTTCATAAAGAAAAAAAAATACTCACTAAAAAATACTTCCCATCCACCGCCAGGGTTATGCTTTCTCTAAGTCTGGAGAGCTGCTGACCCGCAGGCTGCGGCGGCTCGGCTTCCACGCCATGCTGGGCCAAGAGATTGGCTGGTTCGATGATCACAGGAACAGCCCCGGAGCGCTGACCACACGCCTGGCGACCGACGCCTCCCAAGTGCAAGGGGTGAGTTACGATGAGTTCGATCAGCAAGAAGACTTGGCTCTACGCTCACTACCTGTCTCTCCACCCTCAGGCCACGGGCTCGCAGATAGGCATGATCGTCAACTCCCTGACCAACATCGGCGTGGCCATCCTCATGTCCTTCTACTTCAGCTGGAAGCTCACGATGCTCATCCTGTGCTTCCTGCCATTCATCGCGCTGTCCGGTGGCTTTCAGGCAAAGATGCTGACAGGGTTTGCGAAGCAGGACAAGCAGGCGATGGAGGCTGCTGGACAGGTTAGCCATCTCTGTTTGTCCTGTACAAACTAGTCAAAAGTGCCACCTCAATAATCCTTGGCCTCAGCTGATTTACCTCCTGATCACAAGAGAGTTTATTTTAGCTCCTAGCTTCTGTTCTTTCCTCAGTTCTTGGTACGGGAGCCTTATAAATACTGACTGAGGCCACCCAGACTTTAAAAACACACGGTGGATGCAGCGAAAGCTACAAATCACAATCAGTTCACAGAGAATTTGCTTTAAGCTATCTCAACTATCCTGATGCTGTAAACCCCTCCCCATGCCAAAGAAGTGGATTAAAGTTTAAAGATCCCTGAGGGGGGAAGAGGCTTACTGCAGCAGCATTAAATAGGATCCAGATAAGCGCAGAGCACATGCTTTATCTATATTGTATTCTCCTTCACACATTAAAAACTAATTACGAGGCGTTTGCATTGCCATTTAAACGGGGCTCTCAACCTTTTATTTGCAGATTTCCGGCGAGGCGCTGAACAACATCCGCACCATCGCAGGCCTGGGGAAAGAGAAGACTTTTGTGGAAATGTACAACGGGCAGCTGGACGAGCCGTACAAAGCGGCGCTGAAGAAGGCCAAAGTGTACGGAGCGTGCTACGGTTTCGCCCAGTGCGTCGTCTTCCTGACCAACTCGGCTTCCTACAGGTTTGGAGGTTACCTGGTGCGACAGGAGGGGCTCCATTTCAGCCTGGTGTTCAGGTGAGAGGAGGTGCAAAGTTTGTGTCTTTGGTTCTTTTAATCCCATAAAAATCTTTACATTTCATGATTCTAATCATTGAGAAAACACACAATATGAAACAACAACAACTCAGTAACTAATTTGCACAGCAAACTTTCACAGTTTTATGTCTATTTTAATGCTTCATCAGGAGCAACATCACAGGGCCTTTAAAATAAATGACATGGCTCTGACTCACATTATGATGGTTTGCTGTCAGGGTCATCTCAGCCATCGTCACCAGTGGCACGGCGCTCGGCAGAGCGTCCTCCTACACACCGGATTATGCCAAGGCCAAGATCTCAGCGGCACGTTTCTTCCAGCTGCTGGACCGCATACCTCAGATCAGCGTCTACAGCGATAAGGGAGAAAAATGGGTATGAGGGCTTATGTTGTGCTACGTATTGTGTGCACATTTCACGCTGAAAAAAAGATGAAAAGGTCTAATTTATCATTCTTTTATTCCTTTGCTTATTATTATTAGCCCTGTTGTTAGCCCATGAAAGGGAGATGTGTAGATGGATGAAGGAGACATTTTTTATAATAGAAAAACCTCATAAGACAATTTAATGAATTATTACTGAGAGTCTAAGCTACCTCCTGTGGACAGGAGGTGGCATCCTAACACACCAGGAAACCTGTAACCTTTGTTCTTGCGGTCTTCTTCCCTCTCCTTCCCCTCCGCCTTGTTTTCAGGACAACTTCCAAGGGAACATCGAGTTCATCGACTGCAAGTTCACCTATCCCACCAGGCCAGACATCCAGGTGCTGAACGGGCTCAACGTGTCGGTGAAGCCCGGTCAGACGCTGGCCTTTGTGGGCAGCAGCGGCTGCGGGAAGAGCACCAGCGTTCAGCTGCTGGAGAGGTTTTATGATCCAGATCAGGGCAGAGTGGTGAGGACACACAGCGAAACACTGCAGATGTTCACTGAATGGATAGTTTCACAGTACGCTGTGTGTGGTTTTATGCCACATCATACATACGGCCTTTATTTTACTGTACTACTAACACATATCAGTAAAAGATAATACAATATTATCATTTACTATAATAAAACTAATAATGCTATCTATATACTATACACTATTTAAATGGGCACAAGGTTCAGTTTACTCATCATGAGTAATATGAAAATAAAAATGCATTTTTTGTCATTAAAAGTAAACTATGCAATGAGTCCTAGTGAACATAACCTCCACCTGTGATGCTGTTACAGGAAACAGCTGAATGCTGAGCAGATTTCACCAAGAAGACGCTCAGACGGGAGGCCTGAAATATTATACTGTCGCAGCAGATGCTGACCTTTCTCACTGTGAAATGAATAAGTCATAAGTGTCGTCTTCTCGTTCCGACCTCGAGTGTCGCTGTGTTAACTTTGTCAAAGTCAAAGAATAACTGCGGGACACTGAGTGACTGAAGCATTTCGGCCTGGCATCAATTCATTCATCAAATCAGACGTTTGTGCTGACTCTGTTCTGCTTTATTTAACAAAAATAGGTGTGTGCCAGGAAGGGATCCCTGCCAAGATTCAAATGGCCTTAATTGAGTTGGAAGTGGTTTGCAAGCGTGCAGTCCTGATTGTCTGCTTGAGATTTAAAAAGGGTGGCATCACCTCCACCTCGTTAGGAGAGAAATCACAAGAGAGACGATGTTATGATGGCTCATTAAGGGGATTGTATTTCCAGTCGCTGGTTATTATATCGCTCGGTCTTAATGGTAAAATCAATTGCTTCCTGCAGCTGATTGATGGCCACGACTCGACCGGGGTCAACGTGCCCTTCCTGCGCTCCAAGATTGGCATCGTGTCCCAGGAGCCTATCTTGTTCGACTGCAGCATTGAGGAAAACATCAAGTACGGGGACAACGAACGGGAAATCAGCATGAACGAGGTCATCGCCGCCGCCAAGAAAGCCCAGCTGCATGACTTTGTCATGGCGCTTCCTGAGGTACCGAGGACGTTTCAGTGCGTGTGGTTCTTATTGCTGCTGATTCCCTGCAGCAGCTGCCTGATGAAATGCTCCAAATGCTCAGGAAAGGTGCCTCAGTGCTTCCTCTCTTATCTCCACACTGGACCGTCCTTTACAAAAGGAAGGAGATAACGGCGTCCAGTAATTCTGTTTCTCATAATTATGTAGCCAAAGTGGGGTCCAGGGACCCCCCAGCGGTCCTTGTAAGCATTCCAAGGGCCAATAGTTTAGTTTCACTATAGTTAATCCATAAGTGACAGACTGTATGACCAGTGTGGTCATTTATTTATTCTTTTGTCAAGCATGATTTTTAACGCTTGTCACAACAATGTAACAAGGTTTATATATTTAAATATGTCACAGGTTTTTGTCAGATTGTTGCATCGTTTTTTAAAGCATCCTTTGTCACATTTTTAACAACATTGTGTCTGTTATCTGTTATGTTTTCTTTGCATTGTTTGTCATGTTTTAACCCTCAGGCACCGCTGTGGACATTTTTGTCCTAAAGGGCACAAGAGGGTAGTACGCTAAACTGATGCCTGAGGGTTAACAACAACTATCGTGTGTTTTGAAAGTTCAGTCATGTTTTGTATTAACCCAGCTGTTACCAGCTGGTGAATCCAGGTGATAGTCATTATTATTTGATTCTCTTCACTACCTCACGTTGGAAAAGGGATTAGCTTCACCATCAATAAGGCATGACTCACAGTTATCCTCCATCCTCCCTCAGAAATACAACACCAACGTCGGCGCCCAGGGCTCTCAGTTGTCCCGTGGCCAGAAGCAGCGCATTGCCATCGCCAGGGCGATCATACGTGACCCCAAGATCCTGCTACTGGATGAGGCCACCTCCGCCCTGGACACAGAGAGCGAGAAGGTGAAAGACGACCCTGACATCACATGTTTAATCCACCCTCTGCACATGGCAGCACAGTGCGCCCGCTCGCTGTTTTTCCTGCGTGAAGCGCGAGGAGGGCAGACAGTTAATTATTAACATTATTATCATCATTATCGTTCATCATCTCTGTTATTATCAGCAGAGCCTCAGTGAGGTGTCTGAGGGCGCTATGCTCTAACTCTCCCTCCTCACATGACTGCTCCAGAGGCACATAATGACAGTAATCAATGCGTGATTGTGAAATTGCTGTAATTGTGAGGCTGATAATGGCCCGCTGCATCTCTGTGAGTACAGCGCTGTGTTTCTGTGTTGTTGTGACAGACCGTGCAGGAGGCGCTGGACAAAGCCAGGGAGGGGCGGACCTGCATCGTCATCGCCCATCGCCTGTCCACCATCCAGAACTCAGACATCATCGCCGTCATGTCGCGGGGCTACGTGATCGAGAAGGGTCCACACGACCAGCTCATGGCCCTGAAGGGGGCCTACTACAAGCTGGTGACCACGGGAGCGCCGATCAGCTAACCACTCAGGCAAAAACTGCAATTAGCAAGACAGCCAAGGGGAATGCCTTCCTACACAGTGTTCACTCTGACAGTATTTATTTTTGGGTTGCTATGAAGAGAGAGATTATTTTACTCGCTGTAAGAAAATATGAAAAATATAGAGTATTGTGATATTGTGTTTTGTGATACTGTATCGATTCTCAAAAACAGGACAATTAGATTACAAAGATTACTGGGTGCCCTGTCAAAGCAGTGATCCTGTTGTTTTCACGCAGATGGTGTTCTTCATACGATAAGTTTTCCCAAAAATCGTAGTACATCGTCACATTTGTGCCAATAACTCTTTGTCTTTCTGTTGCGTCTATCTTCCAATCACTTCACTGCTCTACTGAGCCAAACCAGCCCTTTAATAATAACAAAGATGCTGAATTCAGGTGAATATTTTTTTATTTATAATATTCATGTCCAAACACGCAGTTATACTTCCATGTATTTTAGTTATATTTACTGTACTGCTACTCTTTCAATCTGTTCTACATGCTGAGAGTGATCAGAATTATAAATATACTGTACATATAATTAAATATCATAATCCTATCAATGTTTTTCATTCAGTATTTCTGTGGGTATGCCTTTCTTAGTTTGAGGAAAAGACTGATATCACTCATGCCAATAAGTGATATCAATCCTATAATTATTTTATACATAAAGTGGAATTACATAAAATCATCAAAGTGTACTGAATGTGAATATGATGTATCGTCTCATAACTTGTTGTTGTTGTTTCAGTGCATCTTGCCCTGCAGGTGTTTTCAGGTCAAATAATTGGACCTCTGCTCAGGTATGAGGTGGGTGGAGCTACGCTGGTGATCACATGATGCCTCTGGACTCTGTCGACCAATAAGATCGACCTTAACTACCACGTTTACCTGCTTTAATGTTAAAATTGTCTTTGTTTTCCTAAAACTGTCTGTCTAAAACACTCTGTTTAGTGTATTAGTGTTGCCAGGTAACAGCTTGGGTCCATGTTGTAGATTAGTGACAACACTTAAACGGCTTTAAAATATAAAAACATAACTTTATAACCTTTATGAGGCTGCTTCTTCATCTCCTCAGCTGACAGATCTTATAATTTATTTTACAGACTTCTTAAATCTTAATTAATTTTGTCTTCTGACCGTATTTTAGTCCATAGTATATTTCTTGATTTAATCAGTTCTAACATTCACTGCCTTTTTTCAGTTTTGAGGCTTTGTATAAAACAGAGACGTAGAATAATATTGATGGAGGGAAAATTTACTGTGATGGATTACACATATCTGGAAATTAAATGTGATTTATATTTGATAGGCCATTTATCTCTAAACAATAAATCAATGTTTCGAGCTGTAGATCTGCTTTGCAAATGACGAGATATGATTGTAATAAACTCAGAAAAGCACAACCGCACTGTGAAACCTGCTGCTGTGAGAGCCTTTCCACTGGGACACATGCTGGGATAATTCACGACGAGGCTTCCTGCTATGTGAAGATAATGCCGGATGGCGGCATTTCAGGGCTTAGCTGCTTCTAGCTGGGAGCTGCTGCAGGGACTCTGCCTCGACTTTTTCACTGACATCAACCAAACCAGGAATAAGCGATTCGATACCACAACTTGAACTGTGAAAAATGTTGTAGATCAGTGACGTCACAAAGTCAGAGAAATCCTGACGGCTTGTTTCAAACAGTTTCTGATTACAGGCTGTGAGTATTTACAGTTTTTTTTTTAGTTTTACAGAATTTATGCAGCACTTTATAATAGAAAAGACATGAAGGTCTCACTTTTTTTTACAGTATAGGACCTTCAAGTTTAGGAAAAAATGTTGTGGTCAGGCTTGAAATAAGTAAAAGTAAGTAAAATCTTTTTATTCTCCATCACTCGCTCTGAAAACAGCACATTACCATTTGTGTCTGGACTAAAACACTGCAGAGAATTCATGTGTGAATTCATTCCTGACAGGAATATTTAATCCCACTCCTCGTTTCCTGTGTGAGTGCAGATGTCAGAGACACTCCATCAGCTCATGGTAATATGTGATCACACCATGCTGACCTCTGGGAAAGTGAGCCTTTAATCACAACATCTCCAGACACACACTCCCCTGGTAAATTAGCATTCCTCAGATGTGATCCGATCTCCCCATGCCAATTCATTCAGCGAGGACACGCTTTTGACTGTGTACCACGTTGTGTCTGATGTAGACAGGAGGGTGTGATATGCGAAGCTTTCTGTGATCTCAGGCCACAAACAAAAGCAGAGAGAATATTGACAGTATTATTAAAATGATCTGGGAATTTATCTGCACCCCTACTGCGTGAAAAGCATCCTGTGTCCTCCCGTTAAATTGCCCTGTCAGGCTGTCATTGTGAAGCTCCGGGGCTGCAGAGCTGCTCACTCTGACCTCAAAACATAGCAAGGTCCACTCCCATAAGATCAGTCTTCCTGTTGATCTCCCAGAGATCATCTCTGAAGAGCAGAGACTTTTTCAATCAAACAAATCAAATGTGTAGCTACACAATCTTTAATGGAAGCGCATATGTGAATTAATCCCACCGATCGGGGAATCCTGATATGGACTGTGAATGACCGGCCGTGTTTCTATACAGCTTGTGTAGCGATCTGGCACAGGTTTTTTATCGATCATGGTAGCACACTGGCAAGATCGTGAGGTCCACGAGCTGCTCAGCACCAACAAAGAAGAAGAGGGAGGAAAAAAACAGGCAGTAGCTCTCACAGAAGGAGCTCAGACCGGAAAGCAACCTGGTCGACCCTGGTTAAAAAATCCTGCGTTGACCCTGTAATTTCAGTGGTAAAGCGGTATTAGACGCCTCTTTTCTGATTCCAAGATGTCTGCTGGGTGTAAACTGAGAGGTTCTCATCACAGTTGCACTGTAATTTTTCATGAAGCAGACTCATTTGTTGGTGCACTCGTGCGCTATCGTAATCGCATCTCACCTTAATTTCCCTTCAGGATCATTTGTTTTGACCTGGTTTCACCTGCCGGACACCTGCAGGTCTCCAAAGGATTTAAAGTGCTGACAGTCAGGAAGCCATGACAGCTCGCTGAGAGGGCAGCCTGCAAATTGGTTGGCTTGCAGGAAACGGTAAATAAGACAGAGGAGGAGGCCTCCTGTCAATAGCAGGGGGGGCCACGGTGGCAGTGTCTCAAGTCCAAATTCAAATGTCGCCGAGAAGAAATTTAAAATGAGAAGTGGCTTCAGGCTGGAATAGAGAGAGGGAGCAGCTGGAGGTCATGATGTTGCTCTGACTGACTGGAAGTGGGTTGTGGCTTTGCTCAAAAGCTCAGTCATAATAAAAGCATCTTTGTTCAGTGGCACACTGAAGTGTACTCTCCTTCAGCTCTGGAAATGCATGCTTGAATAGACACAGGTTCAACATGAAGCCACGTAAGCAAACAGAAAGCTCTTCGGCCCTTGATTTGTTATCTTATCGTGCAGTTCGCAGGCCGTTTAAATACTGTAAATACACATTAAACAAGTCACATGACAGGACACTTTTTTTTAACAAAAAATTAAAATAAGTACGTAAACTAGTTAAAATACATACAGAAACATGTCACAAATTGATATTGGTTCCACTATGGACAACATGGTGCGACAAGATCAGAAGCAGAAAGAGGCCAGTCATTTGGGTCTGGACCAGAAAATGAAAAACTGCTGAGGCTTCATGCCTTCTTCATCTGTCAGGCTCAAACATGGCCGCTCTCATAAAACTGAAATTACGGCGGACATTGTAAAATAAATCTGCACTTGAAGATCTATCATTAACCCGGGGGGAGAAGTGAAACGGATCTGCGATGTAACATGAGCCTAATTTCATCATTACTGATGACCGTCATTACCGTTAAAGCTTTTCATTATCATAATCATTATTGCAGCACCAATAACAGAGCAACTGCGACCACAGGGAGGGAGAGCGCAGCAACACGCTTGTTGTTCATTAATATAAACGTGGAGGCATTCGGTGTTGGATATGGGGCTGTTGGCGGCTTGTCTATGGACATTTTCAGCATTAAGAAATGGAAAAACCCACCCAGTTTTAGAGGTAATTTTGTGGCCTTGCATTTCAAATATTAATTTTAATTCATGCCTTATGTGTGTTGAATCTAGCTCGCTGACATGATGCATGGTATTCTGTTTCAATGTGCTTTCACTGACAGAAAAACTAGATCCAGCTCTGCTACAGTGTTATGTACTAAAGATTGCAGCATCCCACTGCGGGATCCCACTTCCTGCATCCATACTTTTATGTCAAGACCTCTGAGGTGACCTTTGAGCTGTGCTGGAACATACCAATGAACCACATCACGCCTCGATTAAACGCAGACTTCCTATTTATCTCAACGGTCACATTTATCTGCAGCAGTGAGACATAAATAGGAAATTATAACCTGTCAGTGTTGTTGAGCCCTGAGTGTCGTGGCTGGCCTCGTGTCAGCCTTTCCATTACTGAAGCATTCATTTGGTGATATGAGTTTGTGCAGGCGTGCTGTGTAACTAGCCCCGCTTGCATTAAGCACTGACTTTTGTCACCTTAAACACACCTTTTCTAAATAACAGGAATGTGCCCATCTTAAAATGAAGGTGGTTACTTCGTGTGACAGGCTTTGTGCTGTTCATGAATAAAAACGCTCACAGCTGTTGGTTTAAATCGATCTGATCTGTAAAAATGTGGACGCTCCATCAGATCTCACGCTGAGCAGATGTGCACTCTGAGATGTTTCACATACACGCGATTAATCTCCTGATTCATTAGTGAAGCGGGCCGATGCACTCTGTCGTCTTTACAAGCTCTTTGGGTGCTCCGCTCTGCTGACCCCGGTGATATGAAAACGCCCCGCTGGGAAGAATAAAAGTGTCATGTGGACAGCCATATTAAACAACATCACGACTCACCGTTCATTTATGTGGCTGCACCTTTCCCGTAACCTCGTGTGATTAGTTTTGCCTACAGCCAAATTATTCTCATTTCACCTCCCTGAGAAATCCTCTTGTTCACCCCCCCGATAACATTAATGTGCTGCCGTCTGAGAGCAAAAACTATCTGATACAGTCTCTGAACAGGCCCATTAGCAGGCCATCAGCAAACGAGGCGATGATTGACCTTGCAGAGATACAGGGCCGCTGCACTCTTTGACATGACAATAGCGAACCAGAAACTTGGTGCTTTCCTGTGTTCACAAATGTGGACTGACCCTACATTCAGACATCTTCGTATTGTTATTATAGTCATACCTTATAGTGCTTAGAGTGCCCTGTTTGTCTCAAAGAGCCTTCAACTGGGACTCTTTTTTTTCTCACTGAGTTCCCTAGGTTTCACAAATTTCAAGCCACTTTCATCTTTTTAGATCCAAATTTGAGCCAGAACACTCAGACATGAATCCAGAATAACAATCTACCACTAAAACACAGTTGTCTGTTCAGGAATGACAGGAAATAACTTTAATTTAACATCTCAATCAAAAATAATAGATTTTTCTGCATTCAATTCATGGATAACGACAATAATTATATTTCAGCATTACATGTATTACAAATGAACTCTGGTTCTTGCTATTCTTATTATTATAATTATGAGTGAGGTAAACACTGTTATGTGTAACATAGCTGTGTTTTTTTATCCTGTGATTTACATTGTACTGATGGACATGTGTTTGCTTTGCTGGCAGGGTGTAATTACTGCTCACTCTCTATTTGCATACGTAATCTCTGACAGAGTTTAGTCAGCCGGCTGGACGGAAACAAGAGGAAACTGCAAATGAACGTCAGCTGCTGCCATGATGTGCAATAAAACAGCCAAAAATGCTGAAAAGTCACACACAAAAACAAATATCAACTGAGACCACAAGGATGGATGCTATCTGAGAAACTTGAGCTAAAGCAGCTGTTCAGTGACTCCATGTTGCCTTCTTCCTCATCTGAGCCGACACTGCTGTTACAACCCCCCGAGGTGGAAAGGCTGATTTGTCATGACTGGGTTCACTCCTCTGGTGTGTTGGGAGTCGATACCGACATAATTCACTCCTGCAGTTTTCATTTATGTGTCCAAACAAAATGTTAGCATTATTGGTTTTTTTGGACTCATCTTATTGCAACCATAAAGACGCCTGCAGCGATTCTGCTGGATATTGTGCACCGCCATTATCTCCCATCAGCCCCTGCCGCCACTTAATTTCAAGGAGGAAGCGCTCCTGTGTTCAGTAAATTGGAGGCGATCGGAGCGAGGAAGCCTCTGATGTTTAATGGTGACTTTCCTTACCAATGTGACCTCAGACTGCTCAGTAATTGAGTTCTTGGAGTAGCTGCACTTTGTTGATTTTTTTTTTTTAAATCTCTGCAGAGGAAAGTCCTTCATTCACAACACATGGCATAAACAGCACCGGCAATGTGTATAATGGCAGCTATTAATCTCCCAGACACCTGAGGTTTGACTGATTTTTTTGTCAGCCTTGATAGGATTCTTCACGTTGTCAGTTTTTTTTATTTGTATTATTTTGTGATAGATGTGGAGGATGGTGACCAGCTCATCAGTCCAGGGATGGCCAGAGAAAAACTGACATGATTACTGAGGTCAGGTGTGTCCAGAAAGGGAATTAACGTTAACAAATTAAAGTGGATGGTCAGTTGGATGGTGTCAGATGAATTTATGAGCTCTTCTACTGCAGCAACATACCTGACACCCAGGTTAGCATCGTTTATTTGGGAGAGAAAACGAAGGTCAATGGTAAAATTATTCCACTAACTGTGTGTTAAGAGAGTAATTTTTACCCACCATATAAAACTGTTATTGTCAATATGGTATCATACAATCTGACTGGAAAGTGAGTACAACTCTAAAAAGTTACTACTTACTGTTTACATAAAAACACGATATGATGCACGACTATATCACTAATCTACCCAGTAGGCAAAGCATATGAAATTATTGAGGCAATAAAAGTACTTGGCTAGGATTCAGCAACACAATTATTTAATTAGGTTTAGGCAACAAAACTAATTAAGGTGAGGCAACAAAACTCTGTTTTGGCTTGAGTTAAAGTAACAGTATAAGTGGCGTAGCTTAAGTATGTTTGTTTTCATACGGGGAAAAGGTTCTGTGTTCATCCAGCCTATTTTTACTTCCTGGTTCACGATGACAGAGATTATGCACCTCTATGCATAGACCTTAATGTCCAGGTAAATGTAATTGAGACTCACGTCTGATAAAATCTCTTAATATGTCTCAATTTGTTGTTTTGGTTTATTTTGTCATGGAAAAGAGCCATTTTATGCAGATGACAATTTATTCTTCTTTCCACTTTGCCAAATATATCAACCAGCTACAGACACAAGGCGGACGCAAATTAGATCAACAGGAACTTATTTTCAGACGTGGAAAAAAAGCCTCTGTTGTGACGTGCACAAAACGCCTGCATTTTCCTCAGCAACGTTCTTACAAAGCATTTTGTGTTTCTGTCTATAAATTCATACACTCCATCTGGGCTCGAAATAGCCTTGTTTCCATGTTTAAAGCTACCTCTTCTGTCGACAGCATGCAGCCAGCCAACAGTCTCTAAGGCATCTGCTGGGAATTTCTCAGCCTCGTAGTAAGAAGGGAGCAGACTGAAGGAGGCTTAAGATGGAGGCCATAGATTATCAGAGACAGGAAGCAAAAGGCAAAAGACAACTGATAGGTATGCAGTTTAAGGTAAACTCTTCCCCTCCCCAGAAAGCACTCCTCCTCCTTGTTCCCGGCAGTTGGAGTCGTCAGGCACAAAATTGCGAACAAGATGCGGGTCAGGCAGCGAACAAGATGGATGGGGCTCTAATAGAGATTAATTACATCCCAAATGACGCAACGCGCTCCCTAGCGAGTCTCGCCTGAGTGCTTTCCACCACTCTTAATGACTTCAAAACGTCAAAGTCGACACTACAAGCACACTACGGTGGAGTTTTAACTGTGCATTTGGTCTAAAAAGTAACTCAATTATCTACCGCAGGAGCCATGAATGTGACGTAACGTGACCAAACCCAACGAATCAATGTTAGACGTCACAGTGCAGGGGGTTGTGGGAATGAAATCAAAGTAAATGACCCAGTAAATCAGTTATATGTATAGATATACTGCATAATTTGCCATTAAACATATATTTATTTTTAGCATATACTGTACGTATTCAGTATTACACTGTTGTGTTTTTTCTTCACTTAGAACTTGTTCTATTCCAGTACATCACATAAATGAAAGTTGTGGTCACTGTAAACTTTGCAGTTTTTGAAGCAGCTTACTCCTTATTCTTCCTCCTGTGTTTATGCTAACTGTCTCCTGGCCAAAGCCAACAGATCAACATGCAATCAATCTTCTCACTGAACCCTATTTCTGTAACTCTATAACTGACTGTGAATTCACTGAAACAGCACAAGACATTCCCAGCATGTATAATGTGTATGGAAACAAATCTCTGCTTTGACTGCTTAATATGCTGATATCATGAGATAGTTTAGTTACCATGAGACCACTTCAGCCCTTCAATAAAAGCCTGTCTGAACTCTCGTTGGAGTTGAAACATGCAGTAAAGCAGCTCTCCGTTGAATCTGAACCGTAAAAAGAGCTTTCTGAGCACAGTTTGATTCTGTTTTTTCAGTGCGTGCATTACACCCAATTAAGCATTTTCCCAAAAGTATCTCACAACGTAGCTCCAGGGTTCAGCAGCTTAATTTGTCTAAACTCTAATTAAGACAACATGGATTTAGAGCCTTTCATCACATCAATGGGAAGTTGAATGCAAAGTGAAGAATACATATGAAAGGGTTACAGTTACTGTGAATATTTTAAAGAACGTTACAAACTTATTCTACGTCACTCTCCCTGAGCACGCTGCATATACACCGACATGTTTACGTTGGACTTACCATGGACTGCAAAATCAAGAAACGTTACAGAAATTAGTATTTCTCTGTGGATTTTGATTGCATCACAGTATTTATGCAACACATAAACCTGCTGTATGATATAAAAAACATGAACATCTCACTTTTTAAGCATTTTATGATTGATGAATGAACAAGTCGCCTGCACTGACAAACGTCACAGGATACACTCCTCTCCTGGAAGAAGAGGATTGTTGTAATCTTGCTATCACGTTGCTCATGATGTCTGTTAACTGCACCGGCACAGATGGCAGACTGCAAGGCCGCCAAAAACAAAAAAAAACACAAAACCTCGCCTCGGAGGACAGGTCATGAGGAGGTCACGCTGACTGCAGCTAAAGAGTATTCACAAGACTATGAATATGTATGCTGCAGCATTAATCTGCCTCTAGCCAACACCATCTAACCAGACTATAACGCTAAATGCCGAGGTCTCCTTGTGTTGTTCGGCTCCACTTTCCAAGGCCTCGTTTTGAAATGTGAGCGTTCCCAATCATCCTGCGCTCCGCCTCACTCGTTACGAGGTTCATTTACCACAGGGGCCTCTGGAATAATCACTCGCTTTTCATTTCCCCTCAGCTTCAACCTTTTTAAAGCGTCTCCTACCACTTGGTTGTTTGGCCAATTACAGAGCATACTCCCTATTGCTCAGCAAATTGCACATGCCATAGGGTGCGATCAGAGGAATGCAAAACACAGCGCTGAGGATAAGGGGCCGTGCATTACAATGATTTCACATGAATACCACTGGGAGAGCTTGTGCTTTTTTTTGTAGGTAAAATGAAGTCATTAACTGCTAACATAATGTGGATGTGAGGGGTTTTTTTTTTCTTTCCCACGCAATGAACCTAAAGAACAAAATACCGACTGAAATAAAACCAATTATTTCCCCGTTTCCAAGACTGTTCCAGAAAACTGATCAAAAGAGGGGAGTATTTGACGTAAAAGATGTCGACCGGGAATAGTTTTACGATGAGGAAATCAGAGCGCCGGCGGTGTGTTTTCCACCTACGAGCTCCCAAAAGGGTTTTTCTGAGGCTGAATAAGCGTTTGAGGAAAAGAGACCCGCCACATGCACTTTCCCCACATTTTGTTGTGTTTATCTTTTGCAAGTAAAGAACAGAAAACTTTTTTTTCCCCAGTAATAAATCCCACCAGAGCACTGCCGCTCCCCCTCAGATGATGATGAAGATGCCTTGAACAAAGAGTCCACAGATCCAACAGTGACAGCAGCCTAATGACAGTGTGGCTGCTCACATCGAGTACACACCTATATTTACACATTCAACACATCAATATGTTGGTTTATTAATGCATCAAAAGTGGAAAATGTCTGTGCTTTATTGTTTTCAGCTTGAAAAACAAAAAACATGTTTTATATCTTGGAACTGTTATGTGATTTTTTTTCCTTTGCCTCCCATGACAAAGCCATATTCATGATTTCAGAGCCCATAATAACCTCCACCAACAGGTGACACAGTGCCTGTATCTATGTCATTAAGAGACTCACCAGAAACATCCTTTGCATCACAGGCGTCAGTAGACTCAGTGTTTAGTTGCTGGTGGTTGCTACTGTAGGTCGTCCCTGCAGAAGGCAAACATTTGTAATCAAAGAGTCCCAAGTTAAAACCACTAATCTGCACTGACAATGTCTGTGCTTTAAAAATGATGTAAAGACAACAGAGGAATTCACAGGAAGGAAACTCTATTTTGATTGCCAGACACAAAAGTACTGGCACGTCATGAGTTCCCAACTTTACATGTAAAGATGTCCAACAGTTTTGAATATAAATTCATTCCATTTCATTCTGGGTTTAATTTATCATTGGGTTTATTGAAAAAATCAGACTGAGCTTTTCAAAAACAGAACTTCCTCTTGTAAAAACATTATTTTCACACTTCCCACAGTGCAGCCTGCTATCCACTTCACACACACCTGCACAGAGGAGAGAGGACGGCCATGTTGTTTCCCAGAGTGCTCAGCTGTGTGTCCGTCCTCCTCGCCATTAACGCTGCCGAGCATTGAGGATCCCTCTTCATGCTGAGCACAGCTGCTGCAACGAACAGCAGTCCTAATGAGACGCTTTCATTTTCTACCGCTCATGTTTCCCAACAGTCGGCGCCGAAGCACCTCGCAGGGTAATCTAGTTTCCTCATTTACAGAAATAAATCCTGCAGAATAACAACTTTCATATAGTGTGTGGATTCTTTTCTCTGTAATAAATACAATATTAAGTCTTATAAAAGCACTTTATTTGACTTTACTTGAAAAGAAGGAATAAAAGTGTTGGATTTGCCGTCACCTCTCTTACAGCACATCTTTCTTCCTGTTCAAGTAATAGAAAATAGAATGTGCACCGCCTGGCACAAATAACTGCACATTATTACACATTAACAGAAGTGACATTCACATAAGAATGCAAGCTGCTGTCCGGGTGCTGTAAGAAAATATGTGTGATTGTTGAAAAGAACATCAGGTTCACTTAACACCACCACTAATCAAGAGCATCACGTCTTTATCTGAATGAGTCATCGCACTGGAAACTCACTGTTCTCCTCGACGACAGGTGCTGCCATGGCGCCAAAAAGTACATCCAACAACTACACCTTCAGCAAGTACACAAACTGAAAAGACATGAGAAACATTCAGAATTAGAGTGATCAGCCCGGGAGCCGAGTGTCTGCGTTAGCATTTTGTGCAGTTCAGTGTTTCAAACCAGCTTCCTGTCTGGAGTAAAAATCACAGAACCTGCTGGCAATGAACTCCAAACACCTGAACAGTTTTTTTCTGTTTTGTGAGTCCCAGCTCTCATATCCAGCCTGAATACTGCTGAGTTTCGCTTGGCCCTTGCACTGTAGAGCAACCAGCGACAAAGCCTTGAATGGATGCCACGTCAGTGCTGCACAGTAATCACCAAGGCGCAGCTTGAAGAAGCCCTACCGGCATCCTGCTAACAGTTCAGGTGCTTCTTGCTGGTCATGTCGTTCCAGATGCGGTGCATCTCCTCGGGGGAGATCTGGTGGACGGTGACGACCCGGCGGTAGCGGCAGAGACTGTAAGCCATCTTCCAATGGTTGAAGCCGCTGTTCTGGAACGGATGGATGCCCAGCTTACGGAGGCACACTCCGACGTACACATCCTCCAGGTGCAGCAGCCTGGTGTGCAAAGACGTCTTGTATATGAGCTCAGCCACATCTGCGGAGAAGACGTAGCCGGTGCCGGAGCAGAAGGGCGGGTACTTACTCTCGGGGTACAGATCCCTGGGCATATACCATTTGCTGCGCATGTCTCTGATCGGCCCCCCATTGATGACGTAGCCGGTGAAATACCTCCTCCTGGGCTTGGTGGTGGGCTTCAGCAGGTTGTAGATAAGGTTCTCCATGTTGACGAAGATGTCGCTGTCCGTCTTGAGGACATACTGCGCCTTGGCACAAAATGTCGCCATCCAACGCATGCCCATCAGCGTCTTCAACGTCAGGTTGTGGTATGAGTCGATGAAGTCCTCCACCACAATGTCGTGGAAGATCTGGCTCTCCTGCTCCACCATCTGGTTGAGGACGCCATCGGTGCTGCGGCCGAGCAGGAAGAGCGTAACCACGCGAATGTCCGGGAACGTGCTCTCATCGCCCCATGTCTCCCTGATGGCCTGGCGGGCGTCAAACTCCTTGTGGGTGGTGCTGATTAGGATAACAAGAAAGGGGGGCTCCGCCTCACACTTGGCGGCCTCGTTAATGAGGTAGTCGAAGTCATGCGGGTTGAGCGACCGCGTGCGGATGTTGGTGAAGGTGGAGTTCTTGTTCCCCTTGGGCACCTTTCGCACGGGGATGGTCAGCTGGCCTACGTAGGACGTGGAGGGCCGGGACACACTCAGGTACCACAGAGCGCTGGCCCAGCACACCACCGTCAGCAGGTATAAGCAGGAGACCTTAGAAGGCATCGCTGTTCAGGCGGCTGGTGTTAGCAGCAGCATCGTTGGAAATGTTGAGGCCATGCCTCCATGGGTTTGTCTCAGATCTGCCTCTGCAACACCACTCACATTAATCTTCTGTAGCTTCTCAGTGTGATTGAGAGGGAGCACAGCGGAGCTTCGTTATCCCGTCCACAGTCTCACTGCATCCCATCGCAGCTTGCACTGACGCTCTCCGTGGCAGCATCTAAGAAAAGATGAGAAAACAGTCCGTCAGTGGTAAATCTACATAATGCAGTCAGATAAGCGCTTAAGGCACAGGACATATGTAACAATATTTTTGTATTCGCTATTCATTACAGCCCATAACATTGTGCCACTGGTGAGGCAGGCGCCTCAGTCAGTTACCCTATCACTCCATCACTGCCGCTGATAAGAGCTCTGTAGTCTGAACACAGTAAATATCTCAGGGACCCTCTCTCTTTATCATTGATAGGGCCTCAGCTTCCACCTCTTCCTGTTTGCTGTTTATCTCCCTCTCATCCCCCCTGGACCAGACACATGCTGGCCAATCAGTGAGTGTGAGTCTGAGAGAAAGTAAAGAATGAGAAAGTGAATCATTCTCGCAGGAAAACACCATCCACCTCCTCCCTGCAGCTCAACACCAAACTGAACTCTACATGGATTTCTACTTTTTATAACTGCTTGCTTTATAGCTGCTACTTTGACACACACAGCATTTAAATCTCCATTATGATATAAAAAAACATGGATATCTCATTTTTTTTACAGTATGGGACCTTTATTCTCAGAATATTGGACTTGTGCACAGATGTATTTTGCACTCAAAGGGCATGATGGGCGATCAGTTCACATGATGTTTCCAGTTCCTCTTTACAAGCAGACTTTTATCTGCTTCAGACATAATCCCTTTTTTATTCAGGGATATATATTTTTTTCCCTGATGCATAACTGACGATGGAAAAAAAGAAAAAAAGTGGAACAGATCCTATTAGAGATATCGATCCTATTACAGATGCAGCTTGTGCTTCGTTTCATGATAAAATAAATGGCTTGTTCTTTTATCAGAGCTCAGATTTCTTTTCATCTGGGCTTTCCTCTTGTTGCTCAGCCTCTGCTATCTCTTTCTCTTTCTGAAGCAGAGTCATCAATCTCATGGTCCAGCAGAAATCCATCTCATCATGGCTGCTTTTTCACACCTCCACCCTCTTGATCACTCCCTCCTTTCTCTACTTCAGTGGCTGCTTGATCCATTTTTATGCGTCTCACTACCTCCTCCTCTTCCTCCTCCTCCCTGCTATCTTTTTATTGTTTTTGTCTGCAGGATGCCTCATTTCAAGTTTCCCTTCCTCTGCTCCTTTTCTCACAGCTTGCCTCTAACTTATTGACAGCTTTACAATTGTAATCAGTTTCCACTCGTCTTCCTCTCTGACAAAAATCATAATTTCCCCTTCTAACCCTTCTATACAGAGAGTCTATAGGTTTCATGACCCCGTATCCTCATTTGGTGATGCACCTCACGAAAACCTGAACATCCACCCCCCTCTTGGAAAGTCTGAATTACATTGGTGCTCGGTAGGAGTCATCTCCTGAATATGATACAGAGAACATCACAGCTTTTTAAAATGTGGTCATACAGCTGTTGCAATATTAAAGGTCCCAAGTATTTTACATCATAAAGCAGGAGAAAGTGTTGTATAAATACTGTGAAAGTATCAAAAATACTCACAGCCTGTATTCAGAAACTGTTTGAAACAAGCTGTCAGGATTTCTGTGACTTTGTGACGCCACTAATCTGCAATATTTAGACCACTGCACAGTTCTCTAAATGTGTCCCCATTACTTCCTGTTGCAGCTGACAGGAAGTAAACAGAGCGAGGGTAAATATAGGCATCACAGCTTGTAAACATGTTTCAAACACAATTTACACAAAGTATGGACCTGAAAACGAGCTCGACTGTTTCTGGTGACGCCTCGTGGGTCAATGTAAGTCCAGAGTGCTGCACATTGTTTCATACGGTGTTTATTCATGTTCTCTGAACTCACACAGACCTTAGAAATAACTACAGTAAGCATTATTTTGACTGGACGGTATGTAAAAATACCCCGGCTGTTGGTGATGGACTTTAAAGATCCACGACTGCATGAAAAAAAGTCTGTAAAACACACAGATGAAAGACCACATAGCAGTAAAAACTGAAGCATAATAATGGGTTACTATTAACATCCATGCACAGGGCTTGTTGCTGATGATCTGCTCATCTGGTTGTCATGGCAGCACAGTGACGGGCCATGGGGCACAAAGTCTCAACACCACCACCCTCCTAGGAAGTCGACTCGGCAGCCTCACACTGAGCTCTGGTTCTTTACGCCCCACGCTGATCCCAGGCTCCATATTATCACTGTGATGAGGCTGCAACTGAAATATTTTTGTTCTTCCTGGCATGCAACAGCGTCCATAAGTCATTATTTCTGTTATACAATGCTGGAAAAAACAACAACAAAATGATATGAAGACATCTTTTTTTGTGGTGGGATGTTGTGCTGGGCATTCAAAGCACAAATGGAAGTATTAAAAGAGGCCAATGCCTAATCTTAACCACTGGAGTGAATGCCCAATCCTAACCACAGGAAGTCAAAGTCTATCCTTAAATATTGCATGACAATGTCTAACCTTAATTACTGGAAGTCCAAGTCAGCCAAAATAACCCTGATGACATCACTGACCAGCTGTGTAGTACTCTACATGATCTTTGGTGTTGTTTCCCTTTAATTAACAAAGTAAACGAATGGAAATAACCATTAGTTGCAGTCCTGTTTGAGTCCTCTACTCATCCATTAGATAATAATCTGGACTTCTTATCACACATTAAAGAAATCAATGACATACTTTACGAATGTACAGTATTTCTTCTTGGCAGGGAGCAGAAACTCTGCTCTGTTGTCTTTACAATCAAAGGACCTGTAGCAGCTGGAGGCTAGAGATGTGGGAGTTTCAGTCTCGTTTAATACACCAGATAATTGATTGCAGTCATTAGTGTAGCGTAGGGTGACCTTGCTCAGGGGGGGAGTTACAGCAAAACAAAGCAAGGTGGTTCAGTCGACTGTTAATGTTCAGAGGAACACAGGGTGGACACATCTAAATAAATCCAATTCAAGGCAAAGATGTTGATATGTTTTGTTGTGAGATTCTTTGCATGTGGTAATAGCATTTGTAAGCAAGGCATTACCTGTGAATATCACTCAAACCCTACAAGTGCATGAAGGAGGCAGAGAATAATTGCTTTTTATGTCAGAGGGGGGAAAAATGCTACTCAGGAACAAATTATATTTATCAAACACACTTCGCACTTTGACTCAAGGGTATGTGACATTGTCTTAGAGTGCAGCGAATGCTTGATGATTACTGAACCAACAGCAGCTTCGCCCGGGGGGAGAGACTCAAACACTTTCCCCTCAAATGCTGAAACAAAACAGACTGTAAAGCCAGTGAGCGCCGCATACGAATGCAGTGAAGCTGGAGGCAGAAGGGTTTGAATAATTTACAATTTCAACTTCATTTGAGGATTTGAACAGCTCTTTTTTCCTGAAAAATCAAAACCTACCAGCTGGTTTGAAAAGCATGTTTCGTTGAAAAAAAATAATTGCATGTTTCAGTAATGTTGCTAAAAAACCAGCTGTCGTTGGGTTGTGGGTTTTAAATTTTCTAACAGTCCTTGAACATTTGTGACAAATGCTTTTGATGGGGGAAGCAACCAACTAAGAACTCAACCCTTCACAGGATTGAGAAAGCTTTGAAATTTCAACCCTAAATGCAAACAAAAAATGCATTTATCTGCTTTCTTGTGCAAACAGGTTGTGAATACCCATTTTGTTTTTCCAGTATTGATACCACTTGTGGACACTTGATTGATTTTCATCCAATTTTTTTCCAATTTTCATTTTCCTGTGATTTAAGGCATGAGTAATCGCTACTTCTAGCCATGACTGACAGCACCCTGACACTGCTCGAGGGTTTCATGAAGTTAAAGTGCACAATCTATAAATTTAACATGTCAAACACACACAAACAATCCTGTCTTGCACATGCTGACACATGCACTGTCCACAGCCCATAACTCAACACCTTATCTGAAGCTCCTGCTGCTGAATTTGCGATAAGCTCGACAGGTTTATAATTGTCAAAAAAAAAATGTCTTCTGTTCAACATTTGATCCTCTTTTCCTCCAATCCTCTGCCAAGTCTAAAACCCATTATGTCGGCCTCTAAGCATTCAAAAGAGGAATTAATGCGTGAGGAATTTAACAGCAATGGCCATATTGGTTTGCGTCCCACCTAATATGTGGGAAGCACAATTAAAATGTCAGGGCCGGGAGGCTCCCAGTGTGGCGTTTGCTGCTGCTTTTGTTTCCTGGATAATAAAAAGACTGGATGATTGTTGTTGTCGGCGCTGCAGGCCGCAGACTGGACACTGTGGGCTTAGAGCAAAGCCTCTGAATGCAAAGCAGCTTAGGAGCGACAGAGGAAATGGGATATCAATAGCGGCCAACAGATTTGGCTGCCGTGCAGAAGCCTGATGCTCCATCCCCACTTCAGCGCTGACTCCAGCCCCGAGCTGAGGCCAAGCGCTTTGCAGCCTCAGAGGACGTCATGATGACTGGCCAAAGTTTGTTTAAAGTCTGTTAAGAGCTGGAGAACTTATCAGACAAGGCTTCGTTTTCTGTGGCGAGCTGCCCATCTGGTGCTTTAAAAAAGCGAGCTGAGCTGGTTTGCCGCAGCTGTGTTTCATAATTACACTGTTAGTGTTTTCCTGAGAAAAATGCGCAAGGAGCTGCACTCCACTTGGGCTTTTGCTGTGTCGTTGACCTCAATGAGAGTCGGCGCTGTGCGTGTGCTCTGCATGCTGAGCAACCCTGACAAATAGGAAATGACAACTTGATTCATGCAGGTAATACATTTCACTGTCCGACCGGGTGACATTGCTGTTATACAATATTCAAGCCTGCTGGCTGCATCTGGGGTAAAGGGACACCACTCCATGGAGTTATGGTAATGTCGCCGAAGCACACTCAGCACCCAAAACTAAACACTGGCAGATCACAAGTGGCGAAGACAAACGGTGGACTAACGAGGAAACAGAACACGGCAGTAACACACTTCATAGATCTGGCTGTAAAAGTCGCAGCTTTACAGTATTAATGAAACGAATTAGCTGTAGCAACGAGAGCAGGGGAGCTTCTTTAAGTTTGTACATTATCCAGGGCGGCATTCTGCTAAGCATGCACACCTGAGAAATTTTCTGCAATCCTTGTATCTTGCTCAAGAGGACAAAAATGCAGATAATTATATTATTATTATTATTATTAACCCTGTGTGAGTCACAGACTGCTGGTGCTGTGTCACTTCCCAACCAGCTTCTTTAAAATTAAAGGTCCCACATGATACTGTGAAAGTATCAAACAGAGAAATACTTGGAGCCTGTACTCAGAAACTGTTTGAAAGAAGTTGTCAGGATATCTGTAACTTTGTGATGTCACTAATAATATCACTCCTATACTCTATAATATTATTGACACAGTTTTAAACAGTTTCTGAGTACAGGCTGCAAGTATTTCCTGCTGCAGTGAATGTGTGTGAATCAAGTTAACAGGATGTAAACATGGACCCAAGCTTTAGCAAAACAATGCAATTTTAATGAAACACACTGAACCAAGCCTTTCAGATGTATGACCAAAGTGTTTTTTTTAATATAAAATCATGAAAACCTTTTCTAGCGTTTCACTTCAGCATGATCTGTGGTATTTAGTTTATACATGCTTCCAAACAACATTTATGCAGATGATACTCCAATCTACACTAGACTTTCGCTGCATTACTGCCAATCTCCAATCTATAAAGAAATACTAATATAACTAAGTAAGATAAATAAATATACTACAAGAGAGTAAGATGACCACATCTTAACTAAAAACACTTGTTTGCTTCGTACTATTCATTGTTTGTCCCTGCTTTGGCTTCACCATTCACTATTTATGGATCTGATCTTGTCTTGTTAATTGTGTGTCACTGTATGAAAAGTTTGACATAAATAAACCACATTAAATGCACTGCAGCGGACACAATAAATGAATAAATGTGGTCACTCCTGACATTCAAGGCAGTCCAAACATTTATGTCCAATGTAAGGACAAGGGTTTAACCATATAACAATCCATTTGTTTAAATTCACAAGTGTCTTGTGTCTCATTGTCCCTCCAACAGACATCCCTGCTGCTTTGACAAGCTGTGGCATGACCAACTAATGGATTGTGAGAAAAGCAAGAAAAAATGACATAATTTGAAAGTGACATCTCCTCCTCTGTTCACAGGAAGCTATTTTCCACATGCAGTGAAGCGGATCCACCAGCCCAAAGCAACACAACTCAACTAGCACCAACATGAAACACTACTGGCAGGGTAATGAAGTTTAAAGCTGAACAAGCTGCATCATTTCAAAGACTCAAGTCTTGCTTTCTCTATTCAACAGCAGCAATCTTATCTTTACTCAATCCTTCATTGGGATTTAAAGGTCCCATTGTTGCTACTTTTCAGGACCATACTTTTATTGGATGTTTTCTACTGGAACATCTTTACCTGCTTTAACGTTCAAAAAACACTACTTTCCTCCTCTATCTGAATATCCCAGTTTACTTCCTGTCAGCTGCAACGTGAAACAAACTGGGACACAGAGTGTTAGAGTGTTAAAAACTGTGAAATTGTCTTAATATTGTAAATTAGTGACAACACAAAGTTACAGAAATCCTGACAGCCTGTTTCCATACACAGTTTCTGATTACAGGCTGTGACTTCTCTGTGGATTTTGATACTTTCACAGTATTTATACAACACTTCAGCCTGTTTTATGATATAAAAGACACGAAAATCTCACTCTTAACAACATGGCACACAAGTTGATAAATTAATTGTTAAACTTCCATTTTCTTACAATTTATCGACACATGAGCTACAACACATGTGGAGGAGCTTTGTGTCAGGTAGACAAACAAAGTGAGAAGGCAATCAATACAGCAGCACTTGCAGTGTGGACACATCATGTACCAGCAAACCTCGACTCTTTTCATTTAAACACTTCAACACCTCCTTTCCCCCTTTGTCTTATTCGTCCCCGTCACTTGACCGCTGACCTTAAACCTGTGAAAAGTCTCGACAAGCTTCTCAGACACAGTGATACGTCTCCAATGGTAAATACTTTGGTATTGATCCAGCTCTGGAGGCTCCTGGGTGTAATTTTATTTTCCTTTTGTTTCCTCCGTCAGCAAAGCAATGAATCAGACCACAATGCCGTGTGAGTGTAATATCCTGAAGACTTCCATCAAACGGCACAGAATCTAAGCCAAGCATGGTAAACACTGAAAAAAGGCAATAATATGTGAGTGACAGTGAATAACAGCCAGGTAGAAGGACAGAAAAACAGTTTGAAATATTCAAATCACCACTAACACCCTATGTCCATATGGCAGCAGTTTCTATGGGGACTACCAGACACTAAGTGATGTGAATTGCATGTGAATTATGATATTCACGTTAAGTTTTTCACTCAAATAAAAAACAATGAATACGGTGAGTTCTAACATGCCACTTCAGCTCCTGATGGATGACAGAAATTGAAATGAAGTGACGTTCCATTCTGAACACAAATGGGTATTTTTCAGCACTTAGTTGTTTACATTAGATCACTTTAAGTTTAAATTAACTCATCTTTGAGGGCAATGAAATATAATTTGAGGTGTCATTTCTAAAGAAAATGAGCAAAAATTGTGTAAAATAGCAGATTTTATTTTACCCATAAAAGTGAAGAGTAGCTCTGTTAGCAGTTAGCTCGTTGGCCAAGCAGTGCAAGACACCAACTGATGTTTCTACTGTAACATGTTTACATGCTGTAATATCAAAATAACATCTGTCCGTATATTTCTATTATACAGCACTTAAACCTGCTTTATCATGTAAATTACATGACAGTTTCTACAAATCTAATTTACTGAGGCAAACACCTGGAGGGAGCCAATGGAGACCAGCAATAATCCAAACATCTGCGGCGCCGTACCTCACTGCCATGGAGCCCCAGCCCTTATCAGCGAGGTTAGGAGCTATCTGGAACACCATCAAGGCGCTGGCAGACGATACAGCGAGGAACAGGCTGAGCACATCCCATTATATCACAGGGCACAGACACCTGCACCTGTCTAGATAACAACCAGTGGCTGTAGGAGTGATGCAGCATTTTATTATGTAACATCTGATGCAACGCTCAGGACATAAAATGGTGGTTTTACTTCTTTTAGACTGCACACACCTGCCCCACAGAGCTCCTGTTGGCTGCTCTGCTGAACCCAGATGAAGGGTCCTGCAGTAATTACCTCGTCTCCCAGCTCGTCCACCAGCAGCAGCACTCACACATCCCTGTCACTGCTGATGGCAGCACAGGCCGAGGACATGCAGCTTCAGCACTCCTGCTAAATAACAGTCTTCCTGCTGAGGGTGCTGGGAAAACACTACTAGACTGCAGCGTCTCCAGAAGTCTTCTGCGCTGGGTTCTCATCCAAACAGGCAATGAATATACACAATATGTGCTATCTATCTATCCATCTATCTAACCACCCACCTATTTATGTATCTATCTATCTATCCAAACAGAATCACAGCTCATCTCACCTTCTTTTTTGACACACTTTTCATAGAGGTTTAACAAGATCACAATCTCAGAACCTGTATGACTAGAGTGAAGCTAGTTTGCAACCTAATTATAATTCAATAAAAAAATGAAATACTGAAGCTCGGAAAAGTGATGACTGGCTCCTGATGTCACAAACTACAGTCTACAGTACATAGATTCCACTCTGTCCACCAGAGCTCCAACAATGAACAGAACAGTGGACAGACAGCCGATCAGCAAGTATATGACAATTCATCATCAACGCTGACATGAACGGCAAACTATGTACAGTTTGTTCGACCCATCCAGCCATTTTGTTTCACAATTACACAGCTTATGAACAAATTACAGTAACTTTTTGTTGATTTAAGTACAAACAGCGACTAAGAACGGGGACTGGGATGAAGTATTGGTTTCTTTGTTGTATATGCAGTGTGTGATCTGTTACACTGGACTGGATGTACTTATATCTATATCTCTGTCATACCTTACAGTCTTGTGTGTGGATTTAATCATTAATATTCAGACGTTTGGCAGAAAAGTTGCTTTTGAAAAGGTGGATAATTAGATTTCTCCTTCTTCTGCCATTGTCCCTGAAATCCTCCATAATGTACTTATTCACAAATCCTCTGCACCCAATTTCAATCACAGTGTATTTAATCTGGCTGGTGTTAAATGCAAAGTAACTAGTCTTTTACACTGGAGTTATGAAGAAATATTCAACGTGAGCTGAGATAACCTCCTGCATGGTGAGACCAAGCCTCTAAAAATAAATAATCCGAGCAAGTGGAGGCCAGCAGATGTCAAGGGAGGTGGATAAATATTAATGGACACATGGTCCTTTCTGTCTGCACATACAGTGGCAGGATGCAAGCCTTGCCATCATCTGGTACATGGTGAGCGGATGGCATGATGGCCCGCGGTCCGGAAGCTGTCTCCGGCCAGCGCGAGGTCCGTTCAGAGGGCGCGGCGCTCGGCATGCCCTCAGTAAATAAATGATTCCACCTGCCGCACCCGTTAAGCTTCAGCCTTACAGAGGTTAAAGCTTGTCTTTGGGTTGATTCCTCTGTTTATGTGCCATATATGAGCACCAAAGAGAGGAAAAGAGGAAAAAAATGACCTAAAAACCTCAACAGAAGTACACACTCTAGTTTTCATTGTTCTGTCAGCCTGTCAGACGCAGTTCAGCTTAAAAAGCACACACATATCCCATCGTATAAACACACAGCAGACTGCAGCTCTCGCTTCTTAACCTCTGGCACTCACATCAGTATCGGCTGGAGGTGCATTCACAGAAGCAGCATTAACCTTAAACTTGCCTTTTGTTTGGATGGGAGCAGCCTAGAGGGAAATACTGTGAGATCACAGGGATTGTGTGTATTATGTGTGACATAAGCATGCGAATGAATGTGTTTGAGCATCAAGCCCTAGGAGGGGAAATGCAAGAGCGTGGGCGTCACACAGGCAAAACATGCATGTTTATTTATGCTCAAGTACAGTGGGTTTTACAATGTATATGGGTGAGTGTTACACCAGCTGTGTATGTTCATAAGATAAGACAGAACTATTTCTCCAAAAGAAAATTCTTTCAAAGAGATTTTAAAATAATATCCACTGCAGAATAGATAAAAAATACAGTATAGTGCAAAACTAAAAACAAAAGTGTGTGAGCTCAGGATATTTTATGATCATACGGCCTTTCCAAATTCACTATCAGTAAAACACTGGAATTTTGCAATAAATCCCACAAGGGATGGATGTAATAATCTTGAGTACAACCAAAAAATTGTGTTCACTACTGTATACTCCCTTCGGCAAAGAGAAAGAATATGATAACAGTGCCTGACAGAAAAGTGTGTCAGCGATGACAGGAAGTGATGCAGTAGCTGCCTCACCGTTTATGACGGCTGCCGGATGTGAGCTCCATCTGTGTGATTAGCCACTGGACTGGCGGACTTTCTTGTGGGACAGATCGATCAGAGCCGAGATGACGTGACGTGCATTTGAGAAGTATACTAGCGTAGTATAGAGACAGGAGAGCAGTATACCGTTAGATCTCTTCAGTGTCCTAAAGTACATCAACAGGCAAACAGAGGATGAGGAAATGATGCATATTTATTAATATGCATCATCATTATTCTTAAACAACAAGTATCCTTCAATGACTGAGCCTTTGGTACACATTAAAGGCAGAAACTTATGTACAAGCCCTCTCTTCTATTCCCCCGACGCCTTCCTCTCATCTTCCAGCCTGTCCTTGACCAGCTACAAAATGGCCTCCATCAAAGTGAGACCCTCTGGCATCATGCAGAGGTCACTTGGGTCTTAGTCTTAAAAAGAAAAAGCCCAGTTGATGATGGTTGACTGGAGGGAGCACAGTAGCACAACAAACCAGAAGATGCTTTTAACAGCATCTCTGATTAGGACGGTTTGACTCGGCTCTTATCATTTTGTGATGACCCTACCGGAGATAGTTTGTTTATCTGATGGTACATACTGATCTAACATAACATAAATGATCTATTCCTTTCATCCATATTCTAGTAAACTAAAGAGAATGCAGCTTGAGTATGGTTTAGGTAAAATGAGAATGAGTTTTATAATTAAGCAAAAAACTACATGGTTAGGTTTAGGCAACAAAACCACAACATCAAAGAAAAGAAAAACCTCTCTACAGCCAATGGCAATTTGTTTCCAAGCATGTCAGTGGACTTATGGTCATTGACATATTCTATGTTGTTCCGAAAAACCAAGATGAAGACGAGGGAGTCCACTAAGAGACGAAGGACCTGACATGCATACCGTCCAGTTAAAAGACACACTTTTCTACCCTGACGACAAACTGTGCCCACTCAACACTGAAAACACCAGCTCTGGAAAAAAAAGTTTCAATTAAGTTGGTCAGGTCAGGAGGCGGGGAAAGATCGTGTTCAGCGCCCGACATCCGAAAAAAGTCTTCACCCACTTAAACAGTTGTTCACTGACTTCCTTCTCCTCTCTTTTCTTGCCGCAAATTCATTTTCCAGCCTCTGCCCTTGAAGGGAGGTTGTCTGGGAGCTGTCAGGATCGGAGACACTGGGTTGCATAACGGCCGCCACGCTGAGGCGGCGTCAGTGTTGAACTTGACGGGTCTGGCCTCAACGAGGCACTTTATCTGATTGATTTGTCTGCTCGCTTTGCAACGGAATAAATAGGATTTGTTTCCCACTGGGGGACTGACAGAAAAAACAAACTTTCCTCCCCAAAAAAATCTATATGAATAAAGTAAAAGCACTGGCATGAAATCAACAAGAGGTGGACTCCCATAAAAATGACTACATCAGCAACAATAGAAGTACCCTCATTGATTTTGTGTCCAACTGGTTAGCCAATCACAGCTGCCATGTGGTTGCCGTGCCGCTGGTAACCATGGTGATGGAATCATTAGGTTGAACCTAGAGATTAAACTGTTAGCGCTGCTAGCATCATAAAATGCTAGCCATCAGTTAGCAGGTCCAATCACGTGTTGCGAAGGCTGCTTGCTGTGTGATTGGCTCACTCAGTGTGACTTGCTTTGGGTTTATTTTCATTTTATGATTAAAAAAAATACAGTATTTATTACTACATTCTGCCCTGTCTGTTCCATCACTTTACAAGTACTATTTTATCAGTTCATCAGTTTTCAGCATAAAGATGGTAAAAACAGCAGCTCACTGCAGGAATAAGTAAAAAGATATCTATACATTATATTCATCTATATTTAATGATATTATCTTTATTTATGCATAAGTGGCTTCTTAAAATATTTTAGTTTATTGTAATTGCTTATTAGTAAATGTTGTTATATAACAGTATGCATTTTTAAATACCACAACTGCTGAATTAATATAAATGGAATTTATTATGTGCTTAGTTTCCATAAATAAAATAAATACAATCTGTGGTGTATTTTGTCCTTTGGCAGTTGCCGTAGTCAGTGCTTAAGCATGACTGGTTCTGTGATTTCAACCAGGAAGTCACACTGCACCTTGCTGTTACAATAAACATTTTTACAGAGATTACACTCTCAGTCGCATTATTGGAGTCGATGAAGACAACAAAATTATGTGCTTTAGTCATAAAAAATGCCATGAAATAATGTTATCATCTAACATTCTTCTATTTAGTTGTGCCTTTTAATTTTAGTTTCATATGAGCACTGAGCTCCAACTAGAAAGACGACAGTGACTAACACTTAACCCTGTTAGGCTTCATGGCAATAACCAGGCCTGCATTGTAGCTTCCACTAAGCAACTAATTAAAACACCCACAATCGATGTGATCATTTTGATAAGGCTAACTGCTATGCATGCAGTGCACTGTCACATGTGATTTAATTAAGTGAAGAGTTAACAGATGAACCCGTGGTGAGAAGCATCAAGGTTGTGAATCATAAAGCACTCCGGACTCAAGCTTGATGTTGGATTGATCAGCAGGAGGGCAGAATGGGGCTGACATCACATGTCTTTTCTAAGAGATGGCTGTGGTGAAATGAAACTACTGCTTACAAACATAATTGCAGGAGAATGAATAATGTAGAAATATAAAATAAGATGGCTAGTTTGGATCATGTTGCTGAGTGAATGCAGGCTGTCTTATCCCAGTAGAGAACAAATGCAAATGCAACACATCTGTCACTTAAATAAAGAGGAGATAAAACTTTAATCATCCTGAAGCAAAACAACAATTGACACATAGTAGTAGAAGTAAAAGTGAGGAGATATTTAAAAGAGGAGAGAAAATATTTAAAATGTATATGCAGTGCAGAGTCGTGCAAAATAGCACAAAAACAATATACACAATATAATAATAGACAAAAACAATATAAGTGTGGAAAAAGAGATTTTGAGTGCTGCTGTATAAATACTACAAAAGTATCAAAATCTGCTCTAAATGTGGACTGGCTTGCTGCAGTGTATGTCAGTGACATCAGCTGACAGGAATTAAACATGGACCCAAGCTGTTGCCTAGCAATGCAACTCCACTGAAACTAAAACAGAGCATTTCTGAGGTTAAATACAGGCATAAACACTAAGTATGAGTCTGAAAATGGGTAAAATGTGGGACCTTTAAGTGACGGTAATATGAAATGGAAATCATATATTTGTGTATATATAATATGAAGCTGTAAACCTGACAGCAAAATGAACTCCTCACCAGCTGAAGGCACCACTCACCCTGATGATTCACAGCGAGGTGTTGGCTTGTGTTGACTGTCATCTTTTACAGCTGGGAGTTAAGTGCTATCTGTTTAAAGTCGACATTACCACTGTGTACAATTTCCCCCACCACCACCGCCACCTCTTGTTGTTTTAGTGTCTGTGCAGAATTTATGGGCCGTACATCAGCTGCATCTGACAGAGCGACTCCCAGTTATCCATCTAGTCTTCCCACTGCCAGACATGAAGGTTGCACTTTCATTTACACACCACTGTGGCTGAGACAGAGGTGTTGACTGTTGTACTGTAACCCCTTATCAATAAAACATCTCCCTTCCTGTTCGGACAGGAGTTCAGGAGAGTTCAGAATAATGCCAAAGACAACAATTAAGATGAAACAAACTAAACTATGAAAAACTAAACTGTGTTCCCAGAATACATTCACAGCTCATGTAACAAAACAGTCTGTTTTAGGTATATATATATTAGGTAGTGACGAGAGACAAAAATCACTGGTGGATTAACCATTACATAAACACAAAAAAAGAAAATTGTAATCAGCAGTGCTCTTAATTTAGGGCAGCGGTAGCAAACACCAAACACTGAGTGGTGGAATAATATATTTGTTAAGCTCTGTGCATATAATACACCAAAGCAGTTTCAAAAAGTAGAGCCTCTAGGGTTGGATGGTGCATGCAGGGACAACAGGATGAGCTGCAGGAAGTGATTAACACATTTGATATCCACCACCGCCACCAGAGCTCAGTTCTGCTGTCCTGCATTCTCGTTCTTGGCCTTCAGATTAAAGATAAGATGAAACTTTAATGATCCCCATGTGGAATTTGGGTCGACGGAGACACAAACAGTGAGAAGGCACAGCAAAGGAACAGGCCGTACCCATACGTTAAACTCCCTTTTGTTGATCTGCACCTGTAAACTGTTTGCTTAATTTATGTCCTGGTCATCAGACACACCATAGTAACTGGAATACATCAGTATTTTTACCCACAGCAGTGTTCAGCAGAAGTCAAATTCAGGTCAAATTGGGGTTTGAGTGCAGCCGGCTGATAGACGTGTTGAACGATCTGGCAACCAGAGGAGCTACAGCAGCTTTGTAATGTTTGGCCTTCAGTTGTGGAAAACCTTGAACGGAGCTGCAAAAAGTTTCTGACCTGTTGAACTGACGATTGCATTGATTGTAGCCCTCAACACAATGTGTTCCTGGCAGGCAGACAGAATGACAGAGCTGCTTCAAATTTGACTTTGATGGTTACAGTTAGCAGGGTGCAAGCTTTCACCAAAAGCCTAGGAGGTTTTCTTTTATAAAGAATGTTCAACGCTCCTGTTCATCAAGCTTTTCAGAGGAGAAAACTTTTTTTTGGTGACTGACCTCCTGTGGGATGCAACAGTGTTGACATGGTGACAACTTTGTCACAACCAGCAATTTCAGCAGGGATAAATCCATCAGTCAACAAAGCACAGATTAATGTATTTTCTAGGGCTGTGGAAATAGATAAAAAATTTTAATGCAATTAACCCCTATGTCATTAAAATGACACTTTGTCTCATACTGGAGGAGATGCAGCATGTCATTCAACCCCGACGCACAAGTATAGTGGAGCAGATAGACGAACGATGGTTGATTGTGGATAAATGTTTGTTTAAAACTAAGAGACAGAATGTTGCACAGCTGTTTCAAGTTGTGTTGTTTAAACTAGAAGAACTGATTGATTTTTATTGTCATCATATCATTGCACAACCAAACTGTAGAGCTTCTCCCTTTTCAGTTTACAAGAATAAAATAAGTATAAAAAATAAGAAATAAGTATGAAAAATAAGTAAATAAATCTCAATACAAAAAAGGGAAAATTACTGAATATATAAAGAGGAAATGTCCATATGTATTGCACTAGATGTTAGACTATGTACAGAATAAATAAATTATATTGCACAAGGGAAAGTAGAACAGCAGCAGTGACTGTTGAATTTATTTAAAAAACATATTCAATGCAGATATATTCCCTTCTTTCTTCAGTCTGTTTTCTCATGAAAAAAAAAACATCATTAATACGGATTAAAAATGAATGGAATTTAATTGTGATTAATCGAAATCTGTGACCCTGTGTTAAAGTGAAGGATGTCTGTGCTCCTTCTTGTTTTTCTTTTTATTATTTCTATTATTACCGTCTGGATGTTATTCAGTCACCAGACTCATTCAGAGATTCATTCCATCTTTCCATTAAGCACTCTCCAATAATGTAATGCTAGTAGCACTAATGCTAATTTTGAACTTTTGAAATTCACATGAACCTAGATCCAAGCACAGGAAGCAGAATCTGCCGCAAGAAATGAGTGACAACGGCGACACAAAACACATTATCTCACAGCCACGGTGGTGATTATGGTTTCTAATGTGGGACCAATTAGCGGCACACATCAAGCTCTATCCTTCAAATGTGCAATTAGATTTAATTACAAGATAGAAGTGTGGCTGATAACTGGAGACGATGGGATGAGGGATACGTGCTCGTCTCTTAAACCTGTCTTTCAACGTCTCAGTGTTTTCCAACCCATGGTGGAGGACCAGCCCTCTAAATTTAGCCACATTTTTTCAGCAGCACGGGCAGCCAACATGGAGTGTCATTTGGCCGTGAGTGCTGCAGGTGCGAACTCCGGCCAGACTCCACATCTACCAACAAGCTCCGTCTTCTGAACATCATTAGAGGCCATGGCAGATAACATTTTGTCCAACAGTGACATACGAACAGCAGGATGTGACAGCAGGAAAATGCTCATGTGTGCATTCAGTATCTCCAGCAAAGTGAAAACTTTGAGGGAGGACATTTTCACAGATACTCTGCTGCTCTGCTTGAGACACTGACCTGAGGTCAGAGCTACAGCAGCAAAAGATGAGCCACCTCCAGTTCAGGAAAGTGAAGTAGACAGTCTTTCACCCTCTGTAGACTGATATTACTGAACGACAATGTTTGCATTAAATTTTAATCATTTTAACAACAGCAACAACAATGAGCAGACAATGGCATGAGGCTGTTAAAGGTCCCACATCACTGATCACTTTCTGGTTAATTTTATGCTTCCAGCATTTTTACATGCTGCAATGACTGAATTTTGCCTCTCTGCTCTGTTTTAGTGAGGAATAAAAATGGGATTGTGTTACTAAATAACAGCTTGGGTTCATTCTTGTATTTATGTTTTGTTTACACGTCCTTAAATAATGGGGTAGCGTTGATCGGCTACAGCTTGCCCACGTTTACTTTCTGTCAGCTGATGTCATTCACATCCACTGCAACAGGAAATAAACTATTATATACAGTTTCTGAATAGAAGAATAATGAATACCCACAGCCTGTATTCAGAAACTGTATTTGAAACAAGCGGTGAGGATATTTTGTGAACTTTGTTTTGTCACAAATCTACAATATTTGGACCATTTCAGTTTTAAACACTCTGTGTCCCAGTTTATTTCCTGCTGCATTGGATGTGAATGACATCAGCTGAGTAAAGATGGACCCAAGCTGTTGCCTAGCAATGCAATTCCAATGAAATGCACTATAACAGCATTTCAAACAGATAGTGTGAGGAAAATATAGTTTTTTTTAACATTACAGCCTGTGAACATGTTCCAAATACAAATATAAACCTGTTAATGAGCAGCCTTTCATATCTAATTGACAAAAATCAGGAAATAAGATTATAGAGAATGTTGTGGTCCAGCTGTGCGGTGAACAGCATTGCAGCAGTAAGTGAAATTTAAATGAAAGAGAACAAAGACAATCTGCTGGTCACAGTGTTTGGTTTGCTGTATTTCTTTGTCAAGATTTACCACATCTTGGTTTGATCTCCGCTTCTATTTTATAGTTTGTCTTTCGCCTTAATGAGATTTGTTCTGCTTATTCTTTCGGCAAAACCAGGAGCTACGCAAAGGCTGGTGAATCAGACCCGAGGTCTGAACTGAGACGACGTAATGAGCACGGTTTCATTGCAGGCGAGTCTAATGCCCTGTTAGTAACCTGCTGCGAGGTAATGGTCGTTCACGTCACTCTCCGTAACACTGTTTCCTCAAAACGTACACAGATGAGGAGAGACGGGCATCCGGACAAACAACCGAGTTGTTTAAAAAGCTTTGATTACGCTCGTCTTACCCCAAATCCACTAATGGCCAATTATTCCTGATATTTTTCCAGCGAGGGTCTGAGCTGAAAACATCCAGAGGGCTTTGTCCTGTGAACTGTGTTGACAGCGTATGGAAAGCAGAAATGTCCTACCAGCTGCCAGGAGAGGAGGTTCATCCAAAAAAACAGGCCCGGCTTCTCTGCAGCGCAGGCATTTGTGAGGTCTAATAAAGTATAAAGCGGTATTTCCTAGATCACAGTTTTCAGGATCTACGGCACATTGTTTCCCCCACAGATTTATGACAGCACTGAAGAGACCTGTTAGACCCCACAGTGTTAAATCTCTCCTCTAAAGCCAATAATAGTGAGTGATTTAGTTTGAGGTCGAGTGCAGGTCAGCTGCAGTTTTCTGTTCAGACAACAACATAGTGTAAATATGAGCTGTGACACAGGGAAAATCCTTATGACCTTAACATTTGACTCCAAAAGGTTAGGGCTGTCCAAAAAAATCAGATTAATCACAGGTTGTTGTGGATTCATTTAGATTAATCACAATTAAATTTCATTCATTTTTAATCTATATTAACTGTGAAAGAAAGAAGGGAATATATCTGCACTGACGGTGTTCATTAAACACCTTCAACAGTCACTGCTGCTGCTCTATTCAACACTGTAATATCATTTATTTATTCTGTACATAGTCTAACATCCAGTACAATACGTTTGCACATTTCCTGTTTATTTATTCAGGATTTATCCTTGTTGTAAATTCATATTTGTATATAAAGTAATTCTTTATACATACTTTGTATTTACATTCTAAGATTTATATACTCATTTTTCATACTTATTTCTTATTTTTATACTTATTTTAATCTTGTACACTGAGAAGGCGTACAATTTCATTGTACAATGTTATAATGACAATAGAGGGAAGCTCCTGAACTGCTCAGGAAGCCTCGATCAGTAACACGTGAACATCAGAGCAGCCACAGTGAACAATGACTGAT
Organism: Synanceia verrucosa; assembly: GCA_029721515.1. NCBI lineage: Eukaryota > Metazoa > Chordata > Actinopteri > Perciformes > Synanceiidae > Synanceia > Synanceia verrucosa. The sequence goes on from CM056572.1 coordinate 4,807,706, forward strand.
GGAGTTTATTTAAATATGACTTTTGCAAATTTTAATGTTCAAGAAAGAAACTATTTGAAAACAATTTCTCTAGGGTGTGTCAGCACTGGAGTTCTGTCTTTCTGCAAAACAGTCACATATCGTAAAAAGCTAATTACCTCCACTAAGGAGGTTATGTTTTCACCAGGGTTTGTTTATTTGTTTGTTTGTGTGTTGGTTTGCTAAATAACTCAAAAAGGCATGGCGGATTTTGACAAAATTTTCAGGGTTGGTAGCCCCAGTAAAAACATAACCTACTTGGCGGTGGGGGTAACTTTAAAAAAAAAAGTTGCCTCGGTGGAGGTCTGCGCTCTCTGAGTGCTTTTCTAGTTTTTCATGTGGTGACGGAGCTCCTAGTACAGCGAGCAAAGATTAGGTGTGGAATATTTGTTCCTTCTTTTGTATTTCTTCAAAATCAAAAGACTGTTATTACATAAACCAGAAATATCACCAACAATGCAAAAACAACAGCTTTGAGACAAACAAAGTGAGAAAATAAGTCTTCCATAAAATTAGTAGCTGCAGCACCGTAATTATTTCCCACTTCCTCCTGCTCCTAAACTGCGGGGAAGTATGGAGCTGCCAGAGTCAGCTCAAACTATGTTATGACGTGAATCAAAGAGGAAAAGATGACAGTGAAAAAGAGACAAAGGTGGATGTGAAGAGACAAATGTCACACCAATGAGACAAACTGTGGAGTGAAAATAACACTGAGGATTTCTTTCTACCGGTGTCACAGCAGTATTGAGAGCAGTACACAAATCTGTGACCTCAGCCGATGAAAATTACTTTTATAAATCCAAAAGTCCCTTGTGGTTCCCATGGTTTGGTTTTTATGATCTCCTGTCAGAGTGCAGCAGCCTCCATACTCCCAGTATGGATGTCACCGCTGTCTGTTTACCCTCACATAAAGAGTGAGTTGTGGCGGTGGGTTGGAGTGACGGCTACACTCTTGAACCCTTCCACTGTATTCTCTTTGCCTTGTATCTGTGCTGCTTTCATGTGCACACTTAAAAATATGATGCATATATGACTCTCCATGCTGCTTAGGATGCATGTATGAAGGCGTGAGCACACCTGGGAGCTGACGAATAAAAAATTCAGTGCAAAGTGCCCATCTGACAGTTAGGGCTAAATGACTTAAGGAAAAGATCTTGCAATTTTTCTGACAGATTTCAATTTGATTCACAATTTTTTCACAACATTGCGATATTAACAATGTGTATAGTAAAATGTACAAACATGACAGAACATGACATCATACCATCAAAACATGAAAACTAAAGGCAAGAATTGCTTCCAAATAGTAAGTTAATAATAAGTTGCAAAAAGTGAATGTCTGTTGCTATGGATGCTGCTACAGCACAACTTTATTTTTTATGTTTGAACAGCCTGGGAGTGAAGCAGCAAAATAAGTGTGTAGGTGTGTTAGCGTGGGTGGAGCTGCTCTCTGTGTCAAACTGTTCCTAACAATGTGTCAGAGGAGACAACAAAGGCTCTCTGCAATTAGCGGGACGCCACCGAACTACAGGACGATCTGCTCTGCTGATGGATTCAACGTTGTTCTTCCAAATGTACAAATCAGAGCAATATTAAAAAAGCCAGCGAGCGTGACCTTCGGTGTCTCTTGTTGCGGCATTCGAATGACAACGGCAAACCTGTGTTTTGGGTGAAATGGAATGGAAAATGAATAAAGCTCTCTTGGAAAAACGTTGTAATGACTCTTAATTATCTGGAGCGCTGAGTGATACACCACCCACTAATCCCTCCAACCCTAACGACATATATTGAGCAATCCTAATCTAAGCCTCTGTGCAGAATTATAATTCCCCTGCAGGTATATGAAAGACAATAATAACTTGAGTCAAAGTCAACGAGGCCTCTGCTAAACAAAAACAAAAAAGATGAGCTGTCCTTCTTTAGTAGGTATCTAAATCCAAAAGTCAAAATGTTTCCAGATTCTGTGCCCACACAGTCCAGAGGGGAGGACTAATCAGAAAAAATAAATGACAGTGCCTATGTGGACGCTCTTACTCTGCATGAGGGAGTTAATCATCAAGCATTAAGTGGTGAGAGGAACTTCACATCAGAGATGACGAGTGTTTCTCTCAGCATGAAAAGAAATTACTTTTTTCACTCCTGATCGGTTCCACTTACACTTAGAAATAAGGATTCTTCCTGAAGGGTTGAGGTGATTAACCCAAAGATGAAGTCTCTGTGTCACGTAAATTCATAACCTGCAGCGTTTTTAAGTCTTTACTACATCCTTTATTTCTTGATTGAAAAGTGTAGGGTTCTAGGTAAACTCCTTTATATTGGGTTCCAGGTAACACCTGCTGAATGGGTTCTCCTATGAGGACAGGCCGTGGAACCCTGTATGGTTATCACTGTTATCTCTAGGAGTGTAGCAGTAAAATGCTGTATGTTACTGGAGTCAGCGTTAGATGACAGAAGCTGAACAGCAGCTCACTCTTGACTCCCCTGTTTAACACCACAGCTGAATATCTCACAGCTATTCCAAATTATGTCTTTAATTACACTTTAAATGGGCCGGTATTTAGAGATTTCTTTTAACTTCAGAAGACTCAAAAGCAACTGAATGGATTCAAGTTATTTTTGTGCAAATGTCTTAAATCTAAAACCTTCTAGCGGATTTGTTCACGACACAGATTAAAACACGTTTACGCCGCCCTCGGCTGTTGCGAGTTCAAAGATGTGTTAGAGGATTTTAGTATTCCGTTATGGAGAAATAATAATTGAGTCGGGCGTTAATTATGCTTAAGTAGTTAATGGCTTTTCTGCACAAGAATTTGATGAGTTTATAGCTCTGAAATAAGCTGATTTCTACTCTTAGAAAATAGACATTGTTGCTTCCAAGGCCCATGATGAAGGTCCCAGGAACACAAACAGTGAGATTTTCATGTTTTTTTATGTCATAAAACAGGTTTAGGTGCTGTTTAAATACTGTGAACGTATGAAAACACAGAGAAATACTCACACCCTGTATTCAGAAACTGTTTGAAAGAAGCCGTCAGGATTTCTATAACTTTGTGATGTCACTAATCTACAATATTTAGACCATTTCAGTTTTAAATGCTCAAAATGTGCCCCAGTTTATTTCCTGTAGCAGTGTGTGTGAGTGACATCAGCTGACAGGAGGTAAACATGGTTGCCTTGTTACGTAATAACATAAAATCCAGAAGTTTGAACCTGAAAATGAGCAACAGAATGGTACCTTCAACTGTAATAAATTCCCCTTTTCAACCACAACTTGTCAAACAATATGGGGCCTTTAAAGCCTTAAATTGGCTGTATTGTTACTGTACTGCACAGAGCCACCTGCTGCAAACTGCCCACGCATGCTGAAATAAATCCAGAGTCCTTCTGATCTCTCTAATGTCTGGATGCACGACGTCGCTCTGGATTTACATCAAAAAAGCATTCAGACGGAGGAAACAATTTGTTGTTCCTTATGGACAACAGTAGCAGTGACTCTCACACCTTCAATCACTTTTCTGCGTGTTATATTGTTTTTTTTGCTACATTACTAATGTTAAAATGAAAAGCCTTTCTAAAGGAAATAATCTGCAGCTGTCCTGTAAGGCTGCTGTCTTTTATTCACCCTGTCAGATGGAAACCTTTTAAAAAAACAAAACAAAAAAAACTAACATTATAGCTATTTTACCTAATGTATATATTTTTCCTGAATTCAAAATGTTGACCATGTGACGCCAAGTTAACGGTTACTTATTTTAACATTGTTTTGAACAAGTCAAGTCAATTTTATTTATACAGCCCAGCATGCATGCATTGGTCATCTGCTGGCATTTTTTTCAAGAGGCTATAGGTGCACATTTGCAAAAAACGCTGCAAGGTGAGAGCAGGGAGTCATTGCTCAGTGTCAAAATGGAGGACAGGAAGGGGGTAGGTGTGTAGCGGGGGATGGGGAGTCATCATTGTCTCTGTGGGGGTGGGTTCCCGAGGACCTGAGTCCTTGTTGAGTCCTTGAACTCCACTCTATTTTCTGGCTGCACACAAACACAAAATAAATGGCTGGCTTTCTGCAGAGGAGGAAGAAGGACGGGTCGAGCTGGAGAGTAGTGGGCGACTGTCGGTGGATTAAGCATCTATTCATTGATCAAGTGCTGTTCTACCCACACATTCACAGGAAGCCACAACGACTGGACCAGAGTCAGACAGGTCAAACTTACTGCTTCAGCAACCATACATTTACAGATCATAGATACAATCCAACCAGATGTCACGACCAAACACTGACGTATAAGTATGAACAGCAACAGGGTATGATGAAGGCTTACTTTACCAGAATTTAATGACCACTTTTAGGTGACAAACATTTTTTGAAAGAAAAATACTTCAGAGGAGTCTGTTCTGATATCAACATGTTACATAAATAAAAGGGAACTATAACCTGTTTGTGTCCAGGGTAAACTGTCTACTGATTTTACCATAGTTTTCTTACGTAACTTATATACTTTGCTCATGCCAGTAAAGTAGCGAACATAGTTATTTCACATAAGAAACAGCTCACCTGAGCATGTCCTGAATTCAAAATGCTGAAATGCTTTATATGAATTTTGTTAAGTGACATCCCTACTAAATAATGTCAGTGACCAAATAGTTGTGGAGCTCAAACTCAACTCAGTAGTTATGTGTAAGTGTAATAAAACCTACATCTGAAAAGATGGCATTCTTCTACGTACAAGTTTATTGTGAAAGGACACCATTAAAAAAGAGAGGAGTATATATATATATATATATATATATATATATATATATATATATATATATATATATATATATATATATATATATATATAATAGAGTGTACAAGGCCACGCTTTCCGCATCACCATTTTCAAAATTAAATTAGCCCTGGAATCACTTTTACATAACAAACCACCAACACACAGTACTGAGTATACTACTGTATGTAACCACTTGGGATGGATACAAAGCAGCCTGCACTCCCACGGATACCAGAGGAGAGTAAGCAGCTGTGACAGAGTTCTTACATCCAGAGAAGCGCTTTGTTGGGCACATCTATAGGTCCGTCTTTAAGGCGTCAAAGCAGAAATGTTCATAAATGTGAGAGTGAATGTTTACCAAGGTGCAGCGGTGAAAGTGAAACCTGCAAATGAACACAAAAGTGGAAAAGTGATATCTCCTCCTAGCTTTTCCTTCATTTGTCATACCCTTCATTTTCCCTGCCCTTGCTTTTCCATTCTCACAAGGAAAAAAAAAGAAAAATGGCCTACTTGATAGAGGCGGGCATGATAAATGGCTGCAGAAAAACTGCCTTTTGAACCCACCTCTAATTTTATGCGGCGTCAAAACAACATTGTGCCAAAGTCTGAGCCCACACAGTGAAGCATCGTCATTGCAGCACATAAGAGCCATTCATCTACAAAGTTTAGCTTTATCAAAGTCACGCATGGTTAACAGTGTGCTCGTTGAATACACAAAAGGGTTTTGGGAAAGGAGAAAGCCTTGCAGTGCCCACACCCCGGTTCATTTCTACCATCAAACACCGCTGTTCAAAGAGATAGTGTGCTGCGAGTCTCAAACACCTCCAGTAAATGGAAAGCATCGGGAAGAAGAATGTGTGTGTGTTGTGTGTGTGTGTGTGTAAGATTCCTTTTCACCTTGACAAGCATCAGTGGTCACCCTCATCAATAAACCTCAGAAAAAGCATAAACCACTGGTTTAAGTTCTTACTTCTTCAGAAGCAAAGCGGGTGTCCTCCAGAGGTGCCGAGGCTAATTTAAAGCACTCAAAGAGCCTTTTGGAGATCAGATTTTAAAATCATGGCAGGAGACAAAAGTGTGATTGCAGCACAAGAAAAAAAGAGCTGCAGACAGCTAAATAATAGGCTAGGATATTGCCAGAAGCACCTTAATGTAACAAGATATGCCACCAACATGCAACATAAATTCAGCCCCCTCTGTCAGTGTGCAAGAAGTAAACACAATATGAAACTCATCAATGATAAGTTAAGGCAAAGCTGTGTGATCATGTGACCACCAACAGTACAGCAAATATAGTTTAACAGTTCATAGATAATATCTACAGATATGCAGTTACATCTTTTGGTGTTCAGTTCCAGCTAGATGAGTGATCTTGGTTTTTATGCTTTATCTTTTAAGATTACATTTTATTGTTTTTATTTTTATATTTCTATTCTTTGTCTTTTATTATTGTGTTCACTTTCATTCAATTATTGTTTTCATTTTTAACTGCATGTATGATAATACTGTACCCCTGTATAGTACTTAGACAGCACAAATAATGTTGTAAAAATCGTTTTAGAAATAAACTTTGACTTGACTACAGCTACAGTTTCTATGATGCATGTCTCACTGTGTGTATTTTAGGGGTGCCCCAATAAAACTTTTTCACTTCCAGTACGATACTGATATTGCAGCCTTAAGTATTGGCTTATACCAATATTAATCCAATAAGATATCAGCAATATAACCTCAATAAATCCAATAAAAACAAAAAATACATTTTAAAGTGCAAAATAACCACTAGTTTAACTTAAACATAAGACTATTTTACAAGTGACCGGAATAAAAAGAGATTAGAAAAGCCTGAAAACCTCCCTGCTGACCGTTTGTCCAGTCATATATTTTGTCATTATAGTTTTCTTTAAAAGAAATGTAAAAATATTGTCTTGTGTCATAATACTGATACATCTGATGGACATCTGAGCAGTGGTGGAGAATAATCTCGCTCTGGCTTAAAATGTTTAAGGGGAACATGCGACTTGACAGTGGGGTTAAGAGTTAGTGTCAGGTGATCAATAACATCATTAGGAATGATCCTCCAGGGATCAAGATGATCAATGACCAGTTTAAAGGCAATCTGGCCGGTCGGTGTTGAGGCACTGGACCAAAATCATGTGGGCAAGCCACCAATATAATTTAGAAGCTATTTAATGGTCATACCGAGCAAAACCATTCATATGTGATGGAAAACCAGCAGATGTTTAAGTGATTTAACTTTAAGACTTTTTGCTACCGGAGAGGGGTTTTAACACAGCTGAAGCACAGCGACGCCTTTAATAATAATGATAATCTGATCATTTTATTTAAAGGCCCCTTTCTCTGCACTCAAGGACACCGTACAAAACAATATAAATATACCCAGAAAATGCACAATATGTCTAAAACAGGGTAAAATCATAAAGTGCATATAACAACAGGAGGACTGAGTAAGTTTAAAGAGGTAGGGTTTGAGTCTGGATTGAAACTGAGGGGGCTTTAGGCTCAGAGGTTAAAGGGGAAGACAGACAGTAGGGCTTGGTACCGAATTCAATACTTATGTTGCACCAACCAAAAAGCTCCGAGCCTATTAGGTATCGAAAATGATTCAGCATTTTTTTGGTGCCAAATTCCAATACCTTAGTGTCTGTGAGCCACGCTCTCAGATGGCACTAGAATTCATATTGACACCGATCCGTCCCCCCCACTTTCCTGAAAAAGATTACGTTCAAACAAAGCAGTTTTAAGTGGTTAAAACTGCAGACAGTTCACACTGCTGACTGACTGCTTATGGACTGTTCAAAAGGATGCCTCAGCCGAAAACTTTATATTAGCAGCAGGGTGAAACACAACTCACATCCACTCCAGCAATTTTCAAAACGGGAGGCAGCTCGTGACCTTCACTTCAAATGAAACCTTCATTTGTCAAGAGATGCTCTGACTGGCAGACTCGATGCTCTGCAGCGAAACAAAAACAGCAAAACAGTACTCAACACTATTCACTGCTTCTTTCACAAGTGATCAGTGGGGAGTCTGAAGGCTCGCTCGGCCGTCTATACAGTACAGGCTTTGTGCTCCAAGGTTAAACTTTGCCGCAATACAACCAGTGAACTGACGTTGCCTCCACTCAGTTAGGTTAAGTGCACACTTGATATTTCCAAGGGCCGCTTTTGATTTGTTTGTTTGATTTGGCCAAAGCAGTCGGCAGAAAACAACTGGTGTGGATTGTGGACAACTGACATAAAGTTCCCTGTTTGTGGAACGAATAAAAGATCATTCTATCTTATATACATACAGTGATGCTGCTAGATACTTGTCCTGCGTCCCCGATGCATTAAAATCTAAGCAAAATGCTCACACAGTTCCTTGCTTTAATGACAGTGGGCTGTTGACAAAAACACATTAATGCAGATGGCATAGAGAGCTGAACCGGCACAGACACCTCCATTTATCAACGACTTAAATCAAATTTGCATTTGCTGCTTGACCCTCTGTGTGATCTTTGACTGTGGATATGATTTAAATCTGGTGCATCAGCAGAACAGAGGTGTCCTGTGGGGAGGACAAATAACCCAAGCTTGAATTAACCCAGAGAAGATGTTTGAACCCAGACACGCATTGACATGCACACAGTCGAGGGGAAAAAAAACCTGCGAGGTGCATCCTCAGTCCTCTGGCTTCTGTTTAAGTTATGTTATTGTTGGGAATGAGCCGCCTCTCGCTACTCGCCAATTGAATCCCCATCATGTTTTCATTTAATCTGACAAGCATCATCTTCTGAGATTGCCCTTTCCCACTGTGATGTTTGGAAAGCTTATAAAAGGCTCAGTTCATTGATCTGAAGCCACTTTAGGAGACCTTGTTGTTGTTCTCATGGCATAATCAGCATCAGAGCCTTTGACATGGAAGAACGGCAAACAATACTGGGCAGGGAGCGAGTCGACCCGTGCAATAAAGGCTTAATAGTTTTGTCATTGCTCTCAAATTATGCGGTCAGTCTGCAAGGGTGCATTGTGTCTTCCTGTAAATGGCCAGCAGCTCATTTAATATAACCACAGCAACTGCCATTGATTGAAAGACGGAGGATTTCACAAACACAATAAATTCCTCCATCTTTGACAATCAAAGCCTCTAAGCAGAGCTCATCAAGTCCTTTACCTCCCACTGCTCCAAAATGGATTCCCCCCGATGCCGTCATTCAAGGTTTATGCTCCTAATGACCTGTGATGATTCAGCCATGATTGATCAGCTAATGACATACAACTGCTGATCTCAATGTGTGGTCCAATAGCTCACTGCCTGGCCAATGGCTACTGCCCGTGACTTCCTGTGGCGTTCATGGGCCCGGTATCCTCTTGGACTGCTGGGGGAAGATGTATGAGTCTTTGGCATAATGTATTCACAGGGAAAGAGATTGAGGAACTAGTCTTAAGACGTGATAAAGTGCCTGCCGAGGTGTCTTTGATAAATGATGATGAAGCTATGCAAATAGCGCCTGCGGTTGGATCTCCGGCGTGTAATGTTCAATTAGCCCGTTGCTCTAGCGGCAGACTACCAGTCGAGCAATGAACCCATCTATTATTGAAATCTGTGCTGGTTTGATATTCTATGTTGTGATGAAATCAAAAGCAATGTCTTGAGCCTGGTTCTGGTATAAACAAGAGCAAATTGTGATGCAAGGAGGGGCGCTTTTAACTAAACTAATACGTAACAAAAATAGATTTTTCTTTCGAGAAGGAGGACGATTCATATTGCATTCACAATAAAGGTGTCAACCAATCCCATGTTTAACATTATTTACGTACACTAGGTAGACTGTAATGCTACTTTGAACCTTGACAAAGAAACTACAGACCAGACCCAACTTCGCAATGAAAGCCCTATTTTAATTTATATGTCAAATCCCCAGTGTGTGAAGGGTAACTAATATACAAAGACAAGTAGCACAACAAAGTCTGTTTTTTTAACCCAATAGCCTCATGAAGGAAGTTAAATTATGTTCGCACATCACACTCTTCTATCCGGATCTGTGTCAGTGAGCTGCTGCAGTTTATTAACATCATAGACGCTGTGATGAAGTCACCACACAAGGAATTCATCTCACTAACCCAATAAGAGAAAAATAAATCCTCCCGGCTTGTCAGTAAAACCATCTAAAGGGCCTGACTGAATATTGTGTGTGTATAGATCGCTACTTTTAACTATTTCTGCTCCAGAGTCTTGATCTGGGAAGTTGGGGAGGCAGTTCAAAGGAGGCTGAATTGCCTCTTTTAGATGCCAGAGGCTGCAGTTTTTGAGCTTCTTGAACCCTTCCATCCTTACTGTGTTTTTGTAATTAGATTAATGATGATGAATAGCATCTCTCCTCACAAAACTGGAATTTCAGCACGGATACTGCTGGATGAATCCAGCTGCGAATCAGAATTACAGATTAGATTACTGTTCGAGGACGGAAAATTGCTAATTCAATGCAGATGAGTCATTTTAATTTGGCATGCTGAGCTGTGATTAGGTGAGTGGGACCGCACAGCAGTCACTAATGCTTGAATAAGAATAAAAACAGCATGGTGAGGGGAAGCAAGGGTCAACACTTTCCTTTCATTTTATCAGTGCGAGGGGTGACCTTTTAACAGAGTCGCTGCCTGTGCGCTGAGGATGAGCTAATAAGAAGAAGGATTTGAACTTTAGCTCATGTGGAGCACCTGACATATGTATGCTAACTGTTTCTGTCTCTGAAGGGTAACACAGACGCTGCCAGGACGCTGAAAGGAGGTAAGAGCAGCGATTCTTAATGTCTTATTTAAAAGGTTCCATATTGTTGCTCATTTTCAGGCTCATCCTCTTTTGGAATACACAGCGCTTAACAAATTTATTCAACCATCTGCCCTGTTTGTCACAAAGAGCATCCAGCATCATGAAGAGTTCTACTTCAGACTCTCTTTCTCACTGAGTTCCCTACACTTCACCATTTTGAACAGGAGTGAAGAAGTTAAACTGAATTCACCTGTTTGGACCCGAATTTGAGCCAGAACACTCAGAAATGAATCCAGAATAACAAACAACTACTGAAACATTTTTTTCTGTTCAGGAAGGATAGGAAATTAATGGAATTTGGCTTCATAATCAAATAATAATGATGTGCTTTGATATTTTTGTTAAAAAAAAAGTTAATTTGAAAATTCATGGTTAACAACAGTTATTATACTTTAGCATTAATCTGATTCTGCTTAAAGAGCCTGCACATACTGATGGATTCAATGTCACAGATACATTAAAAATATTTTGGTAATTAGCAATACTGTGGCGGCAAACACCTGGCACTGGGTGGTGGAAAAATACATTTGTTAAGCACTGAACCTGTATAAAATGTTGCTGTTGTTTAAAACTGTGAAACGGTCTAAATATTGTAGATTAGTGACTTTGCAACATAAGAGATATCATGCCGACTTGTTTTGTGAATACAGGTTGTGAGTATTTGGATACTTTCACAGTATTTATACAACACTTTAAGCTGCTTTATGATAAAACAGGACATGGAAATCTGACTTTTTACAAAATTCACCAAGTAGAACAAAAAGTGCCTCTGAACAGGATTAAGGAAGTCATAATACAAAAGACCTGAAAATCTCCCTTCTCGCAATATTGGACCTTTAATTATACATTATCCAGATTTGGTTTCAACACCCAAGAGCAACTAACGGTTAGAGAAACGGGCATTCAGCACAACTCAAAATGTAGGAGAAACATAAATGGGTGTGGACACATGGATACATTTGTCCAGACCAACCTCTATATTACAGTTTATGTTGTCTGTCTGGACACAAAAATCAGTTTCAAGTCTGCTCAGGTATTAGAAATACTGACACACAGAAATACAATGCAATGTCATTACCAATGAGCAAAACAGGACTGATCAGGGTTAGAAAAGGTGCTCAAAACATCACAAACATCATTAATGTTCAGCCAGAAGCAGGGGAGGCAGTGCAGACTGTATTTTCTCTTCAATTTAGTAATTCCCTTTGATGACAAAGGGAACCCAGGAGACTTGAATGCATGCAAGGGTGACAAAGCTTCTGCTTCATTAAGCAACGGGATTGAAGCGGTGAACCTCAGAGGCAACAATAATTTTTATTCAAGCTTTTATTCCAGTTCTCTTTATCTCCTATCCAGCTCTGTGATGTGCAGCACTGCCGTGTCTACCTATTATGAGAGGCCTTTTCAAGCCACATATAGGCTACATCCCTGACTGAGCAGCACTCTGACTAACGGACAGGAAGGTGAAGTCAGTGTAGCGTACCTGAAGCAGCAGCTGGCTCTCCTCCGAGGCAATAAGGGCTCTTCATGCCATCTCTGTAATAAAGAAAATACAAAAAAAAGACAGTCAGACCAGGACAACTCAGATGAGAAGGAGAAAGAGAAGGAGGAAGAGAGGAAATTTCCATGTTTTTTATTGAACTAAATATTTCATTCCACATAAACGTGGCTGTACATAAATGGAGGCAAGCAGCTGTATTAACAGGGCAGTCAAGCAGCAAGCCGACATTGTTTATTTTAGATTGATAAGGTCATAAGCTATGACAACAGGCATTCAACGATGTCAAATCGTCATATCGCAGAAGCAAATAATCTGCATTTTTGCTTGAACAAAGTGGGCAGTGACATGAATAAAGTAGAATAAGCAGGAAAATATGTAGGTAATAACAAAGGAAAATACATAAACAACAGTGTAACTAACTAATATAGATCAGCAAACACTGTATAAATGTCAAGGTCAGGACAATTCATAAGAGACTTATAGAAAGAAAGGATACTGGGAAAGGAAATGAAGCTACAGGAAGTGTAGCCAGCAGCTCATCAGCATGCAGCTGTAAAGGCAGCATCTATCCACGTATGCTCTTTTATGAGACAAACTTATCATTCAAGGCTCACTCACACCCTGGAAAAAGGTCAAATGGAATTCTCTCCCATATCAAATTAAGGTGTTTTTCCCCCACTTGATTAATTATCCTCCTGCAGCGGTTGCTGCCGAGCATTTTCAAAACATTCGTGGGTTGTCATTTAGCTTGAGCTCGGCAGTTAGCTCTGATAACACCAGTATAATTAATAGATTCCAGAAGACAAATATTTCAATTACCTGACCCCATGTGACAGTTATATGTTTCAGGATATCTGTATATACTTTGAGAGCATTGGTAGCACTAGAACTTCTTCCTGTCTGGAGAAAAAAACTGAGATTTCATTGCCAGTCCTTTGAGGTTGACATTTGAATTCATCACTTGAATGCTGCACAGCTTTGTTGTGTTTATATTTATTTGTCTATTCATGCCATTTATATTTCTGCACAGTTGAATCTGTACAGGTTCACCCTCCTGTCCTTACCAAACGACCCTGAATCTAATATTAATAGTGTTGTATAATTTGTAGACTGAGATTCCATTGGTGGCTGCGTGGGATGGTTTAATAATGACGGAAAACATTTATTTTAGATTGATAAGGTCATGACATATAACAACAGGCATTCAGTGTTTCAGCCCAAAACCATAACAGACATCCTCAGCTGCTACTTCTGTTTATCTGCTATCAATTAATCTACAGATGAACTGATTAATCATTCATTCCATGAAAAAGCTGTGAAAAACACCTCAGAGGCTAAAGTAACATCATGTAGCATCATATAATCATGAAGCAAATAATCAGTACGTCTTTTTGCTCTTTCACCAACAACCCAAATACACTCAACTGAAAACGATTAAAGCCTCACATTGGAAGAGCTGGAACCACAGACCCAGACAGATAAGACCAGCTAATTCTTAATTTGTCCCAAAAATTGGAAAATTCATAGTCATAGCAGCAAAGCGGACAGAGCAACATTACAATAAGGGCCTGTATAAAAAATAAGAAGAAGTGACATCAGTAGACAAGTAGAATAAGAAGGAAAACATATAGGTAACAAAGGAAAATAAGTACCCAAGTGTAACTAACTAATATAGATCAGCAAACACTGTATAAATGTCTAAATAAGTCAGCAAACGTACAGCATAAATGACCACAATGGACCAACTATGTAATAGAGAGGAAGTAGTCAGATAATCTAAATACTTGCCTAATAATTGACAGACAAATAAATTTCAGCGAAGTGCTAATTGTTCGCCCTTCGCGGCGTGACAATCTCCCCACCGTCAAGGTCTGGATAGAGCTGTGTCACCGGACAGAGAGCAGTGCGTGCTGGGTAACTGGGGAGAACTTCCTGCCCTTGTGTTTGAGTGCGGCATGAAGTCAGTTCGCTGATCGAAGCTTAGCTACAGCGAGCTGTCAAGCCCTCCATTAGCAAGCTGCTCACACATATCACAGCGGAGTAGAAGCTGACCTCGCTAACTGGCTTCCTATTCAGCTAGACAGAGGCTACAGAAGCTGATCTCCACTGGCATCAGTTTTTTGAATTATTGCCGTCATTACAGCGGGTGGCTGAGAAACAACAATAGGTCTTAATTATTCAACAACGAGGATAATAAAAGGGAAGGCAAATGCACCTTTAGTTTCTGCTGCCAACCATCATTAGCGTTTGTATCTTTCTCCCCCCCCTTTGGTGGTGAAAGTCATTTCAGAGGCAGCGATGAGTGATGAGCTTGTGTTTTTGCCCTGAATGTACTCCCTGTGTTGTTGTGTCTGTGGAAATTACCATAAGAGCCCAATAAAAAAGTGCTTTGTAATGTTTTTTGTTGTTTTTTCCCCCCTCGAGTTATAATTTCTAGTGTGTAATTGTTATTGTTTGTGTGTTCCATTAAAGTGATGATGAGGATTTTGCTGAATTTCATTGGTCGTCATGCTTTGGTACCAGATTGTAACAAAACATTGCCTTCTACAGAAGTAAATAGTAAAGTCTGTAAGTACTGTGATGTGTATTGCAGTGAAAATGCGTCAGGACTCAAGCAGAGAAAGGGATGTAATAAATGCACTATCTAGGCACCCTATAATGCTACATTGTGACAAACATCTTACTTTAAAGGTCCCATATTGTCAAATATGCTATTGTCCTGACTTTTTATGATAAAGCAGATTTAGGCTGTAAAAATACCATAAAACTATCAAAACACTCAATCCATAGAAAAATACTCACAGCCTGTGTTCAGGCACTGTGTCTGAAAACAAGTCGTCAGGATTCCTGCAACGTTGTGACGTCACAAATCTACAATGTTTGGACCATTTCACAGCTTTAAATGTAAACATATCGGGGTGATTCCCAGCTTAGTTACTGTTGCAGTGTGTGTGAATGACATCGGCTGACAGGAAGTAAACGTGGATCCAGACTGTTGCTGAGCAATTTCACTGAAATGATCTGAGTTTTGCAGACATATGGATTGCATCCGAAATTCCACACTATACATTACATACTCAATATGTGTACTATTTATCGTCACCGCTGTATTGCAT
Organism: Synanceia verrucosa; assembly: GCA_029721515.1. NCBI lineage: Eukaryota > Metazoa > Chordata > Actinopteri > Perciformes > Synanceiidae > Synanceia > Synanceia verrucosa. The sequence continues at coordinate 4,822,942 of CM056572.1, forward strand.
TGTGGGACATGTATGCCGGTGTAGTGTCCAGTGCCTGCATACTGTAATATTTACCAGAAATAGTGTGCACCTCACGTACTCGGATTCATACTAAGGTTTCTGACATCCTAAAAAAATCTCACATACTGTTTTAGCATACTCAATAGCATGTTAGTATGGAATTTTGGATGCAGCTGGAGAATGAATACAGGCATCAGACAGACATCAGAGTGAAATTGTGGGTTTTCAGTATGAACTCTAAATACAAATATGCACCTTAAAATGAGCAACAATATAGGACCTTTAATATATAACAGCATTTGCTAATTAGGACAAAACCCAAAGTAGCAGCGATGGACTCTGATCCAGCCTGTGCGTACTGGCCTATCAGCCTCAAAAGAGCGTAAAAATGTGATGACTTCAAATATAAATTACATCGGGTATCACTCTCGAGGTTCGCCAGGTCAAACTCATTACAGTAGCATTTCCTTGAGAGATAAAGGCTTTAGCTGAATCCACAAATCTGCTGGTACTCCAGGGTTCCTCTGACCTTTCAGAGTGAGCTGCCAATCAAAAATATTTTGATTTAGACATGGTTATTGATGATAAAGAAAACATGAATGGGGGCGTGGGGGGGAAGAGGTGCCGTCAGATCCAGAGATACCCACCGGGGGAACGAGATAAATAACTTTCAGCTTGAAGCCATCCTCAGGACTTGCTGTCAGCTGCTGTTAGCGTCGCAGGAAGTGTCTCCCACATTTTACAGATCGCAGATTGCAGGTGACTCAACGATTCACCGCCTGAGCTCCAGCTCAACCCATGCTGCTGCTGTTATTCGCTAAAATTCAAGGTCACCTCACAAGGTTACTCCCCCACTCGCTGGATTCTAATTAAAATTTAACAACATAAAAAAAGCTTGCAAAAATTCACTGCATTAGTTTTATTTTTTTGGTGGGCTTAAAAAGACAGGTGCATTTCAGACTGAAGGTGAGTGACTACTACACTACATGGAAAATATATATTTTTTTACAGTAAAGCATGTAAACATGTTCTGATAGAAACCTGAAATACTGTAAATAATAAAAAAGGTATTCAGTGAGCCCTTTGAGCCACGTTTTCAGGTCTGTGAAAAGACCTATATAAAGACCGTGCCGCGTACTTTCTGAACATGCTCTTAAGGAGCAGATTAGTGACCGTTAATTTTAATGAAATGGCCGAGGTGTGATTCGAAATGGCCGACACCTTGATTACTCTAATTAATGCACCTGCAGCAGACAACACACAGTTCACTTGTGATTTAACAGAACCGTAGTGTCTTAATTGGCTGGCCTTTTCAGTGAGTGCCGCATTACTGAAGCCCTAATCAACAGTCCCATTAGAGATGAGATCCTGTCAATTAAGTCCTTAAATACAAAGATTTAGGTCTTTAAACTCTCAACGGGCGCCACTGAAGGCAAATGTCAGCTTGTTAAAAAAGCCCACCTGATATGGAGAGAGAGGAAAAGTACATCCTGGAGCTGCGTGATGTGAGTAGGATGCAGTGTTTCAGAGCATTTTGAGTGACGGTGTACATCCTTTCTCAGAGTCTAGTCCAGGTAGTGTCAATTAGTGGCTCCTGTTAAGATGTTCAGAGCCGACAGAACTATAAGCCTGGGCCGAGGTGGAAATGTGAGCCTCACAGGAACATCGTTCTGTTTTTCTGCTCATATTCCTGACTGAATACAGCTACGGAACAGAGACTTCTCTATCCATGCTACTCAGAAAACCTTGCTCATGGCTGCTGATGCATGTAAATCAAGAAAGTGACATCAGTATGTCCTCCTTCTTCTTTTTCTTCTTGGAGAGCAGCTGCAGAAATAGGTCGCATATCCCCAGATCACAGCTGTAACTTCTCCGTTAATAATGATCTTGTGAGACGTTCTCCGGGGATTCCTCAGCACCGAAGTGTGTTGCCTTTATTGAGCTGCACAAAGACACCCTGGCCCAACACCTAGAATTGAGTTGAAATTTCACCTGGTGCAACTTGAAGGCTGGGGCGACGGACGCGTCTTCTCCCCAAGTTTGGCTGATATATTACTTGCGACACAGGAATGAGCACACACATTACATACCCTCCTTCAAACCTGGAATGATCAGTGCAATTTGTAGAAATAGTGTGTCTTTCAGAAGGCTCCAATATGAATCAATGATAGCAATGACGGCATGGACAGATGGACTTGTTTGGATTGGTTGGATTGATGGATAAACGGAATGTAAAAAGCTGTGGATGAATTAGGTTAAAGGTGCAGATTGGACTGGAATACAGTGAATCACTGTTGCCTCTCACGAAACAAATGGTATACAGTCATGGGTTTCATGCATTCAGGAGATTCAGGTCAGTTTTTAAACATGCAGAAATAAATTGGCCAAGAGTATAAGGAAGCTCTGTGACACTATGAATACATAAAGCTTGAAGGGAGAGAAAATAAATAATATGGAGACTTTGAGAGGGGAATACACAGCGCTGGAGCTACAGGTAAAAGGATTGGTTTTGTTAGAGCTCTACAGCCTGCAGTCCTCATCGTCATTGACTTTTCATTGGAGGCCCCACCACCACCACCAACACCACCTCTTTGCCCCTGTCAAAGCCAAGCAGAGGCAAGCCCTTGATGGGTGCACCTTTGATCTCGCTGAGGCGTCTCTGCACCTCCTCCACCCCCTCTCTTTCTCCAATCATCCTCGCTGTTCTCTCTGCTGGGGAGCTGTCAGGGCTTTTGATGGTGCCGTCTGTCCGCCCTTCCAGGGCCCAAGTCTCTGAGCTCTTTCATTCTTGCTCCCCAGTTCTTTGTGAAGGGCCCGGAAGGACCTCGCCACCACCCATAGTCAAACTGCAACCGCCTCCCTTCCCTCAGTTCTACAACTAATCAGAGTTGGCTTTTTCTTGCGGAAAAAAAGTGCCGCCATTAGCAAGAAGTGACGGCTCATTCTTCATGGTTAGCAGCTAATTGTCGCGCTGCTAAAGCGCCGACAGCGGTCGTGAACAACGAGGTGATCCTGCAGCACTGATCACTCATGAAATGTGCACAAAAAATGCGTCATTTCTCTTCTTGTCGGCTTACTTATGAAACCAATCAATTCGTGCCCACAGGGCAGCATTTCAATCATCGCTCTGCTTTTTGATTTAATCTCGTTATTTACACTGTGTACTCAGGGCTTCTTGTTTACCATCGCTGCACAGATCTGGGAGCTGCATTTTACTTCAGAAGAAGTTGCCGTTGTGGGATTTGTCATGAAGCGATGCAGCGACTGTCCTTTACATATTCAATTAAACTCTAAACCCTGAATACTGATGATGGATATGCGGGGCGTTCATTTATTTGTGTCATAAAAGGGGGAAGACCTTGGGGCTTAACAAGGCGTACGAGTCGACCAGGATCCTCCTCGTTGCCGCTGGGTAAACAGACGGCAGTGGTTAATATTGCAGGCAAGGACGCCATGTTCTGAATAAGACGTTCCTGGCACACTGAGCATCGCCGACTCGGATCACAGAGATATCGCACATATGAGGAAGGAGATGCCTTCCAAGAAATATGCCTTATGTAACAGTTTGGAAAGCTGCAGGAAACGCCTGAATTGAGAGAGTAGTGGCAGTGTTATTATCACTGTCACTATCACTGTGACTATCACTATCACTATCATTATCACAAGTGGCTGTTATTATCAGCATCCACGAGCAAACACAGGATCCAGCCTAGGCCTCATTCTACAACTTTTTTTTTCTATTCTTATGATAAATCTCTTAACTCTTTGAGTGCCAATGACGTATATTTAAACATTTTTTTTCATGATGAGTCTCTTCTTTCATTTGAGATATTCAGTGTTTTCAGAGTCACTACAGAATATACTACAAAATGTTCGGTGGGTCTCAATATGACTCAAAATGGCCAAAAAACACTGGCACAAGGCACATTCTGTTTTTAAAATGGGACTGGCACTCAGTGACCTAATGTTTCTTCTCTCTCTTTTATTGTGGATTTAGCAGTGAGACACATGGAATAGATAAAATATGGCATATGAAAATAGAATGAAATAGAATATAAATGGATATGTGCAGACTACAGACATCAATGATGATGTTCGAGGCGTAAAAAATTAAACATGACAGTTATATACATAGTGCAATAATCAAATGTGCAAACGGCAAATGTTTAAAGCCGCGCAATGAATAAAGATGAGCATTTTTTGACTATGACAGTGTCGTGGTTTGAGTTAAAAAAAAAAACCCTCGTATGAATTGACACTTCAAGAGCTTTTCTTCTCCCCTTCATGACTTTTCTGTCAGCACTGCAAGAATAACCTCCTGCCTCTCACAACATACAGTGAAAAAAGATGGTGACAGGAAGCGTAGGAGTGATGTCACCTCCACTGTACCCTTCACGAGCTGCCACTGAGCGACTTTCTTTACCGCTGATTCAGCCGGTATTGTGTGTCGCAGGATGTCTCCGAATGCCATTAACTGGCGAGGATGGGTGTCAGTCGTGGCGGGGCGCTGCCACATGTCGTTACACCTACCACAGGTGTTGAGAACAAGAAGTGAAAACTGCAATAAGAGCAACAACTCACAATCCAAAGGTGAGAGGGGAAGTGGAAAGAAAAGGAAGTCAGACTGACTCATTCCAGCGGCTCTTTTGTCCACAATAATGCCAGAAAGGCACTGTGTCTTCTGCAGGAGAACTAATAGATTCATGAAGAGATCCTTTCAGTCTAGACCTGGACAGTCTGCGAAGCTTAAAGAAGTCATAAAGCCTGTCGCCACCGGCTCTACAGCAATTCACAACGGCCAATTTACGGGATTAGGAGGGATCAGATTTCCGGATCAATAGGATTAAAGCTTAAATATATAAGGTGAAATATATATAAATAATAGTGTTGTAGGGTGGAAGGAGGACAGTGCCACCACTGCTTGGCACAACAGAAACAAACAGTTATTCCAAACAGGAATAATCTGTACTCGGAACGGTGCAAAAAAAGAGAAAAACTGCCCTGCGGGCAACTTTCACAGAGAGCAGAAAAGAAAAGAAGAAAGTCATTGTTGGAGGAGCTCAAATAGAAAAAATCACTTGCTGTAATTTGCCTTTCTTTTCTGTATCCACCTCCAGAGCTTCCAGACTGGCACAATAATCGGCTCCTTTAAGTCGATACCTGTCGTCCAGATCCTCTCAGAGCTGCTTTCAGCCCTTAACATCCACCAGCAGCGGCTGATTAAAACCTACAGAGATTACAGAGAGTTTATTTGTTGTGCGTTTGCACACAGAAATCACTGAATGTTGTCAGTGTGTTTTCATGTTAATGCTTCTTTTGCAAGAGAAATGCTCATCATGATTTGGCGTGCATCTGACTCCATGCTTCCACATCGGCGGCCCTTCAGTGGTGGCAGATGGATCCCTGGCAAAATGGCCAGGGAGGAAAAATTAAGAAGAGCAGCTGTCGAGGCGGTGAGGTGAAAAAAAGGAAGCAGAAGAAACAGAGCTGCACCTGACTCAGGTAGAGTCGGATAGGCATCCAGCGAGCAGCTTATTAGGGAATTTCACGGAGAAATGTGCAGTGATTATCCTGAACCTGTCAGCCATAAAACAGCACGTCAACCCCTCCTCCACATATCGCCAAGTGGTCGATGCAGAATTAAAACTTGTGTTCATGACACTGATGGAGGCTGAACAATATGCATCCGGTGGTAACTGTTACAAGTGTGAGTGATTTGATGCATACAGAGCAGCTAATATAGAGTGTAAATCAATGAAAGGCTGTCACCCCATCTCTTCCTCCCCCTCGTGATCTCACTCTGAGCCTTTTTCATCATCATCAAACATCTATAAGTATTTTAACCTACTTTCATAACAGAAGGCAAAGCAGACTGCCTCTCTTTACATGCAGAGAGATGTTTGTACTCTGCTCTTGCTCTGACATAGTACAGAAAGTTACTGTCATTTTTCAAAACTACTACAAAACTACTTAATTTGGTTAAGGGCTACAAAAAGTACTTGGATTTAGGTAAGAAAACTAAAGCTATTCCTTATTTTTAAAAATAAATAAATAAATAAATAAAAAAAATACTTAGTTATGTTGAAGCGTTTAGGTTGAAAACAAAGTACTTCACTATTTGGCTTAAAAGAACTCCCAGAGTGCCGTAACTTCAGTTTGGACACAAATATCACCTCTCCCAGTTTTTTTTTAAAACTTAAACTCCTCCCTTAACAGACTTGCTCGTTGCTCGTTATACTTTCTGGTTCCTAACAGTTGGTTTTCATAGGTATATGAACAGTGTACACACTCTGATCTGTCAATGCACAGAAATGAAGCTTTGAGGAAAACAGACAAGAAATGATTGAAATATGAACATACGTATATTTGCCGCTCTGACTCACTGAGACAATCTCATCATAAACAGAACAGAAACTTTATATAAATAATGGGCAAACCTTTGTTTTAGTTGTCATGTGCATATAAAAACAACGGCAAAAAAGAAAAGTCGTGCAGCACAAGGACGCAGAGATAATAAACTCAGCTATTATCCAAACCTTGCAACTTTACAGACATTATTCCATATTTATGGCACAGAATCTGCTCCTTTTATTCACTTTTACTCCCTTGTTTTGGATACAAAATCATTTGAAAACACAATCTAAAATATAAAAGAAATCCAAAACCTGAGGTAAGCTGACTGCTCTTCACTGACTGAACAGATGACCATAAATTAAAAAAAAACAAACAAAAAAACAAATAGAAGACATGGGAAGTAAAATAATATCGTGCTGAGTCAAGTACAAGTAAAAGAGTTCAATAACATTGATAAACCAGGCAACATCTTCATCGTGCAAGGCTTTTCACAGCTCTAAAATACTGATAATAATAAATAACTCCTTGTAGCTGTGATCATATATGCCATTCCAACTTAAATTTAGCAATAAATTTAAAATTCTGTCAAGGAGTTGTTTATTTTTGTAAACTTCCACAGCTAAGATACACCATTGGGAACATTTGCAGCTCAATCTTTTAAAACGCTCAGTCATTAGGATGGTGATCACACTTTGTGCTGAACCTAACTCTGGTTACAAATTCTATTTCAAGATGATTTATGACTCGTGACGCTCAATCTCTACCCAACCCAAGTGAACAAGCAGGCTGAAGAAACACATAGAGAAACACATGGAAAAACTATTTCATTATGTAGACAAAATCTGATGGCCTGGATGCTATTCTGTCTTACGGAGGTTGTAAAAGGCTCAGTCAAGGTATCACCAAGCAGAAGGAAGCAGCCACTAACTGATAATATATATGTCATATCCTGTACATCCATCCAATTGTGATGATATATAATTGTGAACCATAATTAAGAGCTGGTTTCTTTATGGCTATGCCTGGAGGACAATGCTGTTAAAACTCAGCATTAATAAAATTATATTGTGATAATTATCCATCAACTTAAAAAGTAATTTCTAGCTGTAAGATAATAATGAAAAAGTGTGAAATCTGCAGATTTCCTGCCACACCATATTAAAGTTTATGGTGTTTGTTGTGGCCCTTGACTCCAGAGAGAAACTTTGTTCGCAGTGTGTGGCTTTTTTAAATCACTTTTTTTAAATTGCTTTTACTTATTGAGTGGAAACGAGCACGGCAGTTTTCTATTTTTATGGTTTGCAAATTATCTCCCAGGGAACAGTTTCCAGATGTGAGATCAAATGAACCAGAGCTCAACCCAAGACCAAGTTTGTGACAAGACGGACTGCTACAGTAACTCTACTTGGACAAACTGCCTGAAGTGCATTGCCAGAGGCAGGTCATGAAGCAGAACTCCATTCAAAAAAATCAAGAAAACTAACAATGCAGGTGTAACGAAAACCAAACATGCTAATAAAATTAGATTAACCACCTTTCTGAAACAGTCCAAGCTTCTCCTGTAATTCAGCAAACAAATAATCCACCACCACCAAAGAGCATCATTAAAGTATAAATTTGCAACATGAAATTGATGAAAAGGAAAAGAAAAAGAGACATTCTTTTCAAATAATATATAAGATAAGATGAAAGAGCAAATAGTGCAAAACTAATAATATGAGCATGCTTCTTCTTCAGCAGTGATGATATTTATTTATACAGGCTTCTTTATGGGTGCATACATCCTGATGTCGGCCTCATCTGATAGTAGCAGTAGACTTTATGAAGCAGAAAATAACACTTCAGGAAGTCCTCCTCCTGGGTGCTTCTCTGCCACCTTTATTATTCGCCCTAATGTATTCTCACAGGAGCCGCTGCTTATTTTTCATTCAGACAAAACAATGGGATCCACTCTTATTCTTTTTAGTGGCTCAGATTGACGATGCTGACAGGTAAAATAGAAACAAAAGTGTGAAGACTCTTCAAATGAGCCAGGAGAGACTATTTCCACACCAGAGTTGCCAATATGCAAAACATCATCATGTGTATCTGCATATATACAGGTGTATATACATATATACATACATACATTGGAAGTGTATGGGTGCTGAAGAGAAAGAGAAAGGCAATGGGGAAAGGAAATACAGAGCAAAGTGATTGTTTAGGTGGTTTTGTATGCGGTGGAGAAGGACTGATTAACAGCAACATCTTTTGCCAAGCCACAGCTATCAGCACTGATTTCACCCCTCTATCTGTATTCATTTATGCATGGGGCGACCGCAGAGCATGAGCGCTGGGCAAAAACAAAATATCTTTTTCCTCCGTAGGGTCTCAGCATTCACACATCACTACTGTAATCTCCGTTTGCTGATTCACTTCAATGTTGTCACAAATAGTCCAGATTGTCATTTTGTCATTTTGTGTTTGTGATTCCAGACTAAAAAGGTTGTCACTGTGCTATGCAGCCACCCACTGTTTGGGAAGAGTGACTACTAAAGAAATGACTCAGAGAAGTGTGTATGCATGAACATCAGGCTTTCACAAACCACTCTCCTGACTCAATTATGTTTTTCATGTTGGTTTAAAAAAAAAGAAAAATACGTCTGAACTTTAAAACTGCTTTGTTGGATTGACTGACTTTGATTAGCAGGCAGGAAAAGTGCAGGCGTTGCAAATAACATGAAACGTGAAAGCGACACAGGAGCCATTATTAATTGTATAAACATGTTTTTCTTGCTGGGACTTGTCAAAAACCAGATTAACTTAACAGTATGTGCAGTTGTGACACCTTTTGTCATTCAGGCTTTATTTTTGGGCTTCGGTGTGTCCGTCGCATGTCCCAAGAACAGCTTGTCTGATGGAACACAGCAACGATAATATATGCAATATTACTCCCCACTGCACCAATCTGCATGATTAATATTAATTGTAATGCAGAGGTTGGTTAATTGGTGCTGACAGATTTTGCACAAACTGAAATACCTCTAGTTCATAGGGGGGAAATTCACCTTTAGTCCAAACTCCTGGCTCCACATTAGCTGCTAACATTGCTGCTAAAGTAAAGCAGCAGCATTAGAAAAATGTGTCTGGTTCAGAGAGGTATGCCAAGTCTCCCATCGCTCTCATTAACCAACTAAATAATGATGACGCTAATGACAGAAACTGTAAAGCTGAGCTGAATGGACGCAGGAGGCTTACCAATTAAATGTGAGATGTGAGCAGGAACAATGAATGCTTCCATTTAGGGACCCTATCCATCATCAAAACACTAAATGAACAGTAGAGCTCCACAGACTGGAGACTGTGTTTTGAAGTGAGGTACTCAACTATTATCTACAGCAGATGACCATCAGTGTACTTCATATTTGTAATATTTTCACCACTTCACCTTGTTGCCAGACAGCAATTTTTGCTTTGCTCTCAACAAATGGACTCCATTTAAAAAAAAAAGTAATTTTACCTTGCAGCACAAAGGAGCTGATGATTGAACACAAACTCGATTGGTTAGTTTGTCTGATATTGTGTGTCTTTGGGGAAACACAACTAACCAAAGACACAATAACAAAAACTAAACAAACTAACTGAAAGAGGCAGCAGTAGATCAGCAGCTTCGGCATTCTGGGATGTAAAACTGCAGTGTGTCTGGTGGTTTTGGGACGAGATGTTCCTATATAGTTTACAATATCTAACGTACTTCTAAATATAACAGTTTGAAGTTGCAGCCCTGTTGTCATTCTAGGGCTGTTGAAACTAACGTTGGAGTGATGGTAACCCACTAACTCTACTTGGACAAACTCTGAAATGTGTTGCCAGAGATGTGCTAATTTTGACAGCCCTGGTTTTAGCAGCTAAAATGCTGCTAAAACCAGAGCTCTAATAAGGGCTGTGTTTATGAAAAGAATATCTCTTCACGTTACAAATTAATTCTTGAACAGTGCTCTTTGGTGAATTTGCCAAATTACAGGAGAAGCTTGGACATATTCAGAGGAGATGGCTGATCTAATTTTATATATTTGATTGTTAAACTGTATCATTAGTTTCCTTGATTTTTTTGAATGGAGTTCTGCTTCATGACCTGCCAGCACATCTCTGGCAACTCATTTCTGGCATTTTGTCCAAGTAGAGTTACTGTCGTGAAATTGGCACGTTAACGCCGATTAACTGCGTTAACGTGCCAATTTCGACAGCCCTAGTTATTTCCACTGGAAAGTCCCTATTCCACTCGTCCGTCGTCTGTCAGTACCACCACATCCACCTGCTGCGGCTCCGCTGGACAACTGGAATCGAGAGAATGAGATCTCACTGACTAATGAGATCTTGCATATTCATATCCAATCGCAGATGTAGTGAAGTGTCAATGAAAGAGAACCACCCTGTGTCCACTGAGTAGAAGGAAATCAATTATATGACCCGCAGCGAACAGGGATTACCTTATTTTGAAAAGAAACTGGATGTTTTATTTTGTGTCTGTACACGAGTTCCTGTCCCACACCATCTGCTCTGTGCTGAAATCATGTGCCGTGTGCTGACGTCTGACAAAAGTAGAAGCTCTGTGGATTTGTTTCAGCAGGCGTCAGGGTCCGGAGTTTGGGGTTAGGGTTAGGGCACACATACAGAGCTGGTTAGCTGGTCGCCTGTCAGCCGAAAAATCAAATGTATTACAGCTCATGTAGTGTAATGGATGCTGAAACCCACAGAGCTAATTGTGCTTTATTGATAACTGTCTGTTATCGATGGCCAGTGTACTGTTTGGAGTTGCAGCTTGTTCATGTGGAAAATGGGATGAATATGTCAGCTTTCCTGCACACCCAGAGGGATGAATGGCTTCATAACTGAACACAATAAGATGCTCGCTTCAAACTCTGCATCCAAATGGAGCAGTGAACAGCACATAGGCTATTAAAGAGTGAGCTGTTACGCCACCCCCCCACAGCATGCCGGCATCTCTGGATTTATTATTGGGCCACGCACCTCACTGTACGATGTAGCAGCCACGCTGATGTATCCCTGGAGACACATTGCAATAAAATGAACTGCCATTGTTTTCTTGCCGAAGGGTACAAATTGCCTCATCAAAGCCGCAACATGGGCCCTCCACCTCTAGCCATTAATCAGCAGGAGAGACGGATGGTGGTGGTGGTGGTGGTGGTGGTGGGGGGGGGGGCATTTTTTCCTGAGCTGAAAAGAGCATCAGGCTGACAAGTGTTGTTGTTCCCCATGTTTTACTCACAAAGACAGAGAATGAAGACTTGGTGGTGTTGTCGACGTTGATTTTCGACTGTTTCATTCAGATTGTGTTTTTTTTTTAGTTTCAGCATGGTGATGCTCTGCCTGACAAAAGAAGCGCTATTAGAGATGCTCACTGAGGACTGAATCAGAATCTGAGTCAGCTTTGATGGCCAGGAATGGTTACACATACACAACTCTCGCAGTGCATCATGAAACAACTAATAGTAGCTCAACTAAACATAAATTAGACTGTGTGCAATATAGTGAAATATAGTGGAGTGAGTGCAAATGATAATAATCAGGGCTAACACTGACGTAGCAACCAAACCTTTTCCCAAACTTTTGCTCAGGTTTTACCTGAATCAAACCACATCACCAGCTGTTCTAACTTCAGCTCATGTGGTCAGTTCAGGGGCAAGCCTCCCTTAAATGCCAGGACATCTGGACTGACTTGCTCGACATAACATCCTTGCACTGTGTTGTATTCAATGACACAGATTTAGTTTCAGGCTGCGAGTGACAGCAGGGTGACACTCTGCCAGTGTTAATCCCTGACCTGCATGTCAAAGACAAAGACAGCGAGCTAAGTGTCTCACATTAGGAGACATCGTTATTCTAGAACGCAATGGGAAATCAAGCTATGGCCTTCCCCCTGAATATGGGACAGATCCATGAATGAACAACGGCACTTTGGGAATAAATTAAGGTGCACTGCAGGCTGAATGCTAATGGCCATGTTAACCTTTGCTAACAAAGTTCCACTGAAGAGGCCCTTCGACTGTTCTTTTAATAATTTCCAACCCTTATGTTCACAGTTTCTAATAGGGATGAGAGCTGTGAGTACAGAAGCACTCCATTTTCATTAAATTACCTAAAAATGGATTTGATTCCAGCATGATCGTGCTATTTTTTGCCCTGGCAGATGTAATATCTCTTTATGATCGGACCTGATGTACTTCTGTTGGACTCTCATAATGCAGCACGTATGCATTAAGACACTGAGGTTAGTTCAGTTCAATAATTTTCAAGACTGCATTGCATCCACTGCAGCACAGAGGGGGTTTGTGCGAGTTATGCAAAAAGCTTGTGACACAACAGGATTTGAGCTCCGATGCTCTTATACAACCGAGGAAAAACAAACAAGATGCCCCCGGAGTCCCAGCCTGTGTGGCCAGTTATCCTGAAAATACAGCGTTCAGACAGGCAACAAATTAAACTTCCTGTATGGCTCAGAGTCTTTGCAAGCTAATGGAAAGCTCACAGGCTACACTGCGCGTTTGTCATTTAGCCGAGTGCCAGCTGAAATACCATTACATTTGGCAATGTTTGAAAGTAAATAAACCCACCTCAGTCTGAACCATTTTGTCTTGTAAACTCCCAACAGAGCAGCCAGAAGAACCTCTAACACACTTTTACAGATGTGTACAGAGGTTTGCGGTGTTACTCACCGCAAACAACCACCAATAATAAATTGATGTGCTCGCCTAGAAAAATAAAATAAACATAAATAACAAAGGCAATATATCGAACCAACACCAAACATGCAAACATGCATCAAAATGTTTGTGAAAAACAACACATAAATGTCTGAAAGAGCTAAAAATAATCAACAAATGTCTGAAACAATGACTATCCAGTCAAAGGTAATGAAATAAATTATCAGGTAATAGATAAATGTTAAAAGAAATGATAAAAATGGGAGCAGAATATATTGCAGCGAACAATGCTAACAGTGTAAATGCTGATAACTGATGGAACTGGAGGATGGACATTTTGATTCTGCAACACCTGTGAGCTGTGATGCACAAACATGCATAAAAGCATGTACGAAATATTTAGCGAATAAATATTCAGCCTAGGTCGTCTGAAGGACTGTGGGAGGGTGGGAACCACTGAGCTCGATCAGGACACGCACCCAAAGAAGGAAAATGTGGACACAAAATTAACTTGCCTGCTAACTTTTAATTTTTAAAAAGGGGATGAGAATCAAACTGATCTGCTTTATGTTGTGATACACTGACTTTTAATGTCTTCTGACAGAAGAATATGAACTATAACTGGCTTCATCCCTTTCCCCCCTAAAAAGATTCTTTCTGTGAACCTCAGCCTGCAAATCCTGGCTGCCAATCCAGCCACAATCCCTCTCACACTGAGAGCTTTTCACACCACAACAAAAGAGCTGTTCCCACAGATTCACTGAATATAAATTTTGATGCCACGCAGTGTGAAGAGGTAGCCTTCGTCCAGACTTGATTGCTGTAAGTTTTTCATAATTATGCCATTACATTCATTGCCCACGGAGTGCAGCTCGTTTTTTTCCGCCGGGGGCTGTTGTCTGCTCACCTATTAGCCGACCTTGCTGGGAAATCAGCCACGGAGAGGAAGAATAATGGCATTTGCATGCCGGTGTCCCAAACCTTGGTAAACAAAATGTAAATGCAGAGGGCACCCAAAAAAATGTGTTACAAGAGTTAACAAATGACGTGTGCTTTCACTTTGCCTGACGTCTTCCTCGCCTGTGAGAGTCGGATGATCTTTTTAAGCTATCTGATCAAAATGTCAAGTTCCTCCCGAAAATGTCACTTCAAAAATAACCTCAAAAGGAAGCCTCAAAGCGACCAATTCTGACACAGGAGGGGAAGCAACGAACAATACTGTTTGATGCAAAACCAATACAGTGGCAAACAATAGCTGCAGCCAAGCATTAAGCTGGGGCTTTTTTTATTGCCTCTGAGAGTTACAGTGCAAAGAGTATTATAAAGCAGACGGGAGATTATGCCACTAATCTGCTCCAACAACCACACTGTCATTGATTATTAAAGGGCCGATCTATAATCCAGATGCACGCAGAGGAGATCGCCTCGCTGCTGAAAAGCTTCCGTACGCACTCATGTTCAGGAGTGTTGACACAAGAAATAAAAAGCTAGGGTGGCTGATAACAAGTCTGTGATGTAGGCGTGGTATATTGGTAGAATACAGCTCAGTCATGCATTGCAATCAACAGCAAAAAGACTCTAATCCTACCCTTGAATAAAGGCAGTATCTGCAGTATTAGTGACATTATAAGACATGCATTCACAATATGTATATTGATGAGAATGAAAAATAACAACAGCCTATGATCAATTAAACACAATCAAATGTCATACCTGTATTAATTCAGTATTCAGTGACAGATGAAGCTGTCTTTTCACAACGGAAAGGGAGCAGCAAAAATATTGCTCTTCTAAAATACATGAACATGAAAACTATAATAGCTAGGGCTGGGTACACCACATATGCCCTCCACATGATCCTTTTTATTTCAATGTAACATAAAAAAACATTACAGCAAGAATGCTCTTTCTTTTTGCAGCTGAACGTTTTGCGGTTGTGATCGCAAGTGTACGACGCAAAAGCTGCTGTTACATGCAGAACGTGAAAAAAATATTTAACTATACCTGTGCTAAAACCAAAAAGTATTTACAGTTCAAATACCTTAGGAAATACTGTGGTCAAGATTCTATATTTAGATTGTTGGATCAATATGTTTTGAATTTAGTAAGACTATGAAAAAGCAATACTTACTGACATAACATCATAGCTTCTGAATGACATCACTCGGGTAACGACGGGTTTATACAGAATACTACAATATTTTACAGCGTTGTAACTGTTAATCTATGGTCAAATAAAGCTCATGTAGAAGCAGATATGAAAGAATTAGACAGCAGATGAGAAAACGGTCTCCTGTCAAAAAAAAGGAGGGAACGCAATCTTTTTCATTTTCCTCGCTTTAGCAGATATTTATTCATGTTATAATGGCATATCTTCTGGGATAGATTCTCCTTGTTAGGAAGACGTGCTTTCAATGGCTGCAGATGAAAGAGGAGGAGACGCCTGTCACAATTAATATGGCTCTGCTCTTCAGCAGCCCCTTTTATTATGACATAGGCCCGTCATTTGCTGGAACACTGGACACCTCCAGTTGCCAGCGCCTGAAAAGCTGGCATCCGTCTCCACTCCCTGGACACCTGTAATGCTGCCGTCTCTGCACCGGCCAATCCATCCTTTTTCATTTTCTCCATTAATCTTGCAGCCCCTTGTAATTCAGTTTTCATTTGTTCCTCATCTTGCAGGGCTGGTGGATGCCAAGCCGACAAAGTGGGCTCTGCTGAGATTCATGCCAGATGACTGCTCAGCGCTCCACATAATACTTTCACAGACAGGAAGCCGGGGGACAGCTTAGGCTAACCGCAATTACAGAAGAACAGTGAAGGGGAGGGCTCGCTTGGTTTTGTTGAGGACCTCGCCTAACCCTGGCTAGTGTCTGTGCACCTGGGCTGTCCCTCCTGGGCTCCTGTATTTCACTCAATTAGTGAGGATCCTTTATTGCACCTGTGCCTCCCATTCACCGACCTAAGCCTGCCCATTCCCTTTACGAACGCTGACAAACATCCAACAACGCAGCAAAGACAAGCCTTTTATCACTGCCTCCCTTTTTATCTCCCTTTCAGCTTTCTGTTCTGTCTCTCTTCATCCCTACCGCTCACATATTTAGACTGCTTCTCTAAAATACATTCCTCCATTGATTCATGGATCGACTGGAAAACGCCACTTCCTGTCAATCTGATGACAGCTAACTGGGTTGAAAGCACCGATAGAGATAAGAAGGAAATATATTTCAACTGACTGTGGCTGCCAATCATAATTTTATTATTTCCATACTAAAAATAATCCCTGTTGACCCGTGCAATCAGTGGATGAAGCACAGCCTTTCTCTGACAGACATCTGCCTAATACAGACTCTAACAGATAAACTGGAAATCAGTGCCGATATTTAAATGTATATATCATGTATGTTTATACACTATATATATATATATACTGGAATTTTATTTTCTGTTGAAGCTTTGACCATTTTATTGCTGTATATAAGAATGATCCCAATTACTTCCATACAGTTTAAACACTGGTATTGGATCAAATAACCAAAGCCCAGGTTTGGGACTGAAAAAGTGGGACTGAGATATGTTAGTTTTAATACTTATTATCTTTACAGTATTAAGCGAAATAACCTAGTACCAAGTTGTATTGAAATTTCTCCTGTCAAACGATGCCTGAACTGCAAAAAAGGTAAATTTCTTCATTTTGCAATCAACAATGATGACAAACGCTCTTTGATCTTTTGTTCAGTTCATGATTATTGAATGAAATAGGAAACAGAGGTGAATGTTTCGAGATTGCTTTAAGGCTACTGGTACTGGTAGTGATGTTGTAATGGTTTGAACAGCCCAACTGCTGTATTACATTCAGTTTGTCTTGAAGAACTGACTCCAGCTGCCTCTTTATCACCAAACACAAGCCCCTGTGAAATTGAAGAAAACACAAAGTACAGATAACACAAGCAGAGCGAGTCTGCAGGAGGAAGCCAGAGGAGATTTATGGACAAGGGAGATGAGTGAGAGTTACGCTATAGTATCTTTAAGTTCTTTTGTGCTCCCCATAAAAAAGGAAATGCACAAAATCCCCAGTTTGTTTAGTGCTGAGTTTGTGTTTGTGCGGCCTTTTGTTGGAAGCCACAGGCGTTTTTCACTTATGATACGATACCGATATTGCAGCCTTGATTATTGGCCGACATGGATATTGATCCAATACAATATCAGCATTGAATGTTTTCAAAATAATTTCACTGACATGCTTTATTGCATATAGTTTGAACTTTCCCACTTTTGAAAGATCTGCAGAGATATTCTGAAATGAAAGCTTAACACTGTCCTGATTTCCTCTGTGTAGTGCATGGAAGTCTGCAGCACATCCTGGCTTCTTACCAAGCTTTAAAAGACAGGTAATTTTCTAAATAAGAGTGAAGACACAAATGTTCTTAGCATATACCCACGAGCCATTATAATGAGCAGCAAAACTCTGTGTGTCACAGTTCCATGAAACCTGCAGGTGACCGTTAACTACTGAGGTAAATAAACCACAATTAAGTGAAAAAAAGGAGCATAAACGGATGTAAGTTCAAATAATAAAACAGAAATCATTCAAATAAAAAAGCGAGTGAAAGGGGATCAGAAGAGGACTCAAATCAGTGATGCAGCGAGATTTGAAAGGAAATATAACATTAACGTGAAGTGAGGGTTCATGGTTGAGTGTAAAAGCCACTTAGCACTGAGCTAAGTTAGAAACTGCACACAAAGGCACACAAAGTGCCAGGTTTCATTGGATTTAAACTGATGTACAGCTGCTGGGTGGCATCTGCACAACAGTAAGTGTTGCAATCACCTAATAATATGACCCAGTCATACAGACTCAGACCAAGTGATATTGATCAAGTTAAAATGGCAATTGGCGATCCTAATCCTTAAAATTATAATTTAGATATGAATCGTAATTGATTGAGAAATGTGAAATTGTCAACCCAGCCATCATCTGCCCAAAAACCATGATGTACTGAGCCGATCACTGATATATTCATCTGATCATCCAACCCTTTTTTTTTTCCCAACATCCTTGAAGAGCCAGATTTCGTCATACAACAGATTGGTGCCATAGGTATAACACTGGATTTGTCTAATTGTCACTCTTTGGCTATCATCATAATGGACGTGCTTGGTATTAACCATTATCAAACATGGCGACACAATGGACATTTCATAACATTTCCATCAATACAGTTAGATAATGGAAAGTATTGCTAAATGAACTGGGTTCAGACCAGAATCTCCTCAGGATGGACTTAAAATATGTTCAGCACGGTGCTGTAGCTCCGGCTGTAGCTCAACAAGTGGTGATCACCAGCAGGTCAAGGCTTCTCTGCAGCCGAGCCTGTTATTACAGAGCCCTGGATGCTCTCATCAGCATTCACTCTGGGGAGCACCTGCTGCTGAGGTGGATGCTCCACGACTTATTGGATTGCTAATCTCTTCCTGGGAGGCCTTTCCAGCCAGGCAGACAGATGAGAGTGGAAAAGGCAATAAGCCATCGACGGGGATGATAAACTCGAGTGAAATGACAGCAACATAAGGATGGTGGGAGAACGTATGTCCATATACACAGTTGGGTTGGCGAATGATGGCTTGGTAAGATGTGCACCTGATTTCCTTCTCAGCTGCCACAGAGTTATTGCTTTCATTTGAAGACTTTGTAAGCTTTCTCCAACTAATAGATCATAGCACTTGATAAGACAAAGGAAGGGTAAATCTGGACCATCGACACTGTGGGCTTCCCATGGCCTGAGCTGATCTCTTAATGATGATGAATGCATGGGAAACAACATGCCGACTTCTACAGATGCAGTGATGGAAGGGAGCAATAGTGCCACATTATGGCAGCCCTTTCCACTGTGCAGGAGGTACTAATCACTAAAATAAGTAATAACAACAACAACACAAGTCTTAGCATTTGTACCTGAGAGGTGGAGTGTACACAACAAACTTTATAGCTTGCTTGAGTTTGGCTGTGCCACATGTTAATATGGCATAGCTGCAATCACACTCGCAAAAGATAATTTGAACAGCTCAACATGGTATTCAGACACTGACGCTCAATACATGTACGCTAGTAAACGAAGCGGAGTTTGAAAATATTTTCAATACAAGAGAGAGATGTGTTGCAAGCTCAGGCACTATGCGAGTCATGCTGAGCATGACTGATCTCTATGGCAACCTACAACACAACCACAAAGATCCATGGGAAGAGCTCCAGCAACATAACGCTGGTGAAAGCTAAACTGCTAAAGTCAATTAGCAGCAAAACAGCCCATCTACAGGGTGACCCACAACAGACACCCCTGCCCTGCAAACAGGAACTCCACCCAGAAATTTAAGTCATATATTTAAAGAAAAAAACATTATTAGAGTCTAATGTGTTGCTATCGTTTCATTACATTTATTAAAATGCTTTTCTCCTCTCCTCCACAAAGGCCAGGACTCTCCCCTGTCTCTCCTCACTCCTCTCTCACTCCTCACACCAGCACAGACACACCCACCACACGCCGATGACGGACCACGCTCATTCTGGCCCAGGCATCCCCCTCCCAAAGCGAAAAAGCTGGGGGAAACACTGTCAATGCATCAGCGAAAACTCAAATGACTCAAATTTTTCACCAGAAAGGTCACCAGGTGTCCAAATATTGAGCAAACATCACCCAGGGACAGACGGTGACAGTGATGAATGAATGAAAAATGATCTGAATATCAAGACTGTCCTACTGGGGCAGTGAGGGGAGAATCAAAAACGCTGTTATTTTGTTTCTGCACAAATAGGTCAAATTAAGCAGCTCTCCAACCGACAGCTTCTGGTTATAGTGGCGTCCTTGCTTTGTTGCTTTCAGGTGCAATTACAATCCTCATTATCATTCCACTGTTTTCATTGGAAACCTTCCACATAAAATGTGATTAAATCAGTGTTATTTGGAGACAAATCACTGACTGGATATCAATGAAAATTCTTTAAAGGATGCAACCGGAGGCTCCACAATAAATCACCAAAAATGCTAAGCGGCAAATAGGTTATTCATCTGAAAAGTGAAATAAAAGGCAAACAGAGGAAAGGCATGTCTGTGAAATGGACATGTTGAATATTAATGGGCACTATTGTGTAAAGTAAAAACCCCACAGTGCCTTCAGCTGATTAAATATGAAAAATCATCCGGAGAATGTAATCAACCACATCCTGAAAAATGCATGGGGGTTCATGTAATCGAGGGGACACAGCGAGCATCTCGCCATTTCCTGTCAAATTCCTATGCAACTAGAAAAGACAGAGTTTCCTGATGCAATCCGAGCAGATAAGAAGCCCCTTCAGACCGGTCGTTCATCGTTTCCATGGCATAGCTTCCATGTTGCAGAGCATGTATGCGGTTAATGGAGTGCAACGTACAGTATTTAAATCAATGCACAACATATTCACATGGCTGTTCTGGAGAGATAAATGCTGCTTGCCTGGAGTACAAATATAACAAAATGAAAAAGAAAAAGTGCCCTGAGAATAAACACGCTCCAAGAAAAGATTACAGCAAACAAACCTCAGTGTTTTGCCTCTACCCCCGTGTCTTCTTTGGCGCTCAAGGGGAAGGATTGTTGTTGTTGTTTTTATACCCCCCTCCCCATGCCACTGTGAGAGTACAGTCAAACAATAAATGTCTGGTGCAATGAACGAAACATTCAAGACAATATTGTTCTTCATTTGTCAGCGTTTCAACCACACAGGGCTTTGTGGTCCAAAAAATAATGACACACACACACACACACTCACCGGCCACTGTGCTGGGCACACCTGTTCAATTGCTTGTTAACACAAATAGCTAATCAGCCGATCACGTGGTCATAACTCAATGCATCAGAATGGGGAAGATTTCAGGGACTTTGAAAGTGACATGGTTGTCAGTGCCAGACGGGCTGGTCTGAGTATTTCATAAACTGCTGATCTTCAACCACCTCAAGGGTTCACTGAGAATGGTCCGGAAAAGAGGAAATATCCAGTGAGCAAAATGCCTTGTTGATGTGAGAGGGCACAGGAGAATGGGCAGACTTATTTGAAATGATAGAAAGGCAACAGGAACTGAAATAACCACTGGTTCTTACCAAGGAAAGCAGACTATCATCTATGAAGCACAACACTGGAAGCTTGAGGAAGATGGACTACAGCAGCAGAGGAGCACACCTGATGTCACTCCTGTCAGCTAAGAACAGGAAACTGAGGCTATAATTCACACAGGATCGCCACAACTGGACAACAGACGGTGGAAAAACACTGCCTGGTGTGATGAGTCTCGAGTTCAGCTGCAACACTCAGATAGCAGTATCAAGGATTCAGGCTGGTGCTGGTGGTGTAATGGTGCGGGGGATATTTTCTTGGCACACTCTGGGCCCCTTAGTACCAACTGAGCATGGTTTAAATGCTGCAGCCTCCCTGAGTATTGCTGCTTCACCTTCTGAGGCTTCCTCACAGCTGTTTGTCTGCACAAAGTCTTTCTATCTGTCTGTCTACTTAAATATCCTCTTAAATATCTTCTAGGAGACCACAGTGTGTCTGAAATGACACATCTGTGCAGATCTGAAGTGGAATATGAAAAGGGATAAAAGTGCCTTTATTCCTGATATATCATCCCATGTTTCATGAACCAGACCAGAGTCCATGATCAACCTCTTGATGATAGGAACCATCTGTTTGAAGCCAGAAGGTCGGTTTGGTAAGTCTCACTGTAAATATAGTTTCCGTTTTAGCGGGTGAGACTAAAAAGACCAACTGGGAGGAGAATTCTGAGAGGCAAATGTCAAATTCACATGTGGGACTCAGAGGGATTTCTACGCTTAAACGTGTATCAAACATACCCGGAATAATTGCTGCTTCATCTAGTTTGTCTGGGATTAATGATGTTCTGTGTGGTGCTCTATAATTAGGCCTAGCAGTCACTATTTAGATCGAGTCCGCCGAGGAACAAGCAGATGATGATTTGAGATCAGCCATGTGTATAGTGAGGTATTTATATCGTCGACCGGAAAGTGCCGGAAGCAGTACAAACTGTTATACATACAGCGAGTGGAAAATAAAAGGTAAATATCCTCCTCTGTGGGCAGTGTACACTTTCTGGATTTCATTAATCCAGCTAAAGGAATAAAAGCATGAACCTACTTCTGTGTACAGTAAATATCAATACAGAACCATGTTGGCCTTCCATAAAGGCCACTACACAAAAACACTGAATCTGTCCAAAAACAGAAGCAAACATAGCCTGCCTGACTGCTAAAATATGCACGTTACAGATATTCACAAATAACATAAAACTTAATTCTGATGCGACAATCTGCTCGATTTACACAAACTTCCTGCAGCTGCTGCTCATTATCTGGATGAATTGTTTTGTTATCCTAGAATATAATATGACATATCCAGTGGAGAAAGTAAAAGAAGCGATAGCACACTGTAAAACCATTATTACAGGCAAAAGAAATGCAATGAAAATGCTGCTTAAGCATCATGTATGTCTATGTATGACCCTGGAAGATGTATTGAGAAAAGCAGCATAATGTAATATTTGTGAAGCTAGTAAATAAAGCCAATAAATGTCTTGAACCATCGAGAAGTGACTTATAAACATTCCCACATATTTGAAAAAGAACTAAAGCAGTCAGCTTAAGAGTAATGAAGTAAAAAGTACAACATTTACCTCCAACCTGAGATGTAGTGCTTGAAAAGACTCAAGTAAAGTACCTCAGATCTGTACTTAAAGGTCCCATATTGTTGCTCATTTCAGGTTCATACAATTGGTCCATGATTACTTCCTGTCAGCTGCAACAGGAAATGAACTGTGACACATTTAGAGTGTTGAAAACTGTGAAATGGTCTCAGTATTGTAGATTAGTGACATCACAAAGTTACTGAGTATTTTGAAACTTTCACAGTATTTCTACAACATTTAATCCTGCTTTATGATATTAAACATATTATAAATGTCACTTTTTACAATGTGGGACGATTAAGTACAGTTCTTGTACTTGGAAATATCCACAAAATATGTCAGTTTGCTCAATAAAGGAAAAGGGAATCTCTAACTGACTACAATTAAACAAACTGCTATGATGCTGATAACACAACTCAACACTAAAATAAGACTCTCATTATTGAAACAGTAATATAACGGCCAGAGCGTGGCGTGACTCACCCCGACTTAAAATGCACCAGCGTCGCCACTGTTGCTCATACAGAGTTGGGAGAGGACATCTGGCAGCCGAGCATTCTGGGTGATAACAGCTGTCATTTTTGTAAACAAAAAACAGGGGAAATTGTTGTTAGTTGTCATTGGTACTGCTTTGAAATCCTCTAAATCTACAGTTGTTAGCAAATGTTGCTATCCCACCACCCAGTGTAATGTGTTTGCCACCATGATGCTGGATGCTCTGAAAAGCTGTCGCTCTCTAAAAACACATCAATGTGAAACCAGAGTTACACCTTGAGAGAGAAACCCTGCAGCCACGGCAACACATGATGACCTCACACAAGATGACAGCCTCCTCTGAGTTGGCTTTTACAGCACCACCATGAAATTGAATGCATTGTAAATGACTCAGACAGAGGTGAATAACAACAATAGCACAACACTTTTTAAACACTGACCTCTTTGGTTTGCCCCACTTCAGGGGAAGGTCAGGGTCAACAATTCCAGCCCACCCCCCTGCAGGGATGTGAAAGAAGTATTAGTACTTGTATTTTGTGTTTCCATTAAAATATATGTTTGCATGCTTTAATGTTCAAAAGGCACAATTTCCCTGTCGGTCTGTATCCACCGTCAAAAACGCAATTTAATGGCATTGCAAATGCATTGCAAATGCCATTAAATTGCCAGGCAATCGTCTGTTTACTTCCTGTCAGCTGATGTCATTCACACTGGGACACATGGAGCATTTAAAACTGTGAAATGGTCTAGATGTTGTAGATTAGTGATGTCATAAAGTTTAAAACAGTTTCTGAATACAGGCTGTGAGTATCTTGACACTGTCACAGGATAAAAATATTACAACTACTACTACAGTTTAAACTTGTGATATAATAAAAGATAAACTTATACAATACAATAAGGGACGTAGTAGAATAAGTAGAAGCACCAAATACAAAAATGAATTTAAAATGACATCATCAAAACCTCACGATGTCGACTGTGGGTGGTCACATGGTCATATTTCCATGATGGCGGCTAGGTATTTCTTTCTCCTGTGTGCTGAGTGAGGGCTGATGAAGAACGCCAACGCTACGGCGGTGACGAGGAGGAAGAAATTCAACATGAGGCTTTATGAAGCAGCGAAGTTCCCGGGAGGGAGGGCAGAACGAGTTAATAAGCTGGTTTTTCCAATTCACTTTTCTGTGGCGCTCTTTACAAACGCCATCCATCACTGTCACATGGGCTTCATGTCGCCTGGGAGCGACTCAAATCGACTTCCAGGACAAAAATATGATGTGATTAAGAGAATCTGGTCGTGCCTGAGGACTCCGTTCACATTCAATTCAGCACACAACCCACCCCCAACAAAAAAGACACATCTCCAATTTCCTATTTGGCGCCACAAGTGAGGACGACATTGATTTATTTTGTGGGGAACATTTCAAAAGATCAATTCAGTGTTCCACATCCACTAACCAATCCAATAATAACTTGATGAGTTAAAAATCTGTGGTGCTTCCTCTCACAGGACATCAATAAAATGTAATTCACAACACAGCGGTCCTAAACAGCCCATCTGTAGATATGAGGGCTGTAATTAATTCTATTTTATTACCATGGTGAAAAAAGGGTGAAAATCATTGATCTTTGGGAATTTAAAGGAGGAAATTCTTCAATAAGAGCCTCTTATTGATCCAAGATCATGCAGCATGAATGACACAATAAGTTGAAGGAGCAGAATAAAAAGGGAGAAACTCTAACTTTAATTATCCCCGTAAGTTGCTGCAAGGGTACGTGAAATTACACGGTAGCAATCTATCCCTTTTGTTTTTTCGTCATTTTCACACATTTGAGATTCAGACGTTTCTTGTGACGTCTTTTTTTGGTTTATATTTGAGACATGTTTTTTAGTTTTTCTGTGACATTCATGGCATGTTTTTAGTGACATTTGCTTTTGGTTTTTCGTGTTTCTTGTATTCCTTTTTAGCGGCGTTATTTGAACTTTAAATGCTTGGCATGCAAGTGTGTTAATGCACATTAATCATGTTAATTTTGACAGGATTAGTTTTTTGTTTTTTTTCTTGCATGCATTCATTTTTTAGTTTGTGACGTGTATTTTAGAGGCGTGCCTTTGTGACATGCTGTTTAGTTTTTTGTGGCATCTTTGATGTGTTTTTTAGTGACGTTTGCGCGTGTTTTCTGTACGTATGTTGTACATTTTACTTAGCTAGTTAGCCTTAGCACACATGCTATCTCTAGTTGACGGGTTTATTAAACACTGTAATTAATGCTCTGTCTGTAATAGCGTAGACTAGCTGCTGAGGTATGATGACGAACATATTAGCTATTATCTAATTCAGCAAATAGCTTCTAGATCTGAACATTTGTTGGAGCGTTAGCAGCGGAAAATGAAGAGTCGGCAGCATCTTGGCAAGCCAAGGTCAATTAACTGTTCTGTTTTAGAATACAGAAGGAACTCCTCTGTCACCTTCAGGTCGGTAAACCATCAGTGCCACTGAAATGTCATCACCTAATTGAGATTAAACCACTGTATTTCATGTCACGGGAGATGAATGGACTGTGGGACATTTCTGAAATTAAATTGAACATTTCCACCCCACCCCCACCATACCCCACAATTTCCGGATCTCACGCATCATTGCACAAGGCTCAAATGAGAGCATTTTGGCAGGGCTGCAGGTTTTCACGACCCAGGCAGCGGCATAAAGGTGAAGGACTGTAGTCCTGACTGGGTGAAGGACTACAGATGCAACGACTTCAGGGTCCAAAAAGAAGAGGATCACTCAGCAGGGGGTGGAGGTGCGTTCAAGTCCCAAAGTGACTGTGAAAATAAATCTGCAGAAATGGGATTTTCTGAGGCTTAGATGTGACCCCTGGACCATTTCCAGCAGGTCATTTTCATCTTTCCTGTTTCACCGTCAGTGCACAGCAAAAAGTGACGTGGATTAGCAGACAGCCAATCCATTGTGCATGACATTAGGCTGTAAAGTGCAAAGCATTACAGGATGCACAATGCTAATGTGCTTATGTGGATCCATCACCCCCCGCACACACACATTAGCCTCCGAAGCTCTTGGTTAGTGTACATGTTTAATATTTAGGCCTATTTTTGCTATTTGGTCTGATTGCCACCCTAAGTATAAAAACTAAGCATCGTCTGCCATCTTTGACATGATGTAGTTTTGAAGAAAGAAATGATGTGAGCAGAATTGAGTATTACGGTATAGACAACAAACAAACACAACACGATAAATCAGACACAACTTTTAAATTGAACCCAGTGGTCAGCGACCCAGTCCCTTCACGGAAACCTCCGTTAAAAACAGACAGTTTGTCACAGTCGTTACCACCGGAGAGTTCAGCCAACCGGGATTTTAAAAATAGGGTGAAAGGCAGCATCCTTCATCAAGGGGAGAGGAGAGGAGAGGAGGAGACGAGGGGTCAAGCGCAGAGAAACAACCGGCACAGGCGGTAAAGTCAGATTTCACTCCCAGAAACAGCGTCCGGCGGCGGGCGGGAGAGAGCAGCTGTTGTCCGTCCGAATAAACAGAACAGTTTTATGTTTTCTGAACACTTACCGGCGTCGTAGTCTGTGTCCTTGGTCCTGCAGTGCTCCGGTCCACGACCGTTAGTCATCCACTCCGCTCCGCGAGCTATCCTCCTCTGCCGTGACACTCCGTACGCGCTCGCGGAAGGAGGGTGGGAGGGAGGGGAGGCTTTCGCAGAGAGAGAAGCTGACCAATCACCGGGGAGGAGAGAGGAGACAGCCAATCAGCGATGAGGAGAAAGAGGCGATGGAAGCCAATCAGCGGAGAGGAAAAAAAAAGGCGGTGACAGCCAATCAGCGCATTGGCTGGGAGCAACGGGAGGATGCTGCTGTAGGTTAATGGAGGATCTGATGGCATCCAGGTCCAGATGTCATCATAAGGTGTTTTGTTCCGCTTCAGGGATCCCCATAAATAAAAATAATTTAATTTCACTGAAATATCACAGAGATTTTTTTTCATTTTTTCACCAGCACTTTATTTTCTCATAATGTCTGATGCTGCTGCTGTTTTGAGTACTGTTTTCATACATGCACATTAACAGACTTCTCTTCTTATTTGCATAGTATTTGCACTGTTTTAGCATACATTTAGATTTAGATCTCTGCCCTTTATATGTGTAATGATAAAATAGTTAAAAGCAGACAGTCTGGCAGATTGTAGTCATGAGTTGCAGGCCTCAATCATTCCTCCTTCTTCTCCTGTGCAGCATGGTTCAGTATTAAAGCCCCTCCTTGTGGTTTTCCCTCACAGTTTCCTTAATTAAAGAGTTGACAGGAAATTAATGCAATTAACGTGGTCGGCTGATGAACACATCAGCATTTTCACCTGTTTTATTGTTGCCGGTCCTCCTCTCAGATCAGCAAAGCACCTACTCGAATCATCGATGAAAATGTTACAGGGCTACACTAACCCACTTAAAAAGATGCCACACTGCATTTTGGGAGAGGAAGCTGAATTATTGAACCAGCAACAGTGCCTCCCTGAACTTAAAGGAGCTGTCAGCATGGAATTCGTTACGCCATCACTTCATTATTTTTAGTTTTGCTGTAATTAACACTGCAGTACATTCTGATTGCAGACAATTACCCCATGTGTCCGAGCTGTAGGGGAAAAGAATCTGTCAAAGGTGACAAAAGCCTTTTAATGGAAAAATCTGCTGCTCCTTTACCAGACCGGCTCTATCAGTGGAAATCAATACACCTTTCGTTGACGAGGTCTCAGCTGGACTGTGTTATCTCGGTAGGCCATATATCAAACCAGCCAGCCGCACAAAGGCGACACAGCTAAGTACTATTGCTGTGATTAAAAACTCATATATTGTGGAGTTCATGAAGCTTTATTTCAACCAGCAGACATGACAGAAATGAAAAAAAACCTCTTTATTCAGCCTCAAAGGAAAGCTGGCGGCCATTCATTCAGAGACAAATCGTAATAATTATTTAATAAACATTTTCAGAAAATATAGGCTCGTCTCGATCAGCAAAAATATAGATATGCATATACAAGAAGGCACTCTCTGCACACCAGGTGCATTCGATCAAACGAAAAGCCAGAATAAAAGAGAAAGTAGAAAAAAACACAGCTGGAGCAGTTCATCTCTCCATGGACATAGAAGTAGAACAAGCCTGATAATTAGAACTGGCTGAAGGGTTCATGATTCGTCATCGTCGTCGTAGTATCTATTCCTCTTGATCTGCTCCTCCACTGTCAGGACGACGTCGTCGCCGTCTGCACACAGAGAAGCGCCACCGCCGAAGATGTCATCCATACCCCTCTCATCTTTTGTTTCATCTCTCGCCTCTGGATCAAAATCCAAGAGGTCGCTCACTGCCGCCGCCTCCCTGGCTGATCTGCCAAAGATATCAGATGTGAAGTCAGACAGCAGGCTGGAGCCGCTGAGGCCGGCGAAGACGTCCTCCAGAAAGCTCGACGTGCCGGTTTTCTGTTTGGCGTCATCGCTTTTGAAATTTGCGAGGACTTCTGTGTCTGTGGCGTCGCCACATTTGGCACCGTCTGGCACAAAAGCATCATCCCACTGTGCTGACCACAGTACGTCTCTTGGTGTCCATTTTTTGCCATCTTCTTGGGGCAGGTCGCTCTTTTCCTCATCATCGCTCAGCCCTCGAAACGGGAGGTCATGATCCAGCAATGACGGCGTCAGGCCAGTATTATTGTTATTGTTGGCATTCATAAGCAATCCCGCTGCTGCCGCCTCATCTATTACAGTGACCTTTACCGCCTCCTCGTCATTATTTCCTTTATCTACCTCCTTATGGCTTTCCATCTCACCCGCTGCACTTTCCACCTGCCAATCATGTCCATTTACCCTCACTTCCTCCACGCTTTGCTTCACGCTTTCTGCCAGCCCGCTGTCATTCCCTTCACTTCGTTGTTGCACCTCAGAGTCCATTTCTTGTACAGCCTCAGATCCACTGTTTGACACTGTGGATTCTAGACTCTGAGCAGCACTCACTGGTTCCTCTTCAGGCGCCTCCACTAAACAGCCGCTCTGGGGTCCGTTTTGTGCTCCAGCTGCAGGGGTGGCAGCCTCCTTCAGCTGATTGAGGTGTCCATGTTCCTGAGCTGGGCCCTCCTTCGGGGGCCATGATGGCTTAACCAACTTCAACTCCTCCTCTATAGCGAAGCATTTCTTTGGAGAATCTGACTGAGGAGGCCACACGACGGAAATCTTAGTCGTGAACTTTTTGCTGTTGTCTTCTGACTTCCTGTTGTCGTCACCCTGAGCAGTGGAATATCTGGACTCTTTCTTTTGTGGCGACGGCGATTTGGCTTTTGGCTTTTCGGCTGGGCTGTCCTGGTTCTTGTTATTCCACAGTTCTTTGTGCGGTTTTTGTCCGAATCCCTCATCGTAATTTCCTTTGGATTTGAAGAGTTGCGTATAGTGTGGTTTGCAGTACATTCGTCCATGGAGAGAGGCGTAGTTACCAAGACTGTTAAATAAAGAAAAACAGAAGAAAATGAGGGGTTAGAGGAGCACAGTAGAGAACAAAAATGCTTTTTTTTGTTGTATTGTGGTGTCACCTTAGTTTGCCGCTGCAGTGTTCACAGCGAAAGCAGCTTTTATGGAAGTTTTGCTTGTCCGCGATCAGCGATTCCATCGGGTACACCCTCTTCCGACACACCCTGCACAGTTCGGACTCTGGAACTCGAATTTTCTGAAAAAATGAGGAAAAAAAATTAATATACATTTCCTGGGTATTCCTTCACAATAAACTCAACCAGGCAATTCACTGGTATTAGTATTGATATAATAATATAATAATAACAGAAAATAATATAATAATAATAATATTTTGTCTTTTTCATTTACATAAATATAATTTATTTATGAATACATATAAAATAAAATTATTTACTATTATTATATGTATTATTTATTTTCCCCTCTGATTTATCTGTCACTGTGACATGATGTTGATGGTTACTGGAATTTAGATAATTTATCAAGAATTTTGATCAAAGCTTTTTCCAGGAAAGATAAAATCAGATGATTACAAAAAAACTTTAATATAACTGTGTTGTAGAGGGTGACAGCTAACAAAATAAATCTGAGTGTCTTCTAGGTATTAAGAAATTTACTGTGCTTCAATTAATAACCACACTAGAATTGCAATTAATGTCTAAAAATGGCCGTCTTTGAAGAAGTGATTTTCATAATTACCACAAAAGCTTTTGAGAATATAATTAAACTTTTCCAAAGTTACTTTACTTTGAAATCCACGTCATGAGCGTGGAACAAAGGGAGACTCTTCAGCTGAAGAGTGAGAATAAAATAAAGAAGCATCACACGACCAGGCATGAGAAACATTAGTCCTATGTTGCCAGCTTCATACATGAGACACATGAATAAGGAGGACAAAGTGTAACCTGTGAGTATTAAAATGTGCAAAACTGAGAGCACGTTAGTGTGTTTCAAACAGAGTCAAGGTGATGCTGATGCTTGGTTTCTTTATACACAATGCAGATTTAGAAAACACCTTTAAAAACTTCTCACACGTGTTAAAACACACCGTCACGCTTGCTTAGTGTCCTCATGCCGTGCCACTCGGTTTACCCGTCAAGACAGTCTGCTGCTGGTGCGTCACGATCTGTGAGGTCCGGTGCTCGGTGACGCTGAAACCCAGGTTCTGGAAGACGCCCTGTCTCTCGGCCCACGACTGCTGGAAGTTCCTCAGCAGCTCTTCAGTGGAGGCATCTGGTGGTACATCGACCGTGTGGATCGCACCTCGAACCACATCGGCGTAGGATGGAGGGTTACCGCGGGTCAGGGAGCTCCCTGAGTGTGTCACGTTCCCAAAGCCGTCCACGCTGCAGAATTGCTCAGTGACCGCTGTCGTTTCTGTGCGACCCGCCGGCTCAGTTTCCGGTTCCCTTCTTTCTATTTGCTCTCTGAGCTCTCGGGCAGCCTGGGAACCATGTTCCCCCGTCTCAAACACATTCTTTATGGCTTTAACTTTGAACAAAGGGATTTCATCGCCTCGCGGTGGGTCGGCCTCTGCCTCCTCTGTGTCACTCCCCAGCCTCTCCACGATGACGATAGGCTCTTTTCTGGCGTAGACTTTAGGTTGTGGGGATTCAAACCTGTTCACCAACTTGGACAGATCCACTCTAGGGAGATCCTCTTTCAGGAGGTCAATGGTCACAGCCTCCGTGCCTTCCTCAACATCAGGCCCCAGGCGCTCTGGGATATCAATGGGATCCTTCCGCATGTACGACCTCGTCACCTCCGCTCTCTGCGCCTCCTCGAAGAAGGACTTTTTATCCCTCACAGTCATCATGGAGTCTACCATTTCTGCAACGTCCACCAACCCTTGCATGTCCCTCTCGACGGGGGTCTCCCTGTCGCCGGACGAGGACGGACAATCTCTTTCCAGACAATCAGACGCCAGCGTGGTCGGAGGTGGAGGGGTCACGCCACCAGACAGCTGGGCCGTGGCGTCCCTCAGTTTCAGCAGCTTTTCGGACCGGCTCAGGGTAGGCGACGGCGTGGCCCTGCTGAAGGTAGACGTAGGCGTGTACGACTTGCGAGGAGGAGGTGGAGGAGTCCCGACCACTTTATATGGAGGAGGTGATGGAGTCACTCTGAGCGGCGAGTCGATCCTCCTCGACTCAATACTGATAAAAGTGGGCGACGGAGTGCGGATGCTCGCTAATGGTGAGGAAACTCTCTGATCAGCCGACTCCTGATGCACTTTCCTCTCCTGAAGCGACCGTTTGTCTTCCACCACCTTCTTTTCACTTTTGGACGAGCCAATGCTAATCTTTGATATCTGGGTGCTGAAAACGCTCTTGTCCGGCTTCGCAGGAGCAGGAGGCGCCCCGTCTTTTCCACCACCTTGCTTTTCCGCAGCCGCTGAGCTCTCTGCCAAAAGCTTCGTGAGCTTCACTTGAAGAATATTCCTCACATAGACCATCATCTCTTTCAGCTTTTTCTTACTTTGCTGTTTAGCAATTTCGCTTAAATTCCGCCTCTCATCCGAGCCCACTGCCCAGTCAGGGAGCTCGCTTATAATCATCCTGACAGCGTTGGAGTCTATTTTGCTCGGCGTGCCCTCCAGCTCTTTCATTTCAGCGAGCAGCTTCTGCATGACAGTACACTTCTCTGAATGTGTGATTTCCTCGTCTTTGTGTGCTGCTCTGGCCGTCCCTTGCACAGCCTCACCTTTTGGTTTTACTGCCTCTGCTGCTTGTACCTGTGTTTGTTTCTGCATGTGAACAGCCTCCTGCCTCTCAGTCACAACCACTGCCTTCATGCTCTGCTGACTGTGTGGCTGTGCATGGCTTTGTCCCTGATGACTTGCTGCAGACGTTAACTTAGCCACCTTGGGCATTAAAACAGTAACTGATGGTGACAGCTTTACTTCGGTGTCGTTCTTCTGCACCTGTTTTCCTTTTTTCACATGAGCCTCAGCCTCCACATCCTTCACAGGCGGGGTCACGTCATGACCTTTCCTCTCTTTCACTTTCATTTCTGTTTTTGTCAGCTGGCTGTTTTTCTGGCTTTCTTTTGTCTCGCTTTTCTGCATCACATTGCTTTCCTCTTGCTGGACATGTACTTCACATTTATCCTCTCTCTTCTCTGTCGGTATCTTAAAGGTTTTCACCTTAAAGCTTGGAGTGACCTTAGGGATTTTCGTTTTCCCCTCCTGCGTCGGAGGAGCATTACTATTCTTTACATCCTCTGCTTTCAATGTGACCGCAGACTGGCTCTGGAGATTTACATTTTCCTGGGCGGCGACAGACCTGGTGCTGGATGTCTTAACAAACTGCTGCTCCGAGACCAAAGAGGTGACCACGCTCGAGCATGACTGGACTTCCATATGTGAGGCCTCGCGATGAGAAACTGTCTGACTCTGGTTTTGACTCTTTTTATCGGCTGAGGCAAGTGTTTTTTCTGAGCACTGCTTTTTATCTGAAGGTCCAGATGCTGATTTCTTATTCACCACTGAGATCAAGGGCTTGCTCAGAGGGATGTGGGAGGGGGTTTTCTTGACAGGCGACGGCTCTTCTTTGGAAACAGTTTCTTCACTCTTGGCTTTTGTTGCTTCTGCTGTCACTTCAGCCTCTGTGTTTTTGGTGTGTCTCTGCACATTGACCAGTGGAGATGTAGGGGTTGTGACACTGCTTCTTGCTGCTTCTTCTTTCTGCATTTGCTGGCGATACCTTTCCTCCGCCAGCATGAGTGGTGTTTTAAATTTGCGAGTGTAAGGTTTAGGCTGCAGGGCCGGAGCCTGATTGGAAGGTGGAGGCAGTTTAAGTGGAGGGATGAAGCATTTTTTCGGTGGCTGTGGGCTCTCTCTTTGTATCGGTTTTACAGCAGGGATGCTGGGGATTCTTGTTGCCGACACTGCTGTCGACTCAGACTGAATCTGCTTACTTGTTTCAACGTGTTGGGTAGTTTTCACTTCCTGAACTGCTTCTTTACGCTCAACTACTGTTTGATCAGGAGGGATTTGAGGTGGAGGCGGAGGTGGAAGCTGCTTTTTCTGCCATTTGGGTTTAACTTGCACAAACTGCTTCTGTGTTTCCGGCTGCTTGGGCACTTTGAATAAAGGCCTGCTGGTGGGTTTCTCCAGCTTTGCAGCAGGAGGCTGAGGCATTGCATTAAGCTCCCGCTGTGAGGGAGGTGGAGGGAGAAAATCTTGTCCAGCCACAGAAGGTGGAGGAGGAGGAGGAGGAGGAGGAGGGAAAAACTCAGGCTCTGACTTGCATTCACTGAGAGGTGGAGGCGGTGGAGGTGGAGGTGGGAGGTCGCTGTCCTGCCTCATGATAGAAGGAGAAGATGCTGGGCTCTCCAGCACCGGCGATGGCGGCGGTGGAAGAGACAGCTCCGACTCTGAGGGTGGAGGTGGCGAAGAGGGAGGAGGAGGAAAGTGGATCTCTGGCTTCGCCTTTTTAATTGCGCCTTTCCCTTTAGCATCAAGATTGCGGTAATCACTCCTCACATTTTTCACATTGTGCTTCAGCGTCAGCGCCTTGTTCTCTTGTACAACTGTTTTCTCTGTCGTCTGTTTGACCGTCTTCGTCTCGCATGTTTTGCTGGTAGTGCTGGTGTGTGACGCGCTCTGCACCTCTTTCATCACATTCACACCTTTTCTCTCCGTTTGATCATTACTAGTAATTTGTTTACTCTGCATCACAGACGGCTTGTGAGCTTTCTGCGTTTTCTGCTTCTGCTCTTTCATGCTCTTCTGCTGAGAAGCCCCGGCGGTGTCGTCTGGCTTGGCTACAGTAACAGAGCGGGCCTCCTGGGTTATTACCTGCATTTTCACTGCTTTGCTTTCGTTGTGCCTCTGTGACTCATCACTCTGACAGAGCGTCTTCGCAGCGGGGGCTGGATTGACGGCAGCACCGTCACTTTTGGCCTCGCACTCTGCTTGCTTTGGAGCTAATGGGTTTTTCACAGGTACTTTTGCTTTCCTCTGGGCATGCGAGCGCTTGGGATTTGAATATTGCTTCCTTTGCATTAAGTTCTTTATCGCCCCTTGCACGTCACCTTTCACCACCTCCTCTTTTTCCACTTGTGTTGTCTCCTGTCCCTCGTAAAGACATTTTATGGACGACCTCACGTCCCCTTCGATGCTGCCCCTGCGCTGCATTCTGGGGGAAGCCGCTGGCTCTAGCAAGAGCTGGATGGTGGCTTTAACATCTCCTTGTTCGCTTACTTGATGCTGGTAAATCCTTTTCTCGCTCGTTGCATCGTGTAAACTCTGCATGGCGGTGTGGATGTCCCCTCTGAGGATCTCCTCTTTTTCCACCTCTTTCACAGCTTGCTTTGCTTCCTCCAGGGACTTCAGGGTCCCTTTGATATCGCCCGGCACCAGATCTTCAACGGTCGCTTCAGTATTGGCAGTGGCAGACCTCTCCAGGGACTCGAGGGCACCTCTGATGTCTCCCCTGACGATTTCCGGTTTCTCCATTTCTCTGGCTTGATGCCGAGCCTCCTCCAGAGACCTCAGAGTGGTGGGTATGTCTCCCTTCACCACCTCCTCTTTTTCTATCACCACTTTCTGATTGATGGCTTGGCTCAGTGAGTCCAGGGCAGCGCTGAGGTCACCTTTAACAATATCCTCTTTCTCTAGGTTTCTGTAGGTGACAGCAGGCTCCGTCATGAAGACTTTTACATTGCTGTGCACGTCACCGGGAACAATATCATCCACTGCCACCGTGCGACCAATCTGCTGGTGATTCTTCCGCAGCAAGATTTTAGTTTCCTGGACGTCTCCTCCGACGATATTCTCCTTCTGCATCTTTTCCTGGGCTTCACCAGGCTCGTACTGAAGCTGCTTCAGGTAATCCAGTGCGCCCGACTCGATGCACGTGGAGTAGAAGCTAACGTTACCCCTTTCCGTTTCCCCGACCTTTATCTTTTTTGTGTCCTCTCCCCCTGTGTTGGAGAGGAGGCGTTGAAGTGTTCTGCTCACGTTTCCTTGAATGATATCCTCCCTCTCTGTGCTGGCGCTCTCCCCTTTATTTAAGAGGGAGTAGATGGTCATCCTCACGTCTCCTTTCTCATCCTCTTGAATCAGGATGCCTCGCTTGACGGAGCCTTCGCTCTTGAGCAGGTTGTTCACTGCCTCCTGAATGTCGCCACGAACAATTTCTTCTTTCTCCACGTTGAGTGCTCTCTCCTGGCTGAACAGCTGCTTCACCGTGGTGTTGATGTTTCCCCGCTCCTCGCAGTCGACCGTTATCCCCCGCTCTGTGGTCTCCCTGCGGTTCAGGAGGTTCATCATGATGTTGTTCAGATCCCCCCTGATAATCTCCTCTCTTTGGATTTGCGGTGCCTCCTGGTTCATGAGTTTATACTTTGCCATGCGGACATCACCAATCTCATCAGCCTCGATGAGGATGCCTTGTGATTCCACCATTTTCTGGCAATAAAGCTCCTCAAGTGTCTCTTTAATGCTTTTGCCGATTATTTCTGTCTTTTGAGTGCTGCTCTCATTGAACTCATGGAACGGCGTGGTTTCAAATAGCCATGTTGTAGTCTTCACATCGGCCTGCGGGATTTCCTCCTTTTTGACAATGAGCTCTGCACCGTCACTCTCTTTGATGCTGTCAAGGGGCTGCTTCTCAAAGAGCCACACAGACTGCTTTACATCCCCTTTCATTACTTCCTCTTTTGTCACTCGCTCCATGCCGTCATACTCTGCTCCTTCACCGCGGATCTCATCAATCGTACGCGTCTCAAACATCCACGTGGCAGATCTGACATCACCTTTTTGGATTTCGCTCACACTAACGGTTCTGATGTACCTCTGAGACGTGTCATTGGTCTCAAATCGCTGCTTATTTGTCTTCACATCGCCACCTTTGATATCCGCCACTGTTTTCGCCCTCACTTTTATATCCTCTGTAATTTCATCCAGAGGCTGTGTTTCAAACCTCCATCTTGCCGTGTTAACGTCTCCTTTGTTGATGCCTTCCTCAGTTACAGCTTTAATAACGTAGACCTCCTCTGAATCTCTAATTGAATCCAGAGGCTTTGTCTCGAATTGCCATCGAGCTCCCACCACATCCCCTCTGATGATTTCCTCCTTGGTAACTGTAGTTACTTCATGATAATGGCCCTCTTTGTCACGGATGGCGTACAGCGGCTGAGTTTCAAACATCATGGTGTAATTTTTCACATCCCCCCTCTCTACTTCGTCTCTACAGATACGAGTGAGTTTAGAAATATCGGTCTCAGAGGACTCCTCTTTGATCTGATCCAGGGAGAATGTCTCAAAAATGAAGCGTCCCTTGTCAACATCACCCCCCTGGACGTCAGTCACGGTGCGACTTTGTCTTGCCTCTGTGGTCTCGTCACGGATGGCATCGATCGGCTGATGCTCAAACATCCAGGTGCAGTTTACCACATTTCCCTTCTGGATGTCCTCGGCCTGCTGCGACTTCAGCCTCTGCATCGTCTCCTCAGAGGTGGAGCTCATTATGTCGGAGGAGCGATTCTCGAAGATGTACTTCATCCTGGAAACGTCGCCTGACTGGATGTCGATTTCTGTGACCCTCCTGAAGGAGCCGCTGTCTTCGCCTGTGATGTTTTCAAGGTTCTCAGTTTCAAAGAGGAAGCGGGCCAGTCGTACGTCTTTTCCCTGGATGCTGTCTTGCGTCACAGTGCACGTTTTCAGAACGGTCTCAGATTCGGTGTGATCGCGTATGTTGTCGAGCGTCTGGGTCTCGAACAGCCAGGTGCATGTCTTCACGTCACCTTTTTGAACCTCCTTGATGCCCGCCTCGCTCTTCTCCACCTTTTCATAAAGAGCGTCCATTGGTTGAGTCTCAAACAGCCACCTGCATGTTTTTACATCCCCTTTCTCGATTTCCTCCTTCGTTTTATGCTCCTCGCCCTCAGAGTGACATTTAATGGCATCGAGGGGCTGCGTTTCAAATAGCCACTTCGCTGTCTTGACGTCGCCTGACTCCACTTCCTGCTTGGATATACCTTTTATGATCTGAAACTTATCAATGCTTTCATCAAATTCATCAATAGGGCGTGTTTCAAACATCCACCTGCAGCTGTGCACATCTCCCTTCACAATCTCCTCACGCCTCACCGTCCTCACCTCGTGGTAATGACCAGCGCTATCTTGCATGGCGTACATAGGCGTGGATTCAAAGAGAACCTTGTTGGATCTGACCGATCCACTTGTGACGCCTTCGACTTGGATTTTCTGTGCACCTTCACACTTACTTAAATCCATGCTTTCAAACCTCTCTTTGTAGTTCGTCACGTCCCCTTTGTCAACTGCTTCAACATTCACCGTTCTTGTAATCTCCTTCTTCTCCTCCCTGATATTTTCCAGCGGCTGGCTCTCAAAGACCCACCTTTGATGCCTCACATCGCCCTTTTCTTCTTCAGACGCAACCATTTTCTTCAGCTTCCCCACCTCCAGCAGCTCTTTTAGATTCTCCATGGGCACAGTTTCAAACAGGTGTCTTGCTGATTGAACATCCCCACCGACAATCTCCTCTGATGGCAAAGGTCTAGCGTTGGCGTTGTCTTTCAGGGTATCCATCGACTGAGTCTCAAAAACCAGACAGTGCCTCTTCACATCGGCACCGATTATGTCCTCCTTTTGCTTCCTGGAGCTCTCCCATTCCTCGTCTTTGATGGTGTCGAGGGTCTTTGTCTCAAAAAGCCACCTACCTTTGTTCACGCCACCTTGAACATTATCCTCCATGGATATGCCACATATCAGCTTCACTGCCGCCGGGTCCTTGTTGATGATATCCAGAGGCTGGGTTTCGAACATCCAACGTGATGTCTTGACGTCTCCTTTCTCTGTCTCCTCCCTGCGGATGGTGGTGATCTCCAGCATCTCCCCTGAGTCCCCCCTGATGACGCACATGGGCTGGGTCTCGAACATGCGAGTGGTCGTCTTCACGTCCCCTTTGATCTCCTCTAGCTCCGACTTCAGGTTCAGGAAGTGGCTCTCCTCAAAGGTTTCTGTTTTACCCAGGGAGTCCAGGTGCTGGGTCTCAAAGAGATATCTTGCTGTTTTCACATCTCCGCCGGTGATGCTTTTGGTGACGCCAGAGTCTGTCTCCTGCTCGTCTTCTTGGTAGATCTTATTCAGGTAATCCAGCGGCTGCGTCTCGAAAAGCCATGTAGCGGTGCGGACATCCCCTCTCGCCAGATCAGTTGTTTTTTCTAACTGTTCGGTTGAGTCGCCGCCCTCTGTCCCCAGAGCATCCATGGGTTGAGTCTCAAACATCCACGCCGTGTGGCGGACATCTTTCCCGGCGATGATTTCCTGCTGAGCAATGTTTCCCACCTCGTCCTCGTCTGGGGTGTCGTCTTTGATCGTGTCCAGCGGCTTGTTCTCAAACATCCAGCGCATGGACTGCACCTCGCCTTTCAGGATCTCGTCCCACTCCAGGTATTCTCTGTCGGGACTCGAACACTTACTCGAGCCGTCATTTTCAAATAAATAGCATGCCTGCTGGACTTCGCCCACTACCTCCTCACTCTCCAGGTCCTTCTTTTCTGCTTCGGTGAGCTCGTTCAAGAAGTCCTCTTCCAGGTTTTTGCGGACGTCCGGGTTGATGTGTTTGTAGAGGCGCTTTAATTCGGCCGTGCTCTTGTGTTTGAAGTGCTGTTCCTTGCTGACAGTGTGTTTTTGTTGGGAGGCTGGGTCTGCAGGCTGGGAAGAGACAGGGGTTTCCTGTAACAGGTGTGATGGTGGAGGTGGGAAATCTGTCACCTCATAAGCTGCGGATGAGGCAGTGGCAGTTTTTACAGAGGAGGAGGTGTTACAGCTCGTCATGGTTGAAGCTTTGCAGGACTGACGTACAGGCGTCCATTGAAACTGGTTGAAATCCACCTCAACCTGGGGTTTGTAAGTGGTTTTGGTTAAGGAAAGAGGAACAGTGAGAGTTGTGCTGATGTAAAAAAGTGAAATAATTTTCATTTTGTGTCATGAAAAGGACAGCTTTGAACTAAATCAGGAAACTTCCAACCTAAAATCATCATCATGGCTGAGTCAAATTGTTTTTCCAAATCTAATAATTTGGATGTAAATGAACAAGCACAGACACATCTCCAGTCTGTCAAACCCCAGACATTTTTCAGTTGTGTACTGAAATATTCATTAAGGACGATTTTAACTGACTTCTAGTTTTAGTCTGTGTTTCCTTTTCAACACTGTGAGAAAAAAAAAGTTTCAGATGTGTAATGACATGAGGTCTTTTATCCAATCCAATTTACGCTCCATCAGCTCGTAGTGAAGCACGGGCAAATTTCTTGATTATTTCATGATGTGGCCTCGTCTTCATACTGATATCTCATGAAAAAGCCAGACTACTATCTATTTAGATAAACACACGGCGTCATTACCTTAATTTCCTTGGCTGGTGCAGCTTCCTCAATCGTTTTTTCATACTGCTGCTTCAAAGACTGAGTGGAAACCTTCGGTAGATCCTCTCCGCCGACGAGCATAACTGAATTAGACAGAAGAAGAAGGCTGCCTCATTAAGTCATTCACAGTGAGGAAGCTCAGGGGGATTGGGAAGAGAAATAAATCATTTCATTAAAAACCTGAGTAGTTTTCATTTTCTGAAACCACACAGCAGTGATTGCCCAATTTCCACTTTCCAATATTTTACCTTCCTGACTTTGTCCTGATTAGATTTGCTTCCATGCACTGAATTGAAAATCATCTGCACTCCAAGTCACTTTCACAGCTCATCCCTCATTCAGCTGAACCATTAATATACACAACATACACGTGCCAATTACAATATAAAAGCCATGAGCGGAATAACCTTTTTCATTGTAATGGTTCCCAAAACTGGCTGCCACATTGTTCTGGTGGACTCTTTGATCATGGGTGACCTGTGGAGAGATAAATCATCAGCAGACTGGCAACAGCACAGCATCCAACTGTTTTCAATCAGAGAGGAGTTAAAAGTCTAGCATGAGGCTAATGTTCTATATAGGGCACATGAGGTGTGACAGAAAGTTCAAATATAACCAAAAAAACTGGGTTTATTAGCGGCCTTTATTTTTTTACTAGCGTAATAGCCACTGCCTCTTTATGAAAATTTTCAGATGATCATACACTGAACAAAACACACTTATTAATATTCTATTTCTAGTGGCAGGTTCTACATTACGTCTTTTGATAAGTAGTATATGTGTTGCAAAAGCAGGCAGTACCTCTTGCTGGTTGTGGAAGAGGCTGGTGGAGGAGGTAGAGGTGGAGGTGGGGAGGATCTCCCTGGCACTGCTCCTCACTGTCACCTCCGAGGAGCTCGACGTCTCCTGTCAAAAACAGAAAAATGCATTGTTTATCACCTCATGACTGAAAGCTGGACAAGCAAACGAACAAGAGGACGAGCCAAAACCTTAAAGTAGTACTGCTCTGTATTTTGATAACGTTGCAGTATTTATACAGCAACTAAAAGTCAAAAAACTCTGAGATAAAAAAACATGAAACAAAGATATGTACTTGGAAATATCCACAAAACATATCAGTTTGCTCAATGATTCACAGTATTTATACGTAACTTCAACCTGCCAACAAATACAGAGCTGCTTCAGAGGAAACTACTGAGGTTAAACATCCACTAAAGGGGGATCTCAGTACTGGAGACGGAAAGTAAAAGATGACAAAAAATGTTCAAACCACATTTTCCTCCAGTCAGATCCCTGCAATTTGAACAAGATGAAAGAGAAATATAATCCTGGAGCTTGTATCTGCTGCTGTTAACATGAAAGATACATGGAGGGTGTGGCTGCTCTCCACTTCTGAAACCACTTATGTCAGAATAGTGGTAACTCCATGGATGTCCGACCAGGTTTGCAGCTTGGATGTTACACCTGTGAGGGGAAAGTAGTGGTTTGCCGTCACGGCGCAGAAGCAATAACTCGATCAAACAGACACTTCCTACCACTGTAAAATTTAGCATTCAGGCGAGCACTCGATGAATCCACTCTTGCTTCCTGCCTCGATGAGCAGATGGGGGGATTGAGTGGAGGGGAGGATTTGACCCGACTCCGCTGAGATCCAGCCACCCCGTCGTCGTTTTGGCATTTCCTTCACGCACTCCGTGACACCGCCATATATTTGAGCAAGGTGCCCTCTTTGATTTGACCCTTAGGAAATGCCTCACAGACCACAGCGGGCAATTTTTTTTCAATGAAGGGCTACAGTAGAATGTAAATGACTCACTGGCATTGATATGTGTCTCAGATCACGCAGAGCTGGTGGATGGAAAAAGACTGGTGTTGACTTTATTATCCTCACGCTCACATCTGATGATGGTGTTATCACAGCACTTCATGCTTCAACAGTTTCTTAAAGCTGCTAGCTACACAGTTAATGTTCCTACTGATGGTTTCTTCACGTTGGTCATGAGTACTACCCCCCCTCACCTGGACGGATCTCTGCTCGAAGTGGATCTGGGTGATGCTGGACTGGGAGGACGAGGAAGCAAACTCCTGGCTCTCGAACTGTTTCTTCACATTGGCCAGGCCGCCGGGCAGCGAGCAGGCTTCTGACTCATCCATCACCTGTCAGCAGAAAACCAGATGACATGAAACACACCTGGAAATCCACCTGTGGAGACCAAACACTCTGTAGACCCACATTACATGAGATTAAGGAGACTGGATTTGATGAGCCCTCCTCTGCTCTCATTGATTGTGAATGTTTTATATGTTCACTTATGCT
Source organism: Synanceia verrucosa (assembly GCA_029721515.1). Classification (NCBI taxonomy): domain Eukaryota; kingdom Metazoa; phylum Chordata; class Actinopteri; order Perciformes; family Synanceiidae; genus Synanceia; species Synanceia verrucosa. The sequence goes on from CM056572.1 coordinate 4,865,475, forward strand.
AATAAAGAAGTGAAGGCATTATGCTAATGCTATTTAGAAGCAGCAGCGTTCCGTGTTCTTTTAAACGTGACATGAATGCTGTAAAACATCACGCTCCTCTAGGAGGTGTGAAAAGCACAGGACGATGTCTTATAATGTACTTTTAATGAAACTGAGGGACAAGACAAAGTAAAAAGAGTAAGAACTGACAAATAAATTTGAGATTTTCTTTGTGTTTATCTTGGGCAGAAATTTCAGAAATAGGAAAGATGGAAGGCACCCAATATTAATGGATTTATTTTACCCGTATCTGTCGCACAACAGAGAGCGAAACATCAAGAGAAAATCCAGCCTTTTCAGATTAGTCGGTTTAATGGAACAAAAGGGCCTTTCAGTGCTTTTTATTGAGCCACAGAAGGAATTATTCCTTAAAACTGGGGAGAGTAGAGAAGCCTGCTGACACTTTCTGAACCTCATCAGCATGCAGGACACTCTGCAAGATGCAATGCACACTATCCAATACAATAATCTCCTGTTGGAATTGTCAATTACTTTCCTAATAAAACATTTATATGCAGGCTTCTGCATATAGAACTATATATATATATATATATATATATATATATATATATATATAGAGAGAGAGAGAGAGAGAGAGAGAGAGAGAGAAATAGCTTCTGGGAAGCAATATGAGAAGCTCGTTGATGCTCTGTGTTAATATTGAACACACACTCATCGCCTTTTCTATTTTAATGCAAATGTGCAAATGCAGGGAACAATGTAATTTGCAAGTTATTTGCGGAGGAGTCCAGGTCAGCAGCACTTTATGAAGGGGCACCGTGTTCATCAATATTTTACCACTTCTGGGTGCCACAGCTGAACTGATGCGACAAGAAATCAACATCCCATAGACCCAACGTCCACTGCAGGGAATCTGACCAGCATCTGCTGCTGCATATATATACTGTATGCATATTTGTTGTCACTGATATAATGACAAAGAGGGTAAAGGAAGTTTCTCCTCGCTATCGGCACAATTTTCAAAATAAAGTTGATTGGTGATTTATTCAACATTATGCGACTTCCAGGCTTAACTTAAAGTAGTTAGTACTTATTTTATGGAACAAAGATACTCATTTTAACCCAAAACCACAATCATTTCATACTATTTCCCCACAGATCTACTGGGTCAGGTTTGGGATTTCAAATTTCAATTTTCAGTATTTCACTAGTAAGGAAAGGATGGTGGTTTAGGTTAAAATAGGAACACCTGTTATGTAACTGGCTTTGTTAAGCAATGAAGTTACAAAACTAAATCGATATTGATGTTTCTTTCGGGACACAAAGAGCTCCCGGTTAAAAGTTTGACCCGATCATTCACCCTGACCTCCTCCATGTTCACACCTTCCTGCTCTCTTTCTTATGCTATGATTACACTGCTATTATACTACACTGGGGTGAACTGAAAGCACAGTGAGTCTCTAAATGTATTTCAATAAGTGCTAGAAGTGTAAAAGAATCTAAGTGTAACTGACTGGTGTCCATCAAGTGTCCTGCTATCTTTAAACACCTTGTCACTTAAATGTGGACATGCAGACAACAGCTGCAAAGGTGCAGAGGAAACATAAGAACAACCCCCCAAGCTAGTGTCAACACCACATGAGGCTGAGCTGGGTGATATTAATGAACCACCATAAAAAAAATATAGAGGATTTCATAAAGGAGCCACTTGAAGCGATGCTTTACTGGTGATGTTAGCGCAGCTAGAAAAGCACTCTGCGTTTTGTTAACAACACCTCTCATCTGCTCTGAAAGGAACGTAAAACTCAGCTTCCAGCGGCTGGTTACTCTGCACACATCACTGAAAATCACTGCTCGTAAAATCAAGTTCCAGCGTTCACTGTTACTATTATTACTGTTACACGATTCCTTTTCAATCCTTCATTTTACATTTTTAATTTCACTTTATTAAGTCATTTGGCAACACTTTATAATCAACCACAAACTGATAATTTAATTTATCTTCATTTTACTGTTAGCAAACAATAAAATGATACTTAATAATGCTGATTACTATTTCTAGTTGATTATATACTTTATCAAAGCATTAACAATTACATTATGAATACAGTAGTAAACTATTTATCAACAGCTTATTGTTATATAACATTTTAAATACAATATGATTGTTAGTGATGACCAAATTATATGTAAACATTTCAGAAATATTTTTTAAAACTTCAACAAACATTACAGAACATTAAACAAGTCTGAGCAAAGCCTTAGCTATCAAAATATTATTTATAGACACTTTATAATGTATTTACCAAAACTAAATACTAAACACAGTATTATAATCATAAGTTGCAACTTTATAACAGCCATGAATCAATTAACCATTAACAAATACTTATATGTACAATAACATAAAATGTTATTACGTGTGCAACAATAATTATCAACTTTGCATTTATAAATAACAGTTATTATGGCAGTATGTACTGTGTTATGATTAGTGTAAAACCCCCAGAAGGCAGCAGGTTGCGCTCTGCATGCATTTCGCCTCATGTCCTTCAAGTCAGTAAGGACCGAAGCGTTCTGCACCAAAGCTGCAGAGCACAGAAAAGAGGCAGCAGAGCTTTTGTTTTAGATACTGGGCTGACTTACTGCAGAGGCCTTGGGTCGACTGCTCGCACAGTTGAATTACTGGGTTCATAAAGTGCAGCTCTTCAAAGCTGCAAAGGCTTTTTTTCCCCTGTTCCTGGCGATGACTCATGACTCAGGGACATATTTTTGTGTTTAATTAAAGAGATGATGAGGTGCTGTCTGTGTGAGCTCATCCATATGTGTGTCTGTAACTACCTCTGCCTGCATGTAGCCACTGCATCTACTGTATATATGTAAATGTCATTGCGACACCTAGACCGCTGAAACTTGATCAGGAGTGTTTCCTGTATGTAAGTAGTAACACTGGTCACGCCACAATAAGTAATTCTACTTTCAGGTAACGTGCATATTTGCAGAAATTAACTCATATTGCTCAAATTTATATCAGGAAAGGATGTTATATCCTGCTGAAAGAGCAGCCCTGGCTCCCATTCACTCCCATCCAGTACTGAGCTTCACGACACTAGGACAAATAACACTGGCACCCCCTCCTCCACCACCTGTAGCCTACAGGACAGTGTTCAGTGACAGCACATTTATACTATGGGGAGAATTAAATGCTCATTTTGTCAATTTAATCAGTGAATCCACACAGGTGTGACAGCCTGCCTGCATATCCTCCTGGCATGGACGTATTGTCTTACCGTGGCGGCGCTGGTTTCCTGTTTGGACACAGCCGCCTGGTACATCGCCAGCCGCTCTTTCACCGACACCGCCTCCTGGTCCTCGGCACCCGGGGCTGATCTGCCTGCAGCAAAAACACAAAGAAAATGAACCCTTGGTGTTACTATAAGTTGAGAGCATATAAACAAAACTCTACATGGCTGCAGGGCACACTTGTTGACACGTAATCATCAATCACAAACTGCTAGCGTGCGATACCTCCCTGAGGATGGCCAATTAGAAAAGACCAGTGTTTTACATTTGACTTTTTGCCGCTACAAAGCATCATTAGCAGCAGAGAGGGCTCCATTAATGCTCGGCGTACGCCCACACTGGACCTTTTAGCTCCTGGCATGTTCCCTCTCTCTGGGCAGCAGCGCCGTGGGATGATGGAAGACCCTAAATAGAAACGATTTTCTCTCATTATGCGCTGGCGCTGTAACCTTTTGACACTTTGAAAATCCTCCTCCTTGGTGTGTTTTCCCATTGTGATACCACATCTCTTCACTCTGCATGTATTTACTCCACTATAGCCCTTGTTGGACTTAACAAGTGATTGAAAGTCTTGTAGCAGCTGCTACTTAAATGCTGATGTGGACAGGATGGAGATTAGTGGTGTGGTACAGTGCATACAGTTCACAGTATCTTAACACTCCTCTTAGCGCTGGCTTGAGGTCGCCCACTCCTGGTGGTCATATCATCTGCAGGAAATGATGACCACCCACGTCTCTTATTGATCTATAAATTTGTGACAGGCTCTTTTCCCCATTCCCTCCTTAAATGTAGGAAACGGGCCTGGGATTTTGTACATAGCACATAGGTTTATGTTCACATTTCTGTTCATTCCAAGCACTACAATACTCACAGAATCTAAAAGTGAATAAATTTAAAGGTGCAGTGTGCAGGCTTTTGGGCCAAACAGTGGTTTGCGCTGAAGATTGCAAGTGACAAAAAAAGGAAGGGTCTCTCTGGAGCCAGTGGTTTGTCCATTCTGGGCTACTGTAGAAAACATGGCTGAGCAACTATATAGGAACCTGCTCCCTATATAGATGTACATGGAGGGCTAAGCTAAGCTAATGAAAACACAACAATTAAACCACTGACAGGTCGCTACCATGGCGATCTCCCTGCTCCACCCTCTCGCGTCACTTCTGGTTGCACAAAACAAGATGGCAACGACCAAAATGCTTCAAAAAGGCTTCGAAACGTCTATCCACATACAGGTGACGTCAAGGTCACTGGATCGACTTCTCAGTACACACAGTACACTCATTGTTGACTTTTAGGGGATTAGATGTTCCACTGTGCTTTTTCTAGCAGAGTACATTTTCACACTCGCCAAGCCTCCATAACCTCATGTTTTGGGTCAATTCTTTTCGCCACGTACTGCCTTGACCTCAATACAGACAAGACTGACAAGACCACGCTGTCCTCATCCCACCAATTTTAGCTTTCTGCTATGACTGGCATGTTAGTGTAACCAGTAACCTGCCGGGAAACAGACAGCCGCATCTGAAAATAAACGGGGGCAACAGCCTATAAATATGGGTCAGATATCGTACACCTGAGGCTGACGTGTTATCTAATGCCGCCTCGATGACAGAAAACACAAGGATAATGCCCTCGTTCATCACGAGGCGCGACAAAACGTCACCGTTGAGCAGGGACAACAGCGCTCTGGATATCTCTGGACAGGGGAATGCTGTATGCAAAGCTGCCATAGCAAGGTGGTGAGGTAACCAGGGATCTGTGGAGGGGGGAGGTTATATTTATAACCAGGCTCTGTCTGCAGAGTCATGTTCCCCTGTTACAGGCAGATTTACAGGGTGTAAGTGTGTGCATGAGGGAAATAAAGGCAAGAAAAGCTGAAGATTTGATTTGAAAGTCACTAATTAGTACTGGCACCAACGGATGTTTAATTAGCAACCTTCATAATAGCTTTTCTCACTATTAAAGACTCACAGCAACATGGCTGAATCAGGACCTATAGATCTGTGTCGAGCAGGGGCCATCCCCTAATCACAGAGGAGCCTTAAACTATCCAATTTTCTGTCCAGCACTTCAATTTTTTTTTTTGGGTTGGGGGGATCGAGCGACGCTAATTGAAATGTCAGCGGCGGAGGGGCAATTCTTTCCTCACCGGCGAAAAAAGCAGAACAGGCACAATAATTGAGCTGTCAAATCCATCAAAATAAGTTCTCAGCACGGAGGCCCCCGGGCGCTTCCTGGTGCTGGGCTAAGCACTTTGCCACGCTTCTCAGAATATTCCAGATTGCTGCCCGTGGAAAGGAAACAGGAAGGGCCCCACATGCATGTTTTATGACAAAATCCTTGTGGAGTCCTGGAAACATACTCAACATATCACGTCTTCGGCATCAATCCGCTTCATCTCATTTCACATTTCACACCAAAGTGTGATCACGTCAAACCGATTCACTCTCAGCTATAACGCCTTCCGCCTCTGGTGGAAAATCCCTTTTTATTAAAGAGCCGTGCTGGCAGTGTCGACTACATGACTTACCTTCTTTAACTGTGTAGGTAGAATTTAATCCAGCAGGACAGACAACAGGCCTGAACCCGATACAGACACCAAATCCCAGGCAGATCTATGGACAGTGAGGCTTGGAGACCAGCTCCAGCAGTGCTCTCCACAACTCAGTGAAGCCCGGGCGTCCGGCGACAGCTGATTTTATTTTAGAAGTCGCCTTTGGAGAGAAAATAGGAGTGACTCCGGGGTGGAGAGGGGAAGGTGGATGTGGGGGTTGGCTTTTTTTAGCATCAAGGTACCCAACATGCCCTGAACCTTATGTCATGGTAGTCTTACAGACACTGACGTCCGACGACACGAGTCGGAAAACAGACACTCGGACAGTCCTTCATGTAGAGCTGGCAGACATTTGGCATTTGAAATCTCTGCTTGTTAGCATTGTAAATATCACCGAATTTCATGACTGAGCAAACTCATGGAGATGGTTCGACGCAGCAGCATACAGACAGTGATGCTTGTTCTCTACATATTCTGTAATGAATGGTTCCTGAAAAAAACGTACTGCTTAGTCGCTTGGATGACAAGGTCCACCGCTCTCATGTCTGTGTGCTAAATATAGAAACAGAGCCAGGAAGTAATTAGCTTAGCTTAGCATAAAGACTGGAGGAAAGTGTTCAGTGTTCAGGACACAAACCCTTCCTCCAAAGCTCTCAAAGTTAAACTCAAGATAATGACTTAGCACTGCAAAGCTTTCATTTCATATCTCATCATAAAGACTTAGTATTACAAAGTAATGAGAGACCTTCACAAAATAACTGCCTATGGCTAAATATCGACTATCGCAAAAATAATGAGAAACCCTCTCAAAAAAATGATCTGATATTTCAAAATATTGAGAGAGTATCTCAAAATGTAAACAACAACCAAAATATGCAAAATAATGGAAAACTTTCCAAAAACAATGACTTGGTGTTGCACAATAATGAAAAAATGTTTCAAAAAAACAATTATTTTCTCAAGATAATGACGTCATATTAAAGAACAATGAGAAACAATGAGTTTACATCTGTAAATAATGAGAAAGTTTTAAAAACCTGCCAGTCTGAGATGACGACAGCCCTCTTGAGTTAAAAATATTGCCTTTTAAAGCTACTCGACTTCTCATTCAGCGTGGTGAATGATTTAAAAGGCTCTGCCAGGGGTAGTTGAGTGTACCTCTCCAGGTGAAACCTTTGCTCCATCCTAAAAACCCATCATGTACACTGCATGCCTTCCATCAAGATGCCTTTGAAGCTTTTTCCAAAGACAGCTGCTCAGACAGACACTGAGGTGAGGCCTGAGAAAACACCTTTAAGATTCAGGCAACCAGTGTGAAAGATCTTATTGTTCATTCCCTCTTTTCCTTCTTTCTTAGATATCTATATGTCTTGCCCTAAAGCAATGGCAAAGGTCCTCTTTTAAACCTCATGTGCACTTTTTTCCCATCCAGCGTCCTTCCAGGACAGGAAATCTAGTTAGCATGATATTTCAAGAGGCATTTATGTTTATTCTCTGCATATTATTTCCCATGATGACTGCTAACCAACCTCATATTGCGAAACACGAGGCGTTCTCTGCAAGGCCACTCTGGCTAATCGACCGGAGGAAAGTGTGGTTATCAGGCTTGTGGAGGCGCTGCACTCTGCTGATAATCCCGTCGAAATTGCACATGGATTTCCTGTTCCTAACGTGGAAAATAAACATGCTGCTGCAGAATACCTAATGAAGGGGCCTGAGAATATCCCCAAACAGAAAGACCCAGTGAGAGTCCTCCACAGTTTCAAACTGAAACAACTTCCAAAAAACAGAAGTGCTGAGCGCAATTAGTGCCTTTCATTTGTTCGAGTAAATCGCCAATAAAGAGATTTGCCGTCACCATGCTGTCGCCATAGATAACAATGAGCCCAATACACTGTATCTGGGTTGGATAAGGACATGCTAATGAATGCTAATGAGTCAACGGGTATTCCCTGTAAAGACCATCCCAATTCCAAACAATTTCATATTCAGCTGGTCAGGTTCAGTCCCACACCACTAAAGACATCACTTTCACCATCGCTTGAATCAACCCAAAAATTGACAAAGATTAATACTAGGGATTTTTATCTGTAATTTCAATACATTTTAGTTTTGTAAACACACAATGCAGTTAGTTTTTTCTTTTAACTACATTTTTTATTTATTTCAGTGAAGGGAAATGTTTTTTCAGTTCTAGTTTTCATTAACGATAATAACCTTACTCTCAGGATGGAAGTACCAGTTCATCCAGTATAACAACAACTTCTGAACAGGATTACCAAATATATCTTTAACTAGTGGAGGTGAATGAATAACCATTTAAACTCTAAAGAAGAACAAGGAAGGGTAAGGGGAAATACAAACAAGGAAGGATGACTTTATTCTTCCTCTAAAAGATATCTAGTCTCCCTCTGAAGATTAAATGAAGGAAGATAAAAGAACAGACATGGTAAACACCACAAATTCCATTCATTCATTCATTAAATTGAGACAGTAAGTGTTTGGGTAAACAATGCATCATGCCATTATATAAACTGAAACCAAAGACATGGTAAAGCAATCATCAGATTACAGGAATTTGCCATGCATGTTAAACCTGCACAGTGTATTGGCCATCATCCTGAAAAATATTCTCGCCTCACATTGATGCACAATACAATCAAATTTTCGATTTCCCATCATCAATTGTGTCTCGGGGGCTAATTTGTGTCCCATAATAACCAATAAGGGGATCAAACTTGAAGCAAACAGGATAGAAATCTCTATGTTTCCTCAGGAAAATATAATAAAAACATCATCATTTGGCAGCCAAACCTGGGAGGAGATTAATTAAAATGCATAAAAAAATGTTTTTTGGCAAATCCACCTCCAATTGGCAGCACTTGCACAGTGAAAAATTCCCCTTAGGCTGAGCACGTCTGACAAGTTTAATCAGCTATGGAGTCATTTAAATATATATACACTTTTAAATAATATAATGAAAAAACAACTACTTCATTCCTGCTAATGTGTGCGCCACAAAGCTAACCCCAGGCTGATGGTGTAAAATGAGAAGAAACAAGGATGCCTGTTTAGGAAGAGCAGCGGCGTGGAGATTTAGAGGTGAGCTTTGCATCTGTTTAAAGCACAGTTATTTAAACGCCGTGGCTTAGCTGCCGTCACTCGAGCCGACAGACTGACAACATGTCAGCAAAGACAAACGCTCAGTCAGGACAACGGGACTGTCGAGGAGCTCCAAGTTTAGACACAGCGCAGAGATTTACAGGTTTTCAAGCGACGCCGAAGCCTGACTGATCTCAGGTAGAGATGGAGAGGCTCTCAGCATGTGAATATATAAGTGAGGGTGTGCATGACTGAGTTTGTGTTTAACACCTCAATGCAGCTTCAGAGGCCTGTCAACAATGCATCGCTTCACATTCTCACTATCTGCCATCATTTCCATTTGGATTTACACGCCAAAGAGTGGAAAAGAACATGGGGGTTAAAGGAAAAGGACAAATAATGGTTTAGGTTTAGGGAACAAAAATACTTAGTTGGATTCAGGCAAGAAAGCTTTTTAAATTTTGTCAATATATCAACTTCTTTAGGCAACAAAACTATTAGAGCTTATGGAACAAAACTTCTTAGGTTTAAGCAACAAACCTACTTGAATAGTTTTAGACAAATTTGATGATAAAGGTAATGAAAACTCCTTCGGTATGTTTAGGCAACAAAGCCACATTTCTCCCTCACAATATGAATTTATATGTTCTGCTCTACAAACTATTACTATTTTTACAGAACTCTGTGGGAGACTGATTGCTATCTCATTGCTGTTTTGTTGTTTACACTGCTGTGATGGGTGAATTTTCCCTAATGGGCATGAATAAAAAATAGTCTATTCTATTCTTTTCTATCTATAACTTTTGAATTGTTTAATCTTCAAAAATAACACTGGCTCCATCATATTATCTGAGAGGCCAGTGTGTTCGTACTTCCTGCAGTTAGTTTGTTTTCTAACAGAGTTAAAAAAAAATGAACTGTACCTTGCACTGTAAGCTCAATCTGTGTGTGCGCCGCTATCACTGGAAAACAAACTGGAGGTAGCCACCACTACGTCGCTATCGCATTAATGGCAGCTCGGTATCGAGCGAGCGCCCAGCTTCCCATTAAACAACCTGCCAGGGAGGCCGCCTTATCTGGCAATGAGCAATCTAGTTTTCAAAAGCCGCTTCCTGCCAAAATGTTTATCTCGTAGAACAAATGAGATGCCGCCTCGCATTAACCGTGGTTGTTTGTTTGACAGAGTGCTGCAACCGTGATGCAATCTCACAGCTGTGGGCCTCCTGTCATAAATTACAAACACATCTGATGTTGCATCATAGCCTTCTGAAACACTTTTAAAAATTATTCCCACATGAAAACAAACAGTACTCACAAAGAGAGGCATCCTTAGGCGAGGCCATGGTCTGGTCTGATGGGTCAACCCGTGCCAGGCTACCAGACATCACTCTTTTGGACATGGAGGAGGCGTGGACGGTTGTCACTTCCTGTTTAAGAAAAAGAGGGCTATCAGGACTTTGTCAACAGGAGAGTTGGTGATGCTATCAGTCACCAAATCCAGCTACACTAACCTTGAAAGGGACTCTTACACTACCACACATACTTAACAAATTAGACCACCAGGTTTTTGCCACCACTGCCCTAAATCAACAGTATGTGCAAGCTCTTTAATCAAAATTATGTCTTTAATGCTAAAATAGAATTATTGTTGTTATCTGTGAGATTTACTGTTTTCCAAAAACACCAAAGCACATTATTATTTTGTTGTTTGAGATGTGACAGTAATTTCCTGTCATTCCCAAACAGAAAAATGTGTTTTAGTGGTTGCATGATTTAATAATTAATGAAAAATAATATCCTGTTCAAAATGTTGAGGCGAAGGGAACGCAGTGAGAAAGAAAGAGTCCAGTCACAGTGAACGAGATGATGCTGTTGGCTCTTTGAGACAAACAGGACAGCTGCTCTAATACATTTGTTAAACATTGTGCATTGAGAATGAAAAGGGATGATTCTAGTGAACGCCCCCACACGTCCACCGGTGTACAGAGAGGCGACCTTGAACACAACATGAGTGGTAGGCACTGATTGGAAAGTTAGTGTAAACACTCTCAGTTGAATTTCAATGGAGCCATTCCAGCAGTAACTAAAGGTGTTTTCACTCCGCTTCTACCGATGATAAAAAAGGGAACATTGGTAAGACGCTGTGTCCTTGACGCATACAGGCTTGTTGTTCCCCTGGAAGCATTTTGTTAGCCAGTGCGACACGCCTATTCAGTTGCAAATCATCCCTGCTGGGAACAAACACACCTGTGTCTATCCATGTGTGCAAACTTTTTTTCATTTGCAAATCAAATGCATTCCCAGCAGCGTTTTTTCTTTTTTTCTTCTCCATCAAAACGGACTGACAACAAACACGCGACGACTCTGCACACGCAACAAATCTGGTTTCCTCCTTCTCTCTGAGGAAGGTGTCAAACGTAATTTCAGAAATGCACCAAAGGACAAAACATTGTCCTCAAAAATCCCATTCAGCAAATCCCCCAAAGACATGCTTGGTAATTTGCATACCTTCCTCTAGTGTGTCACACATGCACACTGTGGAAAAACAGGAGTTATCGCTCCCTTTCTGTCACTGTCATTCCCTCTCTGTTGCTGGAGTAGCACTCACATCGAATAAAGCTCAAATCAGTGAGCTGCGAGGAGCCAAAAAAGCAACGGGGCTGCTAACCGCAGCTCCCCATGCTCCTCACTGTTCGACTGCTGATATTAAACAGAGTGTTTTGTCTACAACCGGGTGTTACTTTGCTCAGGGGATGATTAAGTGAACGAGCGATGGTGGATGCCTCACAGGCCGGCTTGTTGGCAAAGGAGTTCATTACAGCTGAAGTGAATGTCACTGAACGAAGAACCATTAAAAGAGATTGAAACATTTATCTCTCTTTGGTTGTCTGATGGGCTTGTTTACACTTCACTTAAAGCCACTGTCGGTCGTAAATTATGCATCTAGTACACATGGCGTGTGGGTGAGAGCGAATTTTGAGAGATTTTCTCTGGGCATTAACAGACTTTTTTTTTCAGTAGCGTCACAGCAGATGGCAGAGCAGGAACTGGCAGGGCGGACATACAGTAGAGTACTGTATATCATAACCTGGCAAGGTGAAAGCAGAAACAACATCTGAGTCTATCTCTCGAGAACTGGAGTATTAATGTTATGTCAGAAATAACCATAACCTTGGTAGGTCCATGATTATTTTCGGCATGAATTACTTTTTGTTATTGTTAATATTGGTCGATATTATTGTATTAAAGCTCAGCTCAAAATAAACCAAAATGGATGCATTGTGAGCATCCTTCTACAGTCTAAGTGCTACACTTAGAGATGAAGCTACAGTAAAAGGCAGTGAAATCTGAGTAAACAAGTTTCAAGAGGCTAATCTAAGCATGACAGACTGATAATGTGCAGTCAGTCTGCTTACAAAAACACAGTGACCCAGTTTATATTAGTGTTGTGTATAGTATTTTGTGACTCTTTACATTTTAAGGAACTAATCCAGAATCACATCACAAAAGACAAATTTCGGCACTTCCTGACAACTCCACCAATCAGACGAGGAGTGCAATTATCCATTTTGTGAAATACAATGACTGGATAAACAGCAGCAGTGTCACGGCCCAACACAATGATCACCCAGCGCTATCTAGCTTTGAGTCGCTGCCATATGGTGTTGTTGGTGCCGGCTGCCAAACAGGAAGGAGGGTGATGGTGATGGTGGTGGTAGCGTTGGTAGGGGGCTGTCACTGCCTGTCGCCTACAGGCTGACAGTGTTAATAAGCGACAGTGCTTGGTGAAATGTGTCTAAACGTTGCCAGCCTATCGCCACAGATACTCCCTGTGAAAAATGAAAAGAAAAAAATTACTTGATCCTTTTAAATGAAGCTCAGCGAATGAAATCAATGCTGACCATCTGGGATCATTTCATGTGTGACAGCTGCCTAAAAATACACAGTAACAGGAAACAGTACGCTACCTGGAGGTGACGCCCTCCATCCTCACATCATTAGTTGGTAAAAGCCGATTCAGGAAGCTCCGAGCTCACGCTTCCACGCTTTGTCTTTAAGTCGGCTGTTGACATTTCCGTCCTCTAACAAGCTGTGCAGTGTCACTTTTGTGACATGCTGTGATACACTGAGCGTCTCTGGGGAGCGCCGTCCACCTCCCCTACACTTTAAATGTCACTCTTAATAAGTCAATTAGTCAGAAAGGGAGTCCAAAGGATTTTTATTTCTGCTGAACCCAAGTGTCAGCCATGAGGATGGGACATGGTGTGATATTATCTCAGCCTGAATCATGCTGCTGACTTTTTTTTTCTTCCACAAAAGGGAAAGGAAATATGAGTCAATCCCAGACCTGACCTCTGAATCACAACGGATCCGATCGGGCGGTAGATCATTTGATATTTAGCAAAACCAAGGATTTAGACAGGAAGAAGGCATTTCAATAAAATTGCGCTGCTAGGCAACAGCTTGGTTCCATGTTTACTTCCTGTAGATAGACAACAAAATAATATGATAATTATATGTTTACATAGGACTGCATTGACTGGAGAGTATTCATACACCAAACGCTTAACCCAAATAATGATATGAAACAAAATTCTGTTCTATGTTGCCAAACATTTTCAGAAATGCATTTTAATGTTGCCACAAAACAAGATATGTCATGCAAACAGTCGAGTTGAAACCAAGCATCTATCTGTCTCATGCACCGCTGTGAGGACATAATGACAGTTTCATAAAAACAAGCTGCAGCTTTGACAGTGTCTGCTGATCATATTCAGTTACACAATTCTACACAATTCAAGATCCCACTTTGCAAAACGAAGATCTCCTCTCTTATCTCACTACCTTGGACTTAAACAGCTCAGAGATGTCTGCGAGTGTTTTTGCTGGAGTTACAGTAGCTACAGCAGCAGCTCCAATCAATAAGATCCACTGGATCGATAGCAGGTGTGACATTTTGGAGGAGAGAGGGCGCCCACCTCAATGGGATGTATCTGATCTTATTTTTGGATGTGCTCTCTGTTTCTTTGTCTTTGAGTTTCCTTCTTCCTAACTCCCTGGTCGGCTCGAGTGTGTCTTCAGGAGGCTTATTATCCTGATTGCCTTGCAGTGGAGTGGCGGGTCTCTTCTGTTTTTTGCACCACAAAATCAAGTCAGAGGCCTCACTGATTAGCACAGCCGAGCCGACGCTTCACTTAATGCTTCACTTAGTGCCAGTCACTCACTCATGACTCGCTTCACGTCAAATCAAAGCATCGTTTGTTGGCAAATGGCGCTTGTAAATCTGAGCATGTGGACACAGACAGTGTATTTACTCTGTCAGCTCTTGGACTGAGTGCTTCTGGCTTTGATCGCTGCCTTATGGTTTTACTGGCATGAAGCAGAAGTGGCTGCTCTCAAACATGACTCACGAGACTCAGTGGCAGTAAACGCTGGCGATTGAGGCAACTGGTTGCTTCGGCAACCGGTTGCTTCTGGGCTTGTTTTTTGGCACCTGACCTTCTTCTGACAACTCAAAAGTAGTGAGCCAAAAAGGTCTGAGCAGTCATTTCAAACTCTCACAGTGCTGTGCAGGAAAGGGAAAGGCCCACACAGTGAAGGAACAACTCCTGCATCCCACCCCAGTAACCAGTCACACCAAAAAGGGACAAAATGTGCAATAATACTGGCCCTAACTCTCTCATACTGTACAGTACTTAATATAAAATCATTAAAGTTATAGTAAGAAAAACAACAATAATGAAATAATACCATAAGTGATAATAATCATTAATAGTTACAGTATGTAATGAAAAAAACACATAAATCCCTCAAACTTCTTGGTTTTTGAACATCGCCATCTTGGTATTTGCAACCAGAAGTGACATCAAAGGCAGCTCAGGTGACGAAAAAACCACATGAACTGTAAAAACACTGAAACATGGACATCAGTCAGACCAGAGAGATGATGCCATGGTGGTGCCCTAAATCATCCCCTGCTGTATGGTCTATTTCACACACCCCCAACTGCTCGGGGCGCCTGGATAAGGGGCAGCCCCCTCACTCTGACACCTCTCCTCTAATGCATGTGCATGTGTGTTTCATAACTTCTGTGTGATGTGCAACTGAGAAATATTAACAGAGTGAAAAAATGTAATTTCCCCATTGAGGGATCAATAAAGTAAGTCTTCTTCTTCGTCTTCTTCTTCTTCTAGATTGTTGCTTACTTGCTGTATACTTACAGTACTATAACTCTTTCAATAAAGAAAAAAATCACAGTCTGCATCGAGTCAATGCAAACTGGGGTTTTTGCAGCTGGCTGTAGACAAATCAATGAGCCTAAGTCAACAAATAGATGAGTGAATGAATGAGTGACACACATCATTTTGATGTGTGTGTTTAAATGTAATTAGATTGTTAATCGTCCGCTACCATGTGACATTGATTGAGATGGATTCAATGTGAGCATAATGAATTAATCATTGAATTTAAAAGTGTATCTTTAAGCTGCGTGTTTATTGTTGATGGATTACCTATTAATTGTGGATGCAGCTTTATATGTTGTTGAGGATCGAGCAGCAGCAAATGAAACCAAAACTTTTTGTACCTCCAACTATACAGTGCACAATGAACACAAAGTATTTTTGCACTTCATTTGCTGCCACTCGCTCCTGGTCACCACATAAAGTTGGGAATGCCAGTGGTTCTGCATGTATTTGGTGGTGCTAGCTGATCAGAGGATCAACGGATGAATGTCAGGCCAATAAATAGTGGTAATCAGTCGCTATAAGCGCCATAGATGTGGGTTAGTAGGGGCCTACTAAGCCTACTATGGAGTGAAAGTGAAACTTAAAGGCAACGTGCAATAACTCACTTGGAGGACGTGATCATAAGCAGTTATGTGTGGAGGATGACATTTTTTTGGCACTGGGTCTATTTGTTATCTGAGTTAGAAACTTGCAGCAGAGAACCACAAAAATAAGCACCAATAAAGCATCACAGGCAAGTCTCATAATGCTGGAATCTGGATTTCAAGGATAATCGGCTGCCTTCTTCTATCACCTCCTCCTTGTTGGTGTTACGCAACTGTGTGCATTGTTCATTTGAAGGTCATACCAGCTTTCATGCCATCCTCCCTCGCTCTCTCTAATTCAACTCTTTGGCAGCTGCTTTCTTTTTGTTTGCATTCCCTTTTGCAATCCAGTGGAAGTGTAAAAACATTTTTTTTCCTTCTTTTGTGGGTGAGGATGGGGTTTTCAAACCTCTACCGACTGTCCTCATTATGGCTTAACAGAGACGCATTAAAATTTCAAGCACTCGAGGGCATAGCATGGCCACAAAAGAGAAGTGGTCCAGAAACAGGGAGGGAGTAGAGAAAGGAGGTGGAAGATGGAGAGCAAAAGTACATGAGAAAGTCAAGGCAGGAACAACAAACATGACAACAGAAGGTTCCTACTAGTGATTGTCTACCTGTGACAGCTGGGAGTGGATTAACTAAAAGCAAACAGACAGAAGCACAGTGAAAACATAGGAGGCCAAAATAAAAAAGAAGACTGACGTATAACAGCAGAACAAAGCCCTCAGGGACATCATGATGATTTACATTCGTGGCTACGGACAAACAGCGCTGCAACAGATGGGGTGTTTCCACTCTGAAGCTCTCCACTGCATCAACCTGTCTTGATATATGAGCAAAGGCCACATATTACACTTGTTTTTTTGGGGGGGGAACGACTCTGTGCACATGATGCAACATCCAGTCAGATTTTCCTGTTACAGCCACCATCATATACTCTTCATTTTTCATGCTTTTTAAGTGCTGCTTCATCAATGATGTTAAATGAATAGTATATAATATGGGCAGGGTATTTAGTGGGACGTAAGTATGCTTTGGCATCGTAAAAGCAAGGTATTGTGTTTGTTAATCAGGAGAAGATTGTCAAGTTTAGTTTTGTTTTGGAAGTGTTGTTGTTGTTTACTTCTTACTGACATTTTCTCCCAACCCTGCCTAAGTGGTTTTCCTGCAAATGTAATCTCTGATAAACCCACCAGCTTTGACAACAATTTGACATTTTATTGGTTTAAAATTAACTCCCTGTCGTCCAGTCTGAGGTGAAGGTCATCGGACGGCAAACCAGGTCTTCAAATACCCAGAACCGGCACTGAAAAACCTCTCACAGTATGACCACACCTAACTGTACATCCATGACTTCACCTTCACATACTTCACATATTGACACTCATCCACCCAGTGCGACCACAGCTGTCTCCTGCAAAGCTTCACTGGAGCAGTTGGAGGTTATGACTAAACCTGCTGCTATTTTTAGCTTTGCCAACGCTCCACATGGGGCAGTTCAGCCACAGGAAAGCCAGAGGTGCGACATGAATATTTATTTCCAATAGACTCGTGCAGTGCACCCAGGAGTTGACCATTCATAGCAAATGGTTATGTTACATTCAGCAGGAAAGGATGTGCTACTTAGAGGAGCTTAAGGATTCTGCTGGGACAACTAATCCTCCATTAATAAACACACAGCATCACAGTAAAGTCAATATTATCAGAAATATAGCTCATAAAGAGGAGCCTCAATGAAGCCGAATACTCACAAAGGGCTGATTGACTTGTGCCACATCAAAGGAGAGAACGGCCATTTCAACCCACCAACTGGGCCCCATTTTTGCAAAATGACAAATTTGACCCAGATCTAGTGAGCAGCAGATGAATTAGAGCTTGACTGACGTCCATTAATGGTTTTAAAACGTGGCCGCAGAAACTCCCCATGTGTATAGACTGAAAATGAACAGGGCCATTAGCAGGTTGTTAATGCAGGATGGAGGTGTGCTCTGCCCTTATATAAGATATTTGATATATGTAGATGTTCACACATTATATATTTATAGTAACATAGAACAGAAACCACATATGTTAACTGGTGGGTTCTTCTGCGTTCTGCTAATGCCGTTAGCAAAATGCAGTGATGTAGGCTACCAAAGTGAGCTAATTAATAAGCTTATGGATAAAGTGAACGCTAGTACGTGCTATAAATAAATGACTGGGTTAACTCTGATTTTTTTTGAAGTAGGCTCACATAAATACTCCTGTAGTTGCATGAAGAACACGAGTGGGAGAACAGCTACAGAATGATATAAAAACCCATGAACATGTGCATGTTATAAATACATGTCATAATATTAGGGGCGGCAGTAGCTCAGTCTGTAGTGACTTGGGCTGGGAATCGGAGGGTCGCCAGTTCAAGTCCAGGTCGGACCAAAATGTGGAGAGTGGACTGGTAGGTGGAGAGGTGCCAGTTCCTCCTCCTGGGCACTGCCGAGGTGCCCTTGAGCAAGGCACCGAACCCCCAACTGCTCGGGGCGCCTGGATAAGGGGCAGCCCCCTCACTCTGACACCTCTCCTCTAATGCATGTGCATGTTTGTTTCATAACTTGTGTGTGTAATGTGCAATTGAAAAATATATGTATATATACTAACAGAGTGAAAAAATGTAATTTCCCTCATTGAGGGATTAATAAAGGAATTCTTCTTCTTATTATTATTATTATAGGTATATATAATGTTTAGTGCCTGTGGCAGAGCTCCTCATTCTTATTCAGGGGCCTTCCTCCCCTGATTATCGGTACTCTTAACGAGGGCTGATATCCGACAGACATGTGCTCGTCTCAGGGGGAAGAAAGTTGTGGGAAGAGAGCAAATTGAGGAAAAAAAAGAAAAACCTGTCAGTGGCGTGCAGCCGTGCAGTGGGGCCTGCTGAAGCTTATCATTACTGAAACATGAGGATAATTTGTTAATCAGATTCTGACCTGCTTTACCTGCTAAAATATGAACCCACTTCCCGTTTTCCCTTCACTTAACGGCCCGGCTGAGTCACTCTGAATCTCCACAGCTCCCTATCCATCTTCATCTTCCTCACCGCTGCACTCTCCCAGCCCATGCTCACTGAATGTAAATCACATTTCAGTCTCTTTCATCAGGCTGCGTACTCTTTTAACGTTCAGCCAGTGATGCCAGCATCACCACTATTTATACACAACGACTCCAAAGTGGCCTGGCTCTGTTTTCAGCCTCCTTAAATAGATGCTGAACCACACGGGCCGACATCGGCTGACACAAGGCATGCCGGGCTGTTATTCTGGGGATTTCAGTCTATAACTGTGTCAGTGCGTAACGTGAGCTTGTGTGAGTTGACGAACTTCTCCTGAAATGTCTCAACAGCTACTGGATGGATAGATGGTACGTTTTCCTAGATGGCCCACAACTGCTAGGTCAAGGTTTGTGCTTTAGTCATGTCTTCAGTTTTTTCTTTTATGGAAATTGATGCTATAATCAAACACAGACAATTGTTGCTTACATTTAATTCCAAATATAGTCCAAACATGTCTTTTCAGGGTTGGTCAGCTTATCATGAAGAAAAAATGTGAAATTTACCAACATATATGAAGAAGAAAGTTCCTATTAATCCATTAAAGATGGATGGATATTTACTTGTCTTTACATTGCTTTCATTCAAAGTTAATTCCTCCGGAAATAAATCAATTACAACTCACAAAAGTGAGAAAAAATACAGGAAACTTCCTAAATAATCCAAAAATATAGCAGCTCATATTAATTCTGCATACAATTTCAAATTAAATGTGTCCAATACTAATGTAAAGAGCAAATATCTGCACAAACTCAGCTGTACTTTGGCTCCAGCGTTAGTTACTTAGCGTGTTAGCACACTGACACTAAGACAAAGCATGTTAGCATTGTGATTCTTAAGACGTGAGCACTGTGCCTAAGTTACAGTAAGCTATGAAAGAGCTGGAAAAAATGGGGGAACCAGAGCTCCTGTTGACTAGAATATATTTTCTTTTTCCGTTAATACTGTAAAAACTATACTGCACTTCAGAAGTTACACTCAAATGACGATCAACCTGTTTGATGTCTGGCAGCATTTGTCGCTTGCCTCCATCCATTAATGCTAACATGGCACCATTATATGGCAACCTGACCGATACCCTCCCCATAAAACCATCATCCAGAACAGCTAATGAGGTAACTGGGGCCAGTTTCCACTGAAAACCAACCTGCAGTCAGCTATTTAATGTGCTAATCTATTCGTTGAACATCAATAATGCATCTCTTAAAAATAAAAGTACTTAAACCATTTATACGTGTACTCCTAGCCTTTATAAAGCCACTAGCCTCTTTGTTCTCCACTGCTCCAGTACTATGGTTTAATGATTAAGCCAGAACAGGAAGACTGCATCCGGCCTTTTTCTGTTTTCATTGCCACAGCCACGATGAATGGCGGATAAAGTGCAGCCTTCCCATTGACACAGCGCCATAATAAATGAGTGAAAGAGTGAAGCCTTGAGGCCTAATTGCTGAGCTTTTGTGGGGCTGTGGGTGTCAAACCACGTTAGACTGAAGGCAGACATGCATTCACAACGACAGAAATGGATTACAGTATGTGGGAGTGGATGTGCACAATGCAGGTATTGACAGCAATACAGAGTCTTTACATTTTAATTTGTCAAATCCAAAGGCAGCGTCAGGTAAGGTGAAAACGCAGAGGAGTCTGGCACGCAGAGCAACGTTTAGCAACAAGTCGTCATCGCCCACGCTGCAATCCGCCGCCAGCCCCATTAAAAGATGTGTGAAAGTGAGACGGAGGAGATGCCCGGTGGAAGTTAATGGAGTTTTTACGAGCTCGATGGGAGTTGATGAGGACGCCGGTGTCCTCATCAAATCCTGGATCGATTCCTTGCGGACACATTTGTGGCTTTTAGTTTATTTAACATTTAATGAAGTTGCGTTTGAGAATGGTGGTGGATATTGATTTTATTCTTTTAATTTTTTTTTCAAGTTGAGAAAATGATTTTTTTTTTTTTTTTTTGACATGGCATGGTGACAAAATTCAACTTGAAAGCTGCTGAAAAGTGACTTTGTAGAAGCTTCAGAAAGGGACTGAATGAAAAGCTCCATTTGGTGTCTTTTATAGTGAATATTGCCGTTTGAAAACAGGCCAAGATCTGAAAATACGGTGACA
Organism: Synanceia verrucosa; assembly: GCA_029721515.1. NCBI lineage: Eukaryota > Metazoa > Chordata > Actinopteri > Perciformes > Synanceiidae > Synanceia > Synanceia verrucosa. The sequence goes on from CM056572.1 coordinate 4,886,460, forward strand.
GGAAGACCAAAGACTTTATAAAGATGGACAATTTACTTTTTTAGTTTTTACTTACATCATTTCATATTATTTTTTATCATGATTTCACTGCTTTTACTCATTTTACATGCTCATGTTTTATTTAAATGATGTACTCTGACATTGATGATTGTAACTAATAATTTTAGGTTGTTATTAATCACGCTGATTTATGTTCAAGAGCACACTTTAAGTTATTTGGTGCTAAAGTCAGGTCGAAGCTGCGTTATGAAGCCAAAATGTACTGTAGCTGGGATATTTTGGTTTCACTACATATACAGAGATGAAGAGTAGGGAACTCACTGAGCAAGAAAGAGTCCAGTTAAAGTGAATGAAATGATGCTGGAGGAACTTTGAGACAAACAGAGCAGGTGGTTCAATATGATGGCAGTGACACAAAATAAACAGGGGTGTCTGGATTTAAGCAGACACCTCAGAGAGCTCAAGAGAGCTCCACCTTAAAAAAAAGTCCCATGTTATCCTGTTAGCCAGGTGTGACTGGCTTCATCCCACAGCTCAAAATCCTGTCAGATTCCTTTATGTTGTGTTATATTTACCAAACATGTCAGAATTAGACAGCAATTATGCAAATCCTGATAATCCGACTGCCTCAGACACAAGAGAAAAGCCAGTCTGAGGCACCTTCAGGCGTTAAAGATGAGCTCCAATTAACTCCAGGTGATTAGTGAGCGTCTCTCCGTGATGAGGAGCATTGATCCGCCTTCTCATCGACTTCAGGTCACAGATGCCACACTGCCACCCGCTGGCCAACAACATCCATCACAACAAGTGAATGCAACGTCATCAGTGCTGGAACAATTTATGCAAGTGATTATTGTGATTAATGAGTGACAGATTAATGGAAGGCTTTCTAAAGTATTAAAGGTCCCACATTGTTGCTCATTTCCAGGTTCATAATTGCATTTTTATCTTGTTACCAGTGTCTACATGCTGTTAATGTTAAATAAAACCTGTATTTCCCTCATGCTGTCTGTCTGCCAACACTGCATATTAAAATATTAGGTGTAACAGCAGCCTGTCAGGCTGTCATTGTGAAGCTCTATGGCTGCAGAGCTGCTCATTCTGATCTCAAAACGGAGCAAAGTTTTGGTCCACTCCCATAACATCAGTCTTCCTGTTGATCTGGCACACCTTTTTATGGATCATGGCAGTGCACTGGCAAGACTGCGAGGCCTGTGGGCTGCTCAGCATCCACAGAGAAGAAGAGGGAGGTCAGATCTGATTCAACACTGCAGCACGGTGTCACCTCATCTGTTCACTGTGCCCTGTGTTGTGACCAGAAGGTCAAGCAGATGTTGTAAACAGAAGCAAAGATCAGAAAACCCACTCTATGCGCTTGAAAAGCTGTGCTCAAAGGAAACGCTGTGACAGCCCTGTTTTTGTCCACAGCTGGGCGGTCATTGTCACGGCTGTTTAAATAAATGAAACGAGGCACAGAGAAGAAAAAATACAGCACATCATGAAATATTAAGCCCAGGCCTTGCAGACGAGTCGGAGGCAAGGTTGTGTTTTATGGCCAGCAGAGCTTTAGCCTCTATCTGGGAACACTGCCCATACGCTGATGACAGAAAAGACAGAAACACAATATAAGCACTCATGATGTGCAGACATGTGGACCAGCTGTGCAAACAAGAATATGAATAAATGATTCTCTCCCGGGGGTAAAAACAAAGACAGGAGGTAGGAGACAACAAATGCAAAAGTAGATGAGCTTGAAAAGGTGGAAGTGAATTATTCCACACTGTACCAGACGTTAAGATCTGTTTAAACATAACTGGACTCATGTCAATACTGTTATTTGTCATCACAATTCAACAATAACGGGCTCTATTTTACATTTTGTCCTTCAGAATTTATTTATTGCATTTTAATTTTAGTCATATCCACATTTTAAATATTTACTTTAATTTGATTTGCCATTAAAATATATACATTTTTTTTTAGTACATACTGAGAATATTTATTATTATAATTACTTATTCTATGATTTCATTATTGTTGTTTTCTTGTTTTTCTTCCTTTTAACTTGTTTATGTTGGTTGTTTATTATATTCCATATTATTCTATCCTACACGACACATTCATCTGATTCACTGATTAATGTTATGTAACTACAGTGAAAAAAAAATACTTACTAATCAATGTTTTTTATTTAAAACTGTAAAGGTGATTCGTTTTGTGGCCTGGGAATGATTTTTTTTTGTCGATTGTTTATCTGTATCGTCACAGTTATTTGCTCTACTGTTAATATAAAAGCATTTACTGATGCAGATAGGACTGATGATGCTGTCACTTTGTTTGAAAGAGAAAGAGAAAATACTCTGAATGCTGAGCTGAAGATAAGGAGAGCATACTCATGGTCAGTGAGAAGCCATAATAAAACCAAAGCGGGGCTCTTATCTGTCGTCATAATAAGGATCAGCCTCCACAGCTGCACCAGGAAGCAAAAGAAAACCTCAGAGGGCGCTATCTTTGTCACGTGGATCATTAACCTGAGCAATCTGTGGGACGTTCTTCAAGATCCAGATGTGATTTCAACAGATTTCTCTCCTTGACCGATGTACCAATTACAGGGTTATTTTTATAGGCCTGCTTAACCTTAAAGCCCCCCAAAATAGGCCTCAAATAACAGGGTGTCGGATAACAGCCACCCAGGGAACGCCACCGGTCAGCGCTGGCAGAGAAAATGCACTGTGGATTTAAAAGTCTGGATGTCATGAGGAGAGATGTTTCTGTGCACCGTCACTGAGCTTTGGAACATTTCTGAAGGGTTGGATTCCATGTCACAACCACATCGAAGGCAAAAAAGTAGGTCAGCTGGGTCCAATAAAAGTTTTTCCTCTGAATAAGGAGGCTTGGATTTTCCTCTCGGAGAGGCCAGAGATGGAAAAAAAAAACAAAACAGTTTTTGAAAAGCTCCCTTCTAGTCATCCAACATGTCAAATTCACCCGCACACACATTTATACATTGATGGTACACAACATTGGAAGTTAGGTTTCTTGCTCAAGGACACCACAGCAAACAGACTATTGGAGTCAGGAATCAAACCACCAACTTTCCCAGGGGTGGTCAACCTGTTCCACCACTGAACCACAGGTCAGAAGTGAGCAGGAATAATGTCCAGTTATATCCAAACAGCAGGGTCATGACAGAAACAGCAGTGTGACTTCTTCAAAAGTATTTATTTTAAAAAAAGAGCTTACCGTGTTCGTCTTCTCGAACATCCTCTTCAGGTCGTCCAGAGGGATGTCAAACCTCTCGATCCTCTTCGCGGCCTGCAGGTCCTCTCGGAGCACCGGCTCGCCCGACGCCTCCACCTGCAACCCGGGGCCACTGTGGGAAAAGAAGCCGCCCAAGGTCGCCGCCACTGAGCTCGCCACCTCCTCTCCATTTCCTGATTGAATTTCCATTGTTGTAGAGAAACTGTATCTCTCCCTCCACACCCTCCACCACCACCCTCTCTTTTCCCTCAGAGAGGAAGCCTATTGTGTGAAGGTCAATCGGGAAGTGAAGAGATGAAGATCCTTGCAGATTTCTTGCCTTTTCTACCGGCGAGGCAACAGCAGACTGGCTGGAGGAGAGAGGAGGAGGAAAGAAAAGAAAAGTTCACAGTGGGGAAGGTTTTTTTTCCTTTTTCCCCGACCCTATAATTACTCACGCACACACAGAAGCCTATGTAAACTCACATGTGGACTTAGGAAAAAAAAAAACTGAGATATGAGTCATGAGAGAGAGAAGCTGCCAGATCTCATAACCCGAATGCTTTGTTCCCTCTTTAAAAGCTCAAAAACACACTTTTTTTTACAGCTATAGCTACTGGTTACTTTTCAGTCCCATATTGTTGCTCGTCTTCAGGTTCATATTTGTAACAAGTGTTTCTACGCTGACATGTTTACGAGCTTCAACGTTCAAAAAGACTCTTTATTGTCCCCATACTGTCTCTCTGACACGCTTTGTTTTAGCATATTTCATGCAAACACAATGGAGTAGTGGCTAACACAAACTAAACTGGGCCACAGTTACAGGGTTGAAAACTGTGAAATGGTCTAAATATTGTAGTTTTGTGACAGTACAATGTGTTTCAAACAGTTTCTGAATACAGGTTGAGAGTAACTTTTATTTAGAAAAGACTCTGCTTTCACACAGCAAATAAGAAAAAATGTCATGTTTTAATATGTAGTGTTGGCAGTGGACAATGTTCAGTTTTCATTTTAGAACTTTCACAGTTTGTTTTCAGTTCATGTAATCTAATTATAATCTATAGCTATAATAAATGTCTTCAGCAGATCTAAATGTTCACATCACTAATCTACAATATTTAGACCATTTCACAGTTTTTTAAACCCTCTAAATGTGTCCCAGTTTACTGTGTGTTATCCAGCTGACAGGAAGTAAACATGGACCCAAGCTGTTGCCTAGCAATGAGGTTCCTTTGCATGCCTAGTTTTTGCATTAAGGAGTGTGGGACACCAAAAAAGCACAAGGATTAAAAAGCTGCTCCACCATTTGACCAACCGGTCATAAATGAACATCTGCGAGCTTTCAGGAAACAGATTAACAGCTTTTTCCGTCTCCCCTAACCTCCCTTTAACACCAAAAAGCAAAAAATCAAGGAAGGCCTGCCCTGCATCCATGATGGTGGGTATATTGTTAACTTCATAAAGAGTATTTTCCTGCACTCTGGTTTGGCAAGAGAAGGGAAATTAAGTGGGCTTGACTCAGCTCTTGTCATCGTGTCATGTTTAAAATGGGATTCTCAAATTAGTGGACGCTTTGTGATTCAGATGGGATGATTGACAGGTTAGTTACAGGATCGGGTAGAAACTAAGACAGTCACTGAAGGATCCGCCACAATAACATCAACAGAGAGAAAGGAGTCGAGAGGCAATCTGGATAATCCAATCTTAATGAATGAACGGTCATAATATATGCATCTGATAGTACTTTGGAGGACTCTGTATCACTCCCAGTTATACCAGTGGCAGATACATTATTCAACAAGGTATATGTGTGTCACTTTCAGCTAGATCCTGTGTCCATTGAGGCCACTCGGTTTACAGCACACTAGGAGGAAACGCATGTTTATTCCATTTCAGCAACAGGAAAAAAGAAAAGCTAATTGGACACATTGTGGGGTGCTGTAGCAGGCATTTTTCCATGAAATGATTCTGCTGCAAAGTGAAAGTAGATATGAACTGTTTTAGGGGAGAACAAACATAATGCCCCTTGACACAAGTCTCCAGAGCAGCTTTTCTCTAATATGATAAGACAATACTTCAGCCCTGGTGGGACTTCAGAGAGACTATCTGGTGAAGATCTGCCAGGGCAAGAACACTGTCTGCTTCTATTAAATAAAATATACCACAGCTTCTCCTGTGTTTTCTCCCAAGTGGAATCCAAGGCCCAGACGACTTTATTCAGAGGACGGGCTGAAACACAATCCTTTGGATAAGATAAGAAGACAGAAGTGACTATTATTTTGTTTTGTCTACGCTGTCAGACAGAAGTATGACAGTAAGCCATAGGAAATGCTGTCACTAATTAACATGGTTTAACAGAGCCAAAAGGTCCTCGTGGTCCCCAAGAAAATAAAAATAGAAATAGAGTCAGAAAAAGAAAAAGAGCCAGGAAAATCTGTCTCAGCTCACCGCACATTATTCATGTTGGTTTGTTGATATTAAAGGAAGTCATACTCTCTGTTTCTCAGCTAAAGATGACATGCAGGCTTCTTCATCCACTTCTTCACAGCGCTGCAGAGTGTGTTAGCATCCTTCAGCTGATTATTATGAATCTATGGCTATATATTGACAAATGCTTACATGAAACGTGTCCTGGTGCAACAGACAGCTGTTTAACAAAATAAATTAACTCAATAAACCCAATGTGATATCTACACAGCACAGCAGACAGAGAGCTAAAGTTAGCCACTAGCTAGCTAACTCAGCAAGCTACAGACCCAGCTGTATTTCCATATAAGCTTTTAGCATCTTTCAGCTAATTATTATGAATCCATGGCTTTAGATTGTGATGAAACATGTGTCTAGACTCAAAAGACAACAAATTCAATTAAAAAACTCTGATAAACCCAGTGTGATACCTACACAACAGGTGGCTAAAGTTTGCCACTAGCTAATTAAGCTAACGGATGTAGCAGCGTTTAACCCCAATAGCCCTGATATGTTCAACAATATAATATCTAATGTAGCTTTATATTGTCAAACTGCTTTTTTGAAACATGTTTCCAGACACAACAGAAAGCAAAAAAAGCTAATAAACCCAGTGAGCACCACACAACAGACAGAAGTTAGCCGCTAGTGGATGTAGCAGAGAGTTTAGCCCCAGTAGGCCTTATAATATGTATACCTGCAGGCTAGCTCTATAACTTGTACTCTCATTAGTTGAAACTAAACCAAGGGTTAGACTCACATTTTTTCAGATGAACAGGACCAGGACTCCTAGTTAGTGCCACAGTTACTCCACATCTGCTGGGATTGTAAACAAGCCACTGCTAACACCTTAGCCAAAATGTCAAAGGAAAAATTAAAAATGAAATACCAGCAAATTAACAACTGCCAGCTAAGTTGTTTACCTTGTCTCCACTGACTGTAATGCTACTGTCTAGCATGTCACAGGTAAACTCTCATTGGCTAAAACCAGAGGTAAACAAACCCTGTGGCTGCAACAGGTCCTCCTCATAGCGACCATTTTGACATTGCAAGGTAAATACAGCAAGGCAAATACTGGTGTGGCACCTTTCTAAACAGTATGTGGTTGCTTTACTATCAACTTAAAATGAGTTAAATCAAGAAAATATTTTTCATCTTATTTTATTTGATTGATTCCGAAAATAACAGCAGATTAACTGACAGTGGAATTAATTAGTTAGTGGCAGCCCAGATGTAAATACTAGTGGACAGAGAACAGAGCCCTGTGGCACCCCATTACTGATGTTAATGAGGCTTGATTTTACGAAATCAATAATAAATAATACAGGATTAATGATGGTAAATGATTAACATGGCGTTTAACGGCGACAGAATAATGTCACCATGTCCAGGGAGATTCCACGTTTCAGCACCAAACGGTGTTGTGGACACCTCTAGGCAGATTTATTTCACTTCCCACTGGAATTTACTACACTGTACTCCCACTATACACACTGTGATACTTCCTGCTCACTTTCTAAACATGCTGGCAGTAGACGGTGAGGATCAGATGTCAGCTACGTTGCTCTAATTACTGAGGTTTTACTTCCTACCTCGCCTTCAGTGCAACACAGCAGGTCATCGGATAGGCCTGGAGGATAGTAACGGTCTCATACCAACAGAGGAAACAGATCACAGGTGTCTTTTGAGGTGAAGCTGTGCAAATGCATGGACATCAAATGTTAAGCCCTTGTTAAAAGCTACAGTCGATCCCCTAATTTTGCTTTTTAAACGAAGCAGCAACGCTCAGTTTTATTTAGCTGTGAGGAATCAGTTAACAGCAGGAAAAGCCTTCAGAGTGGGGATTAATTCTTGATGTCTTCAGGAGTGGAAGCTTTGAGATCATGAGATTGGCCTGTTTGACTTGGGGCTTCGCCTGCAGCATTTTTTTATACAGACCAGACAGACGGGGACGCCATCTGGTCTCAGGACCAGTTTTCAACCACCTCCTCCTCCTTGGAGTAGGAAAGAATGACTGTTTGGACTTTTTTTCATGGCTGACTGCAGCGTTTTAACCCTGGTTGGAAGGGAGAAAAAACACACCCTCCTGCAAGCCCACAACGCCTAAGAGTGAATGCGTTGATTCTGACGCACCTTGGAACCCACATTTAACAGTGTATTCACATGAATATCATGTACTTTTTATTTTTCTCTATTTCATATTATGTCACATGCCAGTAAAACTTGCAAACTGCAAATACAAATTGAGAATTCCAGATATTTTGAGACCGGTTGCATTGCTCTAGCTCCTTCCTGCATGAAGTTATGGTGAAAAACGCACATTTGACCTTGGTGACCTTGATCTTTTACTGATCTCGACCAAACTGAATCGGTGACTTCTGGATTGCTATATTAGTTGATACACCAAATTAGGTGACGATTGGCTGAAAATTGTACACCCTGGAGCGTTCACTAGCGTGACCTTTCATTTGACCTTGATGGCCTTGAATCGGATCCGATCACCACCAAAAATTAATCAGTTTTAAGTTAGGCCACTTCTGACCAATCCTGAAAATTTCATCAAAATCCATCCATAACTTTTTGAATTATTTTGCAAACTGACAAACCAACATACATACAAATAAATAACCTCCAGTGAAAACATAACCTCCTTGTCGGAGGTAATAATTAAGGAACTTCTTTGCGTTACAGGGCTGTATGGACTCCTAAACTGATGCAAATCAAACCACAAAAGCCCCATTTGATAAGATTTTTGTGTGTAAAACCCATGACCACCATAGTCATAAGAGAGATAAGAGAGAGCAACACAACAGAGGAATAAAAATATAAAGTGTACAAGAAGTCTAATTAACACCAGGGAGGCATGAGAATAACAACATGGAAATGACATTAAAAAAGCACTAAAATAAAAGTTGCACATGATACTATTTCATTGTTGCTTATGGATGAGTAATAGTGAAAATAAATTATTCCTCTTTTCAATGGGGAGCCCTGACTTTGAAAACCACTGACAAAGGACCTTCACTAGTGATCCCATCACCACCAAAAATGAATCACTTTTAAGATAGGCCACTTTTGACCAATCCTGAAAATTTCATCAAAATCCGTCCATAACTTTTTGAGTTATTTTGCAAACCATCATACAAATAAACAAACCCTGGTGAAAACATGACCTCCTTGGTGGAGGTAATAACACAATAATCACATCACTTAAGGATGATGGGGAAAAATATGTACTAACACATGCAATAACTGTATATGTGCAATAATCTTTAACTCAAGCAAACTTAAATAACTGTGCAATGATTTTTCTGTGCAAAAGCTGTGGATCTTCACTGTAATAATTGTAAATATCAGACAATATAGTTTTTATTTTTTTTTTTTCACTATTTATGTTTTGATACTACTGTTTTTTCTTTGTAATTGCATAGCACCGAGTTGATGCAGTAGTCCTAATTTCATTGTATTCACTTGAATACGATGACAATAAAAATATATCTGCAAAGAGTTTATACACATATTTTTTAAGACAGTGTTGTCCATTTCCTTATTATTTTGACACATTTTTTCTACTCATCCTACTTTCTTACATATAACACTGGCAAATAAAAGTTCATTTCAATTGACTGTATTTAATCAAATGAAACACACACATAATAGACATGAGGAGAATCACTGTGACACTGAGAGAACCTGCAGCCTCCACGAGTGTCTTCAGCCCTGCAGCCTTCCAGAAGTTTCTTTATCACAAAGAAAAGCAGCTGTTCTTTCTGTCAGGCTGCAGGGCAGCTGTGGAGGAAGCTGCAGTGTGCAGAGGAAACCCATGCAGACATGAGGAGAATCACTCTTCCACCATGTTGCACAGGGGGGATGGAGGGGAGGGGTGGGGGGTAAGAAGGGAGATGTGATGAAGGAGAGAGAGTTACTTCTCTCTCGTCCTCCTCTCCTTCTCCATCGCCTGCTTTTCCTTCTTCTGTCTCTTCAGTTCCTCCTGTTGTCTTCTTTTATTCTCTTTCTTCTCTCTCTGCTCCCTCTCCTTCTCTTCTTTCTTCTGTCTTAGCAATCGTTCCTTTTCTTGCTTCTCCTTTTTCGCCTGTTCTTTCCTTTCTTTCTCCTCTTCTTTCTTCTTTCTTTTCATTTCCTCCTTTTCTTGTTTCTCCTTCTCTTTCTTCTCTCTCTTCTCCTTCTCCTTCCTCTCCTTTTCCAGCTTCTTCTCTGCCTCCTTCTTTGCCTTCATGTCGGCCTTGGTTAGCTTCACAGCTGGCTGCTGGAGCTCCTGGAGGCTGAGCTCACAAACCTGGAGCTCGGTGTTGTTTTGTGTGAGGAGGCTGGAGCTCCCCTCCTCAGCAGACAGCTGATCTTCCAGAGCGGTGACTTTTGTTTGCCACTCTGCCTCACTCTGGATGAGCTTTGTCTCCATCTCCTCCAGCCTGGCTCTCATCTCCAGATGTTCTGCCTCCAGAGCCTTCTTTTCGCTTGATGTTTTTGCCATGCGGTCATCCTTTTGCTGGATGACCTGGCTCAACTCCCTGTCAAAGTCTTCATGCAGAGTCTGAAGCTTGACGACCATCTTCTCCTGAGCTTCAAGCTGCTCCCTGGTCTCTCTGAGCCTGTGGTCCAGCTCTTTACAGAGGGCAGCGCTCTGGTTCAGCTCTTGTTTGATGGCCGTGGTCTTTTCCTGCTCATCAGTCAGAGAGCTGATCAGTTCCTCTCGCTCCTTCTTCAGGGTCTCCAGCTCAGCCTGGACCCTGACCCTGAAGGCTGTCTCTTCATCTGCAGCTTTAACAATCCTCTCTTTTTCCTGCTGCCAGCTGGACTCCCTGATGCTCATCTGCTCTTTCAGGGTGGTGACTTCTGAAGCCAGCCTGCTGTTGTTCTTTTGTGACTCCAGAAGACTTTTTTGCAGGTCCTGCAGCTGTGTCTTCTGGAGTATGAAGTCCTCTTTCCGAGGATTGGGCTTGGCAGTTACCTGCTCCTTTGTCTCCCTCAGCTTTGTCCTCAGGTCGGCCTGGGCTTGTTTCCTGATGGCTCTCTCTGACCTGAGAGCCTTCAGGATTTTGTTTTTTTCCATCTCAAAGTTGAACTCCTTGCTGGCCAGCTGCTCCTTCAGCGCAGCATTTTCTGAAGCCAGCTCAACGTTCAGTTTGTGGGAGTCCTGGTTTGATTGGAGCATTGTTGCCATGATATCCGAACAAAGATATAGATTTGTTTCGGTATCAAGTGTTGTACAGTATTTCTGTAATGACGGTAATTGTTTTGCTCTTGAGTAGCAATGTGTCTCTCTACTCTCACAAGACCATGTGTCTCTGTCAAGGCTCTCTGTGGACTGACCCATCAAAACATTCTGCTGTCATATGAAAGGAGGCAGAGCGATGACATGTTCCACAATCTGATGATTCTACAGAGTTCACACTAGTGTTGCCAGGGCAACAGCTTAGGGCCCTGTTTACTACCTGTTGCTTAATGTTTTGATATGTATGAAACAGGAAATGAAGCCTATTTATGTTGTGTTTGTATCATACAGTAGTATTGCTGTACTGAAGTTTGTGCTAGTTGTGTTCTTCTATAACTAGGTATGTTGGCAAGTTTGAAAAGGTCTTCAGCCCAACATGGGCTTCACAACAATGTTAACAATATTTGTATAGCACCTTACAACAACGCCAGCCAGCCTCATGGATGATTATTTTCTGAAATATTAAGCTGCACTTTGTCCCATTTTAGTGTCCAGAGCCGGTTCTGCATCGAGGCATGGTGAGTTTTTTTTTCCTCAATGCTGTACGTAACAACGCCACTCTTAAAGAAACGTGGTAATCCACATCCCCTTTGCTTTTCATTGATCCATAGGCTATTACTATTAATATGTATAATTACTACTAATAATGTAATGTGTTCTTTCATAGGGGGTCATACATAGGTCTGGAATGTCCAGGCTGGGATGTTAAGTTGTAGTAACATAAGAGAGGTGTCCACAAGGTCAGAGACCAGGCCACAATTAATTCAAAGTGTCTAATAATGTCTACATGTCTGTCACATGTCACATGATTGTCACATGGGGGGGGGGTCATAAATAAATATAAATCTTATTTTGACACAAAGTTATACATATTTTCTCTACTGATGGATGGTTATCTAAAATCAAACGTGCTATTTATTACATGTGGCTTGTGTTCCGCTGTCAAATGCCTGTAATCAGTTGTCAAAGTCTGCCATCTAGTGTTCACTACCTGGAAGTACACCACAGCCTTGTGAAAATTAAGGTGATGTCATTCTTTCTTTAAAAATCAGTTTTTTGTCAATGAAATAAAAAGGTGTGGATGTTTTGCTTCACACTGATAATAAACAGAGGGACAAATATAAAGTGTACAAGAAGTCTAACTGACCCCGGAGTCAAAAGAACACAAGAAAGATACAGCTGGTAAAAATAAATACTAAAAAAGTAATACTGTGCCTGTGTGTATGATAATTATTATGACAATTCTGCAATTATTATTTCATTGTGTGTGCAAGATCACTTAAAGCAATAAAGCTCTTCTTGACTCTTGATACTAATAATACGAAAAAGGTAAACATATGCACACAGTACACTAAATACAAGTTTTAATCTGAAAAGGAGCAACAGTATGGGAGCTTTAAGAGGGTTCTTCTATCTTTAGCACCACCAGCTAATAACAGCAAATTACAGCAATACAACTGATTTAATGAGACACAAATAAGACAGTAAGTGCATGACTATGACCTTTTCTTACTGTTGATGCAGGACAAACCTCAGAGGAAGTTTCTGAAATTTCTTGGGAATTCATAAATTCTGACTTAATAAAGCCTTTGGTGTATCGCACAGACTCTTAATTTATAATATTTACTGCCAAAATGAGTCCTCAGTTTGATTCAGACAAACACCCTCAGCTCTGCTTTGGCTTTTTCAAAATGTTCCCTCAGCGATGCCAGCCCTTCAGCCATTCCTTCATGTGTTCATTAGCAGAGTACAGGTGGGAAAATAAACTTGCCAAGTCAGTGATCTGCTTTCATGTACTTGTAAGAGATTTTAATCTCAGGTAAAGCAATATTTACGACTCCCAAGAAGAGGCTTTGGCAGCTATTTGTATCCCTCCCTGCCAGTATTCTTGTAGCAGCATGTTAGCATCACAGAAACAAGTGTTTGTACTTGTAAAAATTACATGCTGGCTTTAAAGAATTGGTCAAAATGGAAGCACAGCAGACAGATTATACAGAAATGATGTAATTCAGATGATGTGAGGTAGAGTATCCCCCTCTAACCGTCCTTTTCTTTCTGTTTTTCACTCACAGGTCTGCAGGTCATGGAGCAGCTCAGGAGCTGAGCCATTTATCTGGATCCCCAGGGAAACAATTACACCCCACCAGGCAGCAGAACCAGACAGCGGCCGGGAATTAATGATGGCCATGTGACTCAAGCCGAGGCAAAAAAACTTACAGAAAGGATGGTGTCACCGACCGAGACCCCTGCCGGCTGTTGACACCACAGTAAATTACATTAATTGCTCCTGGAATGACTTAGTTTCAGCTTCCTGAGCAACAGTAAGATATTCCAGTAAATATATTCACAGCAAAACCATATGTTAAATTAAAACTCCCATATTGTTGCTGATTATCAGCTTCATACTTGTGTTTCTGCTACTAGAACCTGTTTACATGATTTAATGTTCAAAAAACACTTTATTTTCCAAAGAATGTTTGTCTGAATGTGCCTGTTTCCACCTTCTGCCTTTCAATGGGATTGGGTTGCTAGGCAACAGCTTGGGTCCATGTTGACTTCCTGTCAGCTGATGTCATTCGCATTCACTGCGACCAGAAGTAAATAGGAAGTAAACTGTAAAGTAAATTTGGAGCGTTTGAAATGTGAAATGAGGTAAATATTGTAGATTAGTGACATAACATTTTGATGCTTTCACAGTATTTATACAGGAAGTCAAATGCATAGTGTGATATTACGCAGACTTTTTTTTGAACACACATCTGAGTGAGAAAAACACTTAGGGTAAACAAGTAAGTAATCTAAGTGAGAGATGTGGGAAAACATGCCAACAAACATCACTAAAAACACCCTAAAAAGACCCTTTAAGTCTAACAAGTAAATAAAAAACGCAGTAAAGTAAAACAGGAGTTAAAAAATGTGTCCAGCCAAATAAAAGATCATCAGTTCTTCTGTTTTAAACTGGTGCTTGTAGATAAAGCAGCTGCATTGTTAATCAGTAATAATTAAACACTTTCCAAGGAGTTGTTGTAATTTTCGACGCTGAAGGCTCCTTTAAGGGTCAGGATAATTGGCATGTTTATTTATATTATGATGCTCGCATGTGCAGACGGTTGGTGTGACCTTAAAAGATACCTCAGCACGGACGCTTCAAAGATGCACGTTCATGTTCATAAGAATGACGGCATCCCATGATAAGTGTAAATAAAGACGTTTTCCAGCTTTCCCCCCTGATGTTTCAACATCAGGAGGAGAATCCAACCTCCCCCACAACCCTGCAGCTGCTTCCTCCTCCCTCCATCCCTCCCTCTCATGACCCGTTGCCATGGCAGCTGATTGGATGGATCATTCACCATCCTCACCAGGAGAAAGCAAGGCGATCTGGCACAAAACCAAAAAAAGTCTTTTCTCAAACAGTGAAAAACATTATTCAACATTTAAACATTTCCTTTCTCACCTTAAATATTATGATATATTGTGAAAATTTAGAAGCTTTTTATGCCAAAAAGTAAGTGTAGGTGTTGCATAAATACGATGAAATTATCAAAATCCACAGAAAGTGTGTTTGAAAACAAGCGCTCAGGATTTCTGTCCATTGGTGACAGCAATAATCTACAATATTTAGACCATTTCACAGCTTTAAGCACTCTGAATGTGTCCCAGTTTACTTCCTGTTTTAGCTGACAGGAAGCAAGCTGTTACCTAGCAACATAATTCAATTGAAATGCAACTGAACAGATTCAGGCAGTACTGTATGATGAAAATAAAGTTATTTTACTGAACATAAAATCATGTTAGCAATAGGGGGCCTTTAATTTCCTTAATTTCTCAATAATCACACATTGTGAGGGAATTTAAAAATAAACAGCACATTTTGAATCTGTGGCTGCAGCGATGAGAGGACATTTATTCACACTGAACGCTTGATTTATGTTGCGTTGTGAGCTTCTCCCTCACGGTCAAGGACATTTTTTTTGTAACTCCACGCTCTGGTTGTTACACTCTAACAGCACCGGTGCTTTTTAATTAGCCTTTCAGCTAACAAAGAGACACAAATAACCAGCTGAATCTAAACACATATGTTTCTAACAGTCATTTCATGGCCTCTGCTGTGATTATTCCACGATAACAACATACTGTGGAAATTCAGATTTCACAAAGCAGGTCAAACTGATTGAAGATGTGGGTCCAAATGGCTGTGAAATCAAATGAATTCCTGAATCACTTTAACTATCCCTTTGTGTACAGTACATACAAACTCAAGGCTATGACTCTCTGTATTTTTATTTCTGATATTTCTCATCTGAGTCTGTATTCAACGGGAACATTCATCTTGTGTCCCACTTCAGATACTTTCATTCGTACGCAGTACACCAATTATTTACGGTAGTGCAAGAATATCATCTTGAATCGCTTCTTCTCTACAGTGACAAATGTTTTTTCCTTTTTTTAAAGGTTATCTTTGCTGGATAAAGACACGTTTGCTTCTGCTGTATAACATAAAACATGGAAATGTCACCTTTCACAAAACCTTTAAGACATTTATTTTTCTACTTGTTTATGTCAACGCAGAAAAAAAAAATCAAGCCAGTTCAACACTGTCACTAACTGTCAAAATAAAGGCAAGAGGCCCCCAAAAAATATCTTAAAAAAAAGAAAAGAAAAATAGGCTGAGTATGGACGACTCTAAATGCTAACATGCTACGGCGAACAAACACAATGACTGAGTCATTGTATGAGTTATAATTAATTAAAATGAGCAGTTAATTGAATGTCCTTTAAATCTGCATGCATGTGTGCAAAAACAGAGGCAACGATTCATCACAGTTTCTACTGGGAGTTGAATGTTTGACTGAGAGCAGTTAGCATGTGGGTGGTGATAATAGCCACTTTGCATTGGATCGTGACAGTTTGTCAAAACAGTTAAAAACTGGGACTCCATGAAAAGAGGAGTAGGACGTGTGCATTTCTTCCACCCCCAACCCCATCACTTCCCATCCACCTCCAGCATCCCCCCCTTTCCCTGGCTCGCTCCACCTCAGTCAGGCTCCAGTGCTCCAGCCGGCAGCAGCGTCAAGCTAACAAGCCTTTGTGAGGAGGAAGGGAAAAGAGGAAGGAAAAAGGGGAAGGTTGAAAGGGGGGGGGGTTGCAGAGCAGAAGAGAATCAGACAGTGTGAGGATAGAAGGGGGAACACAGTAGGATAGGGATGCTCTGCGTTGCACAATAGTGCCAGAGGCTGCTGGGTAAAGAGAGAGAGAGAGAGAGAGAGAGAGAGAGAGAGAGAGAGGGGAGGCAGGCATCATGGCAGCGCTCGCTGCATCATCACGACACATGGGGATGTTCGGCTGCTGCTGGTGAATGTTGTGAGATGCAGAGTGGAGAGAGCCGAGGACTTCCTGGAAACCAACGGCGAGCCGAGGAAACAGGTCAGTGGTCAAACATGGAGCTCATGGGAGGAGAGGATGCTCATTTAAATTTGTCAATAAGAACCAACCCCCATCATCCTCTTGTTAAGTGGACATGCATGTGGACACTTGTGCAGGTGAGGGACTTTCAGGTTAAATCAAATACATGGAGAGGTGCTGTGTGGCGTTCAGGGACTACAATTCCGTCCGGTTTTATAGCTTCCTGGAGAGCAGTGGAGGGCAAGGATAAACTAATAATAATGAGAAATCATCAAAAAGGCATCATGCCAGCAAAAGACAAGAACTGTGCTGCTGTAGTTGGGAAGAAAAAGGAGACAAAGCCTGTTGGAGCTTTGGCCCGGCGTTCAGCTCTGCTGCATATGATGTAATCCTCCATCGGCTCAACAGTTTTTATATATATATTTTAAACCAAAGCAGCAACAAAAAGGGCTGAGGACACTCTTCCTGTTATCAGCACTGCCTCTGGAACATGGTAGAGAAATCATAATGTGTGAAAATCCCATAAATGTACTTTCAGTTGCCCTCAACCCATGCTAAATGTCAGTTGATCTGAAATTTTAACGAGTCGGATCTCTGCTTTTAGAGCATTGCAAAGTTTGGAAAAGGTCAGCTGACGACACATAACGATGTGCAGCCAACATCTGCGTGAAGCGTCCCAATTAATTAACCCAGAATTTTCTACAAAAATGTGTATTCCAGCTATTTACTGACTGAAAAATGTGGTGTGTTAGAATATAATTCCAGAAAAATATGAGATCAATTATAATCACCTTCATTCAGTCACTTTGTACAGCATAAGGATAAAAAAGAGCTTAAGGTAAAAGGAGTACTTCTCATTATAAATGCCACAATGCAACCAGATTCTTTTCTGGAAATCCTGCACTGCACTGAGGTTTTTCTCTTTACCCACATTAAATTCACTTTTGTGACTCCACTGTTAATAATACATGTGAAAATGCAGCCTTTTTTCGGAATATATTTTGTTGTGATCACAACATCAACATATTTTCTTAAAGTATTATTAAAGTACAATAACTAAACGTTAAAGTATAAATTGTGGGGCTTTTTTACTTTATTTTGACAGTGTTAGTGTTGAAATTCAGAGAGCTCGGGCTGGTTTTAACCCCATTACTGAAAATGAAAATGGATCACAACACACATTACTGTTACATACCATCGTTGCTGTCGTAGTCTGGTCCACCGGATGAATAAAGTCCAATATTCACACTCTCCAAGCTCTGCTTTGCTTCTCCACCAACCAATGGTGTTATATGTTGGTGCTTTGTACAGGTGCGGCGATGAGCGGGATCCTGAAGAGGAAGCTGGACGAGGGTCCATCCCCTTTCACGTCGCTGCAGGGGTCCGATGACGAGGTTTCCTGCAGCGACAGCGGCAACAGCAGTGATAGTCTGAACCAGCCTGTTGCCACCGGGCTGCTGGACGGTAATGGTCACTTCACCACACTGCTTCTGGCAGCTAGCTCCAGCTAGCTCCAGCTAGCATGTTCTGGTACAATGGGAAACACATGTAAACACACTTTAACCAGGGCATTGAAATGGAAAAGCCCCTAAAAACGGGTAAAATCAACTTTACAGAGACGGTGAAACTACTGAGTCTCAGAAAAAGAAAACAGAACTTGACATTATGACAATATGCAGTAAAACTATACAGTTTAGCAGGTAATAAATCATTTTTCACACTGATATAAGAATACAGTTTCATCCGTTGTTATAGTATCACACAATTTCTTTGGGTTGTTGATGTGCAAAGCAGCCATCTTGGATTTTGAGGTCAGGGTTGATTCGTCAGGAACTTTACGTTGACTCTCTACGCTGATGACACACGACTGTATAACACCAAAATGTTGTTAACGTTACCTCGTTCTTCTGTCAGATATTCATGGCTACCTTACTTTCCACCTCAGCCACTCTACAGCAGCAGGCGAAGCGAATGCGCGGCCGCAACGTTCACTTTGAGAGCGTGACCGTCTACTACTTCAACCGCCGGCAGGGCTTCACCAGCGTGCCCACGCAGGGCGGAAGCACCTTGGGGATGTCGCCTCGCCATAGCGGTGTGAGGCGCTTCACGCTCCGGGAGTTTGCCATGGAGCAGAAGAGAAGCCATCGGATCATGCTGAGGGACCATCTCAAAGAGGAGAAACTCAACGCCATCAAACTCAGAGTCAGTGAGGGCAGTAATAATAATAATAATAATAATATGTTTTGTAGCTTCAGCTGAACATCCTATATATTTATCCAGAGGGTCCAGACTTGCGTTGGCGTTTTCATGGCAAATTTAACACGTTTTTTGTCCTCCAGCTGACTAAGAATGGCACTGTGCCATCCGTGGAGGCGGATACTCTCACGTTGAACGACGTCTCTGAAGACGACCTGGACGTGGACAACACGGAGGTGGACGACTACTTCTTTCTCCAGCCTCTGACCACGAGGAGGCGCCGGGCCCTTCTTCGCGCCTCAGGGGTCCGGCGCATTGACGTGGAGGAGAAGCACGAGTTGCGCGCCCTCCGCATGTCCAGAGAGGAGTGTGGGTGCCGCTGCCGGGGCATCTGTGACCCGGAGACCTGTGCCTGCAGCCTGGCCGGCATTAAGTGCCAGGTAAATGGAACTGTGGTGAGGCCCATCTATAATACTCAAGTGTTGTTCATGTCTATCTGTGCAGAAAGTCATTCAAATAATGTGCTCTTATTTAGTCACGGTTGTCAAAAGTAGGTTGTACTTTACAAAGGTTCCTCACATTAGTGTTGCCAGACCAGAACAAGGCATTAAGTGTGCAATATTTAATCTCCACTTATCATTTATGCGTGTTATCCATGTGTCCAATGAAAAAGACAGTGGAGGATGGGTCAAAAACCACCGGATGGTTTGTTTTGGAAGTTTTGTTTCTGGAAACCACAGGCTGATATTTCAAAACTCTATAAAAAATGTAAAACGTATCCTTGTTTTGAGGGTCTGTTTCGATGAATATTCTGTATTTTGAAGGTCTGGGGGATTATTTTAAACCACATTCAGATTAAGTAACTGAACTTTGAGATCTTTGTGTTTTTTAGTTTAATTAGCATAATCATAAGACCCACGGTGGTCTCTGCTGCTTTGCCTCAAGCATGGCAACTCTTCTGTCATGACTGTTTCAACACTGATGGATTCAACCTTTGTTGTTTGTTTGTTTGGTTTTGTTTGTCCTCAGGTGGACCGCATGTCCTTTCCTTGCGGCTGCACCAAAGACGGCTGCGGCAATGACACGGGACGCCTGGAGTTCAACCCAGTCAGGGTACGCACCCACTTCCTGCACACAATCATGAAGCTGGAGCTGGAAAAGAGCCGCGAGGAGCAGCATCAGCAGCATCAGCAGCCGGAGCAGCAGCTTGTAACCAACGGCAACGGTTACCATGGCGACTCCTCCTTGGTCCAGCAGCAGCAGAAGCAACAGCAGCAGCCGAACCTGCAGTTGCCTTTGATGAGCAGCACACCCCACATTCCCATCATGCACCTCCAGAGTGCAGGTGACGCAGATTCTCATTTTGTTGATGAAGAGGAGGAAGAGGAAGAGGAGGAGGAAGAAGAGGATGATGAAGAGGATGATGAAGCTTACGAGGAGGATGGCAGCAGCGTTTGCAGCGGGCTGTCAGACTGCAGCACCCACAGTCTGGACACCATGGACCCTGAGGATGACGAAGAGGACGAAGATGACGATGAGGAGGAAGATGATGAAGAAGAGGATGATTGGGACTTGAGTCCCCCCCCCTTCTCTGCACCGCTCCCCTCTGTGCTGAGTTACTCTAATAACCCATTCAACAACACTCCCTCCATGCAGCACTATCAAACAGACTCCTCCACAAACGTCGTCCACGCTCTCCCCACAGTTGAGGCCGCCTTAGAGTCGGAAGCTCACCCCAGATTCCATCGTGTTTCCAGCCATTTCCCCGTTGACAACACGGCTCTCCAGACTTGTGCACATGTGGAATGCAACGCCACCTCTGCTGGCGTCAAACAGCTGCTGCCGCCCAACCTCCAGGACAACTTTGACCACAGTGACTCACAGACTGAGGCCTCGGGTCGGTCAAAGATGGAGGAGGAAACAACGGAGCTAGAGCAGAGAGATGGCGGTCGAATCACAGACACCTGATGATCCTTCAGAGAGGATCAGTTAGTGTTTGGAAATCTTGTGCCCATCAACTATCAGTTTGATCCATTCTTGATAAGTGCACTTCCAAAGACAGACTTCAACACAGATTCAGCTATGAACCTTCAGACTGATCATTGACTCACTAAAACAGTCTTTTTGTGTTTCCTGTAACTATATGGAGTATAATTTATGACCAAAGTCTTTGCATGTTTCCTGCCTGTGACCGGCATCTGTGACAAATCAACATTTCGAGGTGCCTGGGTCGTTTTTCCTGCCGTCCTCCTTTATTGCTGCTAATCGTTCTTAAAAATGGCCGTCTGTGTAGCATGTGGTCAGATGTAAAATGATAAAACATGTCACTGGCATTTATCTGGATTACTGCACATAAATCTGTTCTAATTCATTCTTTTTTTGTTTGTTTTTGTGCTCATATTTTAGTCCAGACTATCATTCAGTACAGTAATTCATTCACTTAAAGTATAAACTATAGGCTAAATATTTTTCTTTTTCACAATGGATCACAATGAAAAATAAATACGATGTGATAAAAAGCCACGAACAATATCAAATTGTGACCTTACAATAAACTCCTCTTGCATCTAATCTGTCTGGAAAACATCCAGGATGTGTTTGCATGTAATTTATCATTTGATGAATGCAGTAAAACTACATTTTTCAGAGTACTACTGCCAGTAACTGTGGGCAAAATGTACCCCATGGTGTTTTTAAAGCAACTGTATATTTTAACGTGTCTGAATTAAAAACTTCTAAGCATCCACCTCCGTTTAAAATGATATTTTTGGAAAAAAATAAAATAAAATGAGATGCAGGTGGATCAAAGTTGTTCTTCCACCAGCAGATGGTGTGCGGTGCTCAACAACAGGACTCCATCTTGCTTGTCCATTGACATCCAGCAGCACTGAAGGGGTAAAAGGACATTTGACGTCAGGCCTGTCTGTGAACACACCAGCGCTCCCAGTCTGAACTGGTTGCTGCCTTCAGGGGCCTTTTCATGTGTGGGAATATGTCTTCACAGTTCATTGCACATCTACAGCAGGTGCTGGGCACAGTCACTCATGACAACAAGTGTGTATTATGGGATGCACACAGGAACACAAGGTCATCCATTGACCGCCCCTTGATTTTATGTAATGAGAGCAGAAGAGAGCGAAGCTTTGCAGCCAGAAGCTCTGAGAGGCTCCGATCAATCACAGGCAGGGGAAGCTGGGATGGATTACCAGGCAACAGGAGGAAGGTGGATGGAGAGGTGGGGTGGGGAGGTGGTGTTTAGTCAGCCATCCATCCCAAAACCTCTCGTTCCTTCTGGAACAAACATGTTTGATGCTGAATATATTTTTTAAAACGCACCTTTAAAGGACAGATACTGTGTATAACTGCATCCATATGTAGCTGTTTTACTTCCACACTCTCCCCTCCATCAGTGCTCCGTCCAAAGCTACCCCCACCCCCAAAACCTGATTCAGCAGGGAAAGGAGAGCCGTTACTACGTCACATCCCACTCAAAGCCAATATATCAACGTCATTTTGTCACCTTTATCATGCAGACACTCACGACTATGGCTGTGCAATATAGTCAAAATGTCATATCCTATAACCTCTTAAATACAAGCCGCACCTACGACTGGCTTACACCCACAGAGAAGCTAACGTTAGCATCGGGCTAATATGCGCTAAAAATAGTAGCTAAGTTAGCAAACATGACATATTTCATGAAAATAATAACTCTTCCCAAGGCTAAACAAATAATTACCTGTTCAACATCACTTTTCAGTCCCTTCAGATGTCTCAGTGTCTCCACTGATGTTGGTTTGTCCTCTTAGCTTTATCCAGAGTTTTGTCTTTCAGTCTTTTCTGTCTCCCTCTTTCCTCTCTTTTCCTGTTTAGCAGGGTGAGCTGTCAGAAGTAACGCTGGAAGTGGTATTTTTACTACATTTTCTCTGCCATTGTTCCCTACAGAACAGCTGCTCTTGCTAAATCTCTACTTCTGCATAGTGTTCTGGATACTTCCGGCAACAGTGGGGAGGAGGGCGGGGCATGAGCAGGGCGAGACATGATTGGTTCTTCCACTCGCACTGAGTGTCAGTTGATTGGTCAGAATTTTTACAGTCCTGGAGCTGCTCCAAAGGTCTGATTATTTTCCTTCCTTTTCCTGAACACATAATGTATTGATTGCTCTCATTTCACCCAGTATAACATAAAGTGTTTCTGAACAGCATCAAGGATTATAGGTTTAATTGTTCTTCTTATATTTATTAGTTTATTGTGTGTTTTTTTATTCTTATGTTGTTTTAATTCCAGATCTCTCTCCCTGATGACTGTTCAGATCATATTTCCTGCTCTTTCTGTTGCTGACAAAACGTTGAAAAGCAAAAAACTGAGGCATCTTTCAGTAAAAAAAAATCATCAGAAATCTAGTAAGTAGACCTGGAGTGAAGTACTCTTTGTTATTGTTAACCTCTAGTCCTGTTTCCAAGGCCAAGCTCATGTCTAGTTTGAGTTTCAATGCCATTAAATATTGTATAATATTACCAACCCTAGCTTTCAATTATCTCAGTACTACCTTTTGTTGCACTAATCCTATAATTTCTAGTATTTTTGAAAAGAAAACAATGTAGCAACATCATTACTATTCGCAACATGTGCAATACTTCTATAATCATTTATGTTATATATTTACTGACTTTTTCATCAGATTGTTTAGACTTTTATACATTATTTACTGATCTATATTGGTTATTAGTCACAGAGATTATTAAGGTTTTACCATTTTCCTTGTTATTTTAACATTTTTGCACTTATTCTACTTGTTACTGATGTCACTGCTTCTTATTTTTAATATAAAGCCTTATGACAATGTTGCCATATCAACTTTCCTGCTGTAACGATGCAAATTCCCTCATTTAGGGACAAATAAAGGATTATCTGATCTGTTCAAACCGATTACACTGAGCCTCCCAATGAAAGCATCCTGTATGCAAAATATGCTTCCCAAAATATGTTTTATTTTGGAAAATCTAGATGTTGTGTTTTGTTGCCACATCTTTGGTTAATAACAAATAAATGACAATAAAAAAATGCCACTTTTTTGTTGATACATAGCTGTAGATTACCACATGAATGATCCCGTTCGACCAAAGTTCAGAGAAAACTGGAAAAGGAAACAAGAAAAAATAAATTAAAAAAAATAAAACAAGCATGTACAAAAAATATGTCCTTTATTCTTTTGGCTTTGAAATGATAATTACCATATGAGCAGACAGTAGTCACTTCCTGCATGCGGTTCACTAAAACACTATAAGCGCAATGAGAGAGATGGCTACTGGTGGCTTCATGGTGTTTCTATCCACGGACCAGACACATTTCAGAAACAGAAAGTTCTAGAAAAACAAAAAGGACTGGAATAATGCACTCGTATCTACAGTAAAAATGGTATTTATATTAACAGCTAACATCCGCTCCACTCTCATGCACACATATGACTGCCACACCTTTACACCGTTAACACAGCATCTGGGATAAAAAGTGCTCTAACATAAAAAAAATGTGTGATGCATACTGGGGTCCAAACAGCGACTCTATGTACAAACCACGACATTTAAAACCACTCGCTTTTCAGTTCAAACACCAGGAACGCAGAACTAAAAAAAAAACATTGGTGATATTGTGACTGATAAATGTGAAATATTGTTTCTTTTCTTTACAGGAGCTCCAGGAGGATGAACACAAGTGTTGAGAGGCAATGCTAGATGTGAGCATCACCTTAAAGGAACAATATGTTGACTTTTGCTCTGTTGCGTGGAAAAACATAAGAGGACTGGCACCACTCATGAGCTAACGGCTGGCGTATTTTAGGAAGCTCTTTTCCACAGCTTTTTGACTGGTGGCAGGTGAGATGCATTTTGTTAACTGTGGCTCAGTGCAGTCAAATATCCCTGAAAGAGCTCATGTGAACACAATGCAGTCATTATCGGTCCTGCTCTGTCTGATCAGGTTATGAATAATTTGAACATTAGCAACAGCTGAGTTAGTTAGGGTTAGTTTGTACGTGAAACGGTTAGTTTACTGTGTGTTTGGTTCCTGTTTTGTGAGGTAAAAGTACAGGTTTTGTGAATGAAGTCTGGTGGCTGTGGACTAAAACTCTTTTTATCCACCTAAAAAACACATCAGTTAACAATTATTACTATTTTCAGAGTATTTAACCTTGTCAGACTGACCTGCTATATTGATCACTTCAAAACAACCAGACTCCATTCACAAAAATGGTCATTTTACCTCGCAGCATACACATACATTAGTTTATTAGTGTTATTGTGTAGTTTTAATACACTATATAATATATAAGAATGTATATACTGTATACCATACAGGTGACAAGGGGGAAGTTATCAGAAGGGTACATACATATATCTGGATTACGCACATAAGGAACACCACTGGGAAGCTTCAGAATATTATTAGAACTTAAAATAATGGCTCTGCCCTGTAATGAGCGAGCCTTGAGTGCTTCCAGTCTTGGTGCTAAGCTAAGCTAACATGAGTGCAGTATCATTCTCATCTAATTCGTTGCAAAACAAAAGAAAATATCCCCCAAAATATTTCCTTGCATACATTCAGCTTCTCTGTACTCAGAGACTTGTGTTTTTGGGGAGAATAGGGGGGCGATATGAGCATGACACAGATTTCAACACAATGTATTTGTTCTGTTGCTTCGTGTACCAGCTTTGTATACTTCTACTGTAGTTACCAGCATTGGCTGTATCTGCCCTTGGTGATTTTACAACAGTGAAAGCGGTGGAACACATTCTCACAATGATGACACAGAAAAGTAGAAAACATTCTTTCTCATAAAAAAAAAAGGTGAATAAAAATGCAGAGTACTTGTTAAGTGATACAGCGATTGTTAAATTCAAGACACTGGATTCATAGTAGTAGCAGCAGCACTAGCTACAGACAACTTAACAGTACACTCAAGTGTGTCAGAACAGGAACAACAACCAAGAGGAAAATCACAAGCGTTTTGCAGAGAGGCTTTTTCTGGTCCATCTCAGGATCGTTTGTTTCCACTAAAGACCTCATGTATTCACATATGACATAACCACAGCGCTCCTCATCTCTTAGAAACCAAACATACGTCCATCTACCCCCACTCTTTAGAAGCTGTAAACAAATTAGTCTCTGATGCATTATTGTTCGTATTATTTCTTTCTGTTTTTCCCTCTGTTTTCCTTGTCCCTGTTTTCTTTCTCGTATTTGTCCTTGTCCGACTTCGTCACACTGTTGTATGAGGGCGGGGACGCTGTGGACTGGGTCATGTCTGTTTTGTCTGAGGTGGAGTTCTCGTTGAACTTGCTGATGACCATGACGTCCTTGTCGGGGTCACGGACGCCCTCCTTCAGCTGCTCCTTGTAAAGGGCCGAGGCCTTCTTCATGGCCAGACGGATCATGTAGCGACGGAAGGCTCTCTGAATGACCACCGCCGCCATGTCCTCCTGTTTGCGCCGCAGCGTGGTGGTGATGGGCTCGTACGACACCTTAGAGGGGTTGGATGCCATGAAACGCTCCTCCATCTGCCCACGCAGCACGTCCATCTCGCCACTCTCGCCCAGTACGCGCTTGGTGAAGGCAAACAGGATGTCGAGGCAGTGTATGCGCTCGCCGCTGACCATTGGTAGGTCCATGGAAATGAGCTGGATCATGTTGGGCTTGGGCATGCGCAGTGGCGGGTCCAAGGCGTCCGCGAAGTCTGAAAGCTTGCTGTACTCCATGAACTGCGTCGCGTCAGGATCGAAGCGCTCCCACACCTCATAGAACATCTCAAAGTCGTCCTCACTCAGTGGCTCGGCGCTCTCCTCGGTGGCCACGCTGAAGTTCTCCAGGATGACGGCGATGTACATGTTGACGACGATGAGGAAGCAGATGATGATGTAGCTGACGAAGAAGAAGATCCCTACCGACGGGTTGCCGCAGTTACCCTTGTAGGAGTTTCCTGGGTGCTCCATCTGGCTGTCGCAGTCAGGTTCCCGTTTGTTGAGTATGGGCGCCAGGAGGCCGTCCCACCCGGCTGAGGTGGTGATCTGGAATAAGCAGATCATGCTGTTGCCAAACGTCTCAAAGTTGAACATGTCATCGATCCCCGCCTCCCGCTTGACGTAGGCGAAGTTGGACATGCCGAAGATGGCGTAGATGAACATAACAAGGAAAAGGAGGAGGCCAATGTTGAACAGGGCGGGGAGCGACATCATCAAGGCGAAGAGAAGCGTGCGGATGCCCTTGGCGCCTTTGATGAGGCGGAGGATGCGGCCGATCCTGGCCAGGCGGATTACGCGGAACAGCGTCGGTGACACAAAATACTTCTCGATAACTTCGGATAAAAACATACCTGAAAAGTGGAAAAAAGGACATTAAGTTTAGCACAACAATCTAGTGGGAAGCAGGAAGCACGTGAGATGCGTCCTTACCGACGATGGACAGGATCACCACCACAAAGTCAAATATGTTCCAGCCGATGGTGAAGTAATAGTGCCGCAGGGAGATCATCTTCAGCATGCACTCCCCGGTGAAGAGCACGATGAAGACCAGGTTGATCCAGTAGAGGATCGTGTCCATGTCCGGTGTCTGGTCGTCCGTCTCCACCATCATGGTCACCATGTTGAGGCAGATGAGGATCATGATGACGATGTCAAAGGCCTGCTTGGTGATGCAGTCGAACACGCAGCCCTGAAAGGCGTTCTGAAGGCAGAAGAGGACAGGGGGTCAGTTCACACCTCAACATGGAGTCCATGAGTAAGAAACAAGAGTGAACATTTCAGGGTCTCACTGTGGGCCGAGGTATGGGCTTCTGGGGTTTCTTAGAGCCCAGCTTCTTCATGGCGTTATAGTATTTCTTCTGCTCTTCTGTCATGAAGATGTCCTGACCTCCAAAGTAAAAGGAGCACAAAACAACTTGGTTATAACCACATACACGAATATCTTTACAGTATCCTTTTACACTCTTTCTGCATCTCTTTAAAATCATTTTGTGTCTCTTTGTGGTTGTTATGTCATTTCGAGTGTCTCTGTAGTCATTTTGTTTCTCTTTGTGGTCGTTTTGAGCTTGAGTCCCAGTGTGTGCAAAATGTGCAGAAATTTGCTTGAAGTGTTCCTGAGATGGGACGGACGGGCAGACGACCCGAGAGCACAACCTCCTGGCCACCCGTCACCATGTCAGCGCCCTCCCGTTAATCAAAGCAATGAGTCACCCTTTTGATGTGATGCATGAGACACACTGAGTGTCTGGAGGGCCATCTGGGTGAAGTGGTGGCCGCCTGATACACTGTCTGAGTCAGTCAGTCCAGCAGCATGCAGCAGCTAAACCCTCCTCCACCCTCTCTGGGCGTCACCAGTCCTTCTTGGTAGTGCCCGGCTGAGTGGAGACACTGCATGTGTATAAATAAATACATATAAATATATACTGGTTGTGTGTCCTCGCTGTGTTATTCTGGAGCTCGGTTTGTTCTTGAAACAAAGCGAAGGCCTTCCATCACACTCCCTTCCTGCAGCCTACAGGAGAGCAGGAAGTTCATACTGGGAGCCAATATTTCGCTTTGTTGTCATTTGAGTCTCTCTGTGGTCATTTAAATTTTTTTTGTAGCCATTTTAATTCTTTTTGAAGTCTCTTTGTAGTCATCTTGAGCATATTCTCTGTAAAGAAACCTAAATTTTGGTTTCTTATACAGTTCACCTTATGTTACAAAATGCAACTTATCTTCTTCTTCTGCTGGTTGAAGTTGTCGATGATGACGCCGATGAACAGGTTGAGGGTGAAGAAGGAGCCGAAGATGATGAAGATGACAAAGTAGAGGTACATGTACAGGTTCACTTCATATTCAGGCTGATCTTCCACCTGGATTAAGTCACATGAGAAGCAATTCAGACTGTGAACTAACTTCCATGACCTGTGTCAGCCCCCCACCTGGACAGACTCACATCTCTAGAGTCCACAGCTGCATACATGATGTCCATCCAACCCTTAAATGTTGCCTGGAAGCAGATAAGAGAAGAGTGAGTATGGCAGTCCAGCTCTGATGACAACATGTTGCTGTATTTCATTTAGAAATTTTGCAATTCTTGGTTGTCTTTTTTGTGTCTCTTTGTGGCTGTTTTGTGTTGTTCTTTCATCATTTTGTGTTTTTCTGGAGTAATGTTGTGTCTTACTGTAGTAATTTAGTTTATTGTCATTTGGTATCTTTCTGTGATAATTTTGGCTCTAAATAAACGTATAATTTTGCTTCTGTGTTGAACTTACCACTTGCAGCAGAGCCAGGTAGCCAGCACCGACATTGTCGAAGTTGATTTTGACGTTCTTCCAGCGGGCGCTTTCGTTCAGATTCAGGCAGTCGGTCTTGTTGTTGACAACGTCGATGGAGAAGACCTCATCTGTGGTGGTGTTGACACAGAAGTAATACTTCCCTGCGAACAGGTTGACGCCCATGATGCTGAAAATGAGCCAGAAGATGAGGCAGACCAGCAGCACGTTCATGATGGAGGGGATGGCGCCCAGCAGAGCATTCACCACCACCTGGAGAGGTTGAAGCAAAAACAGCACTATTTGTCTGCTGTTTGATTTGAGTGGCCACTGCAATCTAATCACTTTACTGTTGTTAGATTATGGATTTGATTGAGCTCATGCTACAGTTTTCACAAAAATATACTGATTTAAAAATAGCTGTATTCAATGTCTGCACACAAAGCTCTTAACGCCATCTACAGAGAGAATTTAACAACATGACAGCTGGAAAGAAGAAGGCGGACAGGTGAAAAAAGTTCATATTTGATAGATAAAAAAGCAAAACAGAAAAAAACCTTAGAGAGGCGGGATGGAGTCACAACATTGTGTTTGACTGTAAATGAAAAAAAGACACACAAACAAAGAAAAGAATTACAGGTCAAAAGGCAACAGACGAGCAACATCAGAGAACAATGCCTGAGAAGAGCTGCGTATCCGTCGACACGATGTAGAGAAAGGCATGCAGATAGAAGAAGCACAAGTGTTGAAGATAACTCTACAGGAGCTGTACAGTGCTAAGCATGCAGTCCTACAGTCAGACCCCTTAACAAGCAAAAAACAAGATTCTGAAAATGAAAATTATACTATGGCACTTTTCCTTCAGCATGTAAATAACTAGAAAACCATTTATGAAGTAAGTACAGTTCGTTCCGCTGGTTATTCCAAGACATCCTTACCCTCATGCCCTCAAACCGAGACAGGGCCCTCAGGGGCCGAAGGGCCCGCAGTGTCCTCAGGGATTTGATGGCGGTGAGCTCGGAGTAGCCCAGAGCGTTGGCTATGAGGCTGACAAGGGACACCTGGAGGTGGGTGATGATGGAGACAAGTGAGGCGGAAGGAGAGGAATGAAAAAGGTCCCTTTGTGCAGAGCCAGCATTTGAACAGAACGATGATTAGGCTTTAATGATTCTTCTGCAGGTCACTAAAGCCTTTAAAAGTGAATAAATGAAGAAGACTATATATATATATATACAGTATATACATACATATATATTTATATATATATATATATATATACAGTATATACATACATATATATTTATATATACAGTTGAGATAGACGAGAGGATCAATACCACTGAGAGGAGGTAAAAAATCAATACAGCACAGCGCCACAAAATTGTAGTGATATATGGATGTCAAGAATCTGTCTTTTTCTTACACAAAGTCTGGAGGCTCAGCTTAGCATAAAGACCTGAAATGGGGAAACAGCTAGTCTGGTTCTGTTCACATTACAGCTTGTGTATTTTATTTTTACCAAAAATAACGCACAGCTAATCATATCGTGGCTACATATGAAAAAAATGTCTTTGATTTGAAGCAATACTTCTCCCACATTACGATCATTTGCACATCAACTACTCATGTAGAAGTAATATGTGTTGGAGAAAAATGTCAGCACGTCTGAGCAGTAAATGAGACACCGCGAGGTGAGGTACTGACATACAAATAGCCATTTAGTGGGTTAAGTCTTCCTTCAATATAAGATCAGAAGCCTGAGTTTCATACGGACTGGATATACATACGTCTACAATGAGGAAGTCAAGCCAGCACCAGGCGTTGGTGAAATACTTGACAAAGCCGTACGCCACCCACTTCAGCAGCATTTCCAGGATGAAGACATAGGTGAAGACCTTGTCTGCATACTCCAGCACCGTTTTGATGGTCCGCCGCTGCTCAATGTAAATGTCCTCAAATGCCTGTATGGATTGGAACAAATAGTAACGACTGCTCTGGGACGATGAGGTGGCTGACACTAAAACCCAGGAGATTCTCGCTGCCGTGTTAACCTGACGCTAATCACTTCCCCAATCAATAATGCTGGCTATGTTTTATCAGGAAAAAATATATATTTTGGCTCACAGAGAGAGGTGAACCGCCCACTTACCAGCGCTCCGCTGCTGAGAAGGATCATGAATATGATGAAGGTTTCAAACCAGTTGTGCTCCACTATGATGAAGCAGGTTTTCCTGAGCGTCCACCAGCTCTTGAAATGGTCTTCATCCTCATTAATCTGGCAGCACTGGAACCTGCTCACACAGCCTGCATGAAATGGGGAGGGGGGAGAGGTGATTAAACCAAAACAAACCTTTTTTATGGTTTCATCATAAATTTAGTGCAAAAATCTAACCAGGAATAAATTGCAAACAAAGATGAAATCATATTCTATGTGTGACCTCCACTGAAAAAGTACTTGCAGATTCAGAATCTCACTGGAGGTGTGTCAGACTAAATGTCAGGTTGCATTACAACCCCACAATGGCTACTTCTCATTCTATCCTGCTGAGCATTTGCATTCGCTGTCACTCAGCAGTAAGTGCAGCACACTGGAGTTGCTTTTGAAAGTGTGCTGTGCAACTCCCACTTTTCCCATCATCTTCCCTGCCTATCACCACGACCAACCCCAAATCCTCTCACCCTCTGTGAAGCAGGCCTCCGGTTCCAGCGACTCCTCTGGCTCCAGCTCCACCGAATCCACCCCATCTCCCGGGGGGCGAATGTCGACGGTGCTGCCCTCGGATGAGCTGAGACATTGGGGCTCTGTGTCAAGCTTCTGCATGGATGGGAAGAAGACGACATTTCAAAGTCACAATGCACCACCACAGAGGTTCAGTGGTTATTGGAGCCAACCGTCTGAGCTGGTTATCATTGTGATTCTCCACTCACATGTACTCTAGTGCCACAGGTACATCCACCTTAGTGTGGAGGACTAGGCACTGTAATAGCTCACAGAGTTGGGCTCGTTAAAGTCACTGTATTGTCATCATCATCACATGCAGCATCGATCAAATGTACCTACAGGCTTAAGTATTAGTTTTATCTGATGGCTCAAATTAGATTATGTGGCAACACATGGCACGGGGGAGGATTGGCGTTACGGGAATGCGCTGTGGGTACGTTTGATGTGACCTCAGTTCGAGGAAGAGTGCATGCAGTATTCCAGTGCATCATCAATCCAAGCCTGAAATAGTACCAAGCAGAACGTGTGCTGAAGTATTTTCATGTCCACTGAAAAATGACCCCAAATAAATGTGTCTTTTTTTAATTTTTCCCAAAATTGCTTCCGTGACTAATAACTCCCCTCCCCCAACCCCAAAAGCTTGAATCCACCCACAGAGGGACTGCTGAACATTTTCCTGAGTGACATGAAAACACTGTATTTCCATTCCTTGAAAGCAGTGTACAAGCTTCTTCTGTTTGTGTTGGAGTAGACGGAAAACCACATTAGCTTACCAGCAAAAACCAGTACTGTGCACTGTTTATAAGACAGCATGAGGTCTGGCCTTTTTTTCTTTTTCTTTTTGTTCCCATTTAATAAAACATTTGGAATTAGCACCCATGCATACCCAGAAAACATACAGGACTAAGTGTTGTAGACAACCTTTTTTTTCTTACGTCCTGCAATATGTAACGCATGTGAGGACAAGCGTTGCTGCTGTTGTCAAGTTGTCTGTCTTCCTTGCTAAACTGCCTCGCAATGCTCCTCTGAAACCCTACAATGCAGTGATATGTGGGTGTTAATGTACATTACGACATCATCTGAAGATGGTGAGACTTTTTGGGTGTTGTGTAGCTTCCCGTCTGTTTTTCTTTGGGCAAACATGGTGGCCTCATGTCTGATCTGTCTGCTGTGTGAAGTACTGGAAAGTGTCATCTTAGACAGTGCAGCAGCTCTGATTGCCGTGGGACCCAGCTAATACGGCATGGGAATGATGGAAGCATGCTGCTCACAAGTGCATTGTTTCCTGGAGGGGTGCTTTCCTCCGCTTTCTCCTTCTCTCCTTCAGCAAGAGACCCATTTTAGCTCTTCTGGGTGTGGATAATATGAGGCTTTTAGTCTTTTAATATGCTATTTTGCAGATTCTGTTGGTTTTACAATATTTCTACAACTAGACTGACGTGATAGTTGCAGTGGAACAAAAGCGGATAACAGACTTATTTTACAATTAGGGCTGTACAGAGTGTCATCTTTTATTTTTACATTCAAAGCTTCTATTCAGGTCAAATGAAGCTTCAAATGTTTTGATATAACACAATTACATTTCTATAGAGTCAATTCATAGCAAAAGCTACCACTTTTCATATAAAAAAGGTCTAGACTGTTCTATCAATCACTGTCCACAAAATCCTCTGCGATCCCCTTGAATAAGTTGTGGGTGGAAAATGTCACTTTTGAAAGGCTAAACAGCAACAGATATGGACTGAAGTGGACTGCACTGTTGATCAAAACGTGTTATGAAGTTTGGAAATGATCACATTGATTTTTTTTAATAACTTTTGACTTTTCTGGGGTTATTGGAAAATGACACAGCCACCACTGGAATCAAATTCCACAAAAAGTCTAAAACTAATAATGTGACTACAGTCTGACCTCTATCTGCTCCTGTACAGAAACACTACATTCAACAGAAGTAATGAATGGATTTGAATTTTTGAATGTACAGCCCTATGATGACACAATAATCGCGTACATGTATCATCTCTGGTATGATCAAATTTAATTTGGGATGGAGTTTCTTCATTTTTATATTTGAGGAGGAGAAGAAATGAAGAAGTTACACTTATCTGTCATGAGATTCAATATGAATCACCATGTGTTATCTGTTTTGCCACTCTGCAAAAGTCAGCATTGATTTGTTTAAATGATCTCCTTATGATTACAGTATTATTTGAGTGTCACAGAAAACACGTATGTAGTATTTCGTATGTGTGTGTGTGTGTGTGTGTGGGGGGGGGAGGTTATGAACCAGACAAATTAATTTTATTAAACTACTTTCTTCCTTCCTCCTCTCTTCCCCCATTCTCAAGCTCAAGAGTGTTGGATGCCAATCGAGTCCCAAAAAAAACAAGTCAAAACCAAGCAATGAAATTAAAAGCAAAGACCATGTTGGATGAGACTGTCTATCGATGAGAAAAGAGGTGGTGTTGTTCATTCCTAAGCCTGATGCTTGGAGATAAATTATGAAACATAGGGGTGGATAAAGAGACCAATATTACAGCATTGATGTGCTGCTGTATGGGGATGGGAAGGTATAAAGAAAAGCAGGTGCAGTATGGGGTGGGAATGGGGGGTGGGGTCACGGAAGGCAGACCAGGCAAAGAACGAAAATGGGCAATCCATTGAAGGTATGAGAAAAAACATGTTGTCTGTCTGTAAATGGCATAGGCAGTCCTCATGGTTAGTGCTATGGTACAATAAAGTGGTCTTACAATTCTCCTCTCACTGAAAACCTTGAGAGCGTCTGTGACACAGCTGCAATAACAAATGGGGGGTTAAACAGAGACAGTCAAACACACCAAAAGCCAGCATACAACCTCAAGTCTGCCACCAGGCGCAGTGGGAGAACACAACAATTAATCCCTGAGAGCATTGTCCTTCACAGATGCACAGCAAAAGAGTGAGATGCTGTTTTTATGCTGAGACGCACCAATTGTTCATGCTGTTATCTCTGGTTTGATCATAACACAGTGAAAACGTCTGAGTATCTGGTGCTCATCATTGTGACGCAGCGACGCTTGACTACAGGATCAGCGGTGACGCAAGCCATTGCCTTGTCCATATATGGAACATGGTGGCATGGCTAGAAATAGTCTGCTGGGTTGTTTTGAGTCGCAGTGCATTGGCACCACGCCCAAGGTGGCAGGTTGACATCACCAGGGAGAGCAATCCCAATGCTCTGTCGGCCTGGCAACACCTAACAGCAAACCTGGCATTTGCTCTGTCAGAACAGGCAAATAAATTACAGTAAAAAATTACAAATTATGTCCCAACAGTGACATCAGTGAAATTTAAAGGCCCCATATTGTTGCTCATTTTCAGATGCTGTAATGTAAAAAAAAATCCTTTCAGTGTAAAATAATTGCATTGCTAGGCAACATTTTGAATCCATGTTTACTTCCTGTCAGCTGATGTCATTCACAGTCACTGTAACAGGAAGTAAACTGGGACACAAGTGAACCTGCTACACAGGTTAAAGGCAAATATGAGCAACTATTCATAATGGCTCTTTGAGCCAAGGGCTTCACAACGGAGTGAAAACTCCAGAAGATTCCCTCACTAGCACAGCACAAATCATGCATGTGCAAATGAGTCAGCAGGTATGTTATTTTCAAAGAGCTTGACTGTTGGAAATTGTCTCTGAAAAGGTCATCTCTACACAAATCTTGACATTTATACTGCGTCGGGCATTAACTGTTAGACGTATAAAAAGTAACTACTCAAATTGCTGTGCAACCCAAGAGATTTCCTCCGAACTGACAAGGACATTTCATCAAAGTCTTACCTCTTTGCTACCCTCCACATCTGAAGAGTCGCTGCTGAAATCTTCGGTGTTGAGGTTCTCAAAGTCTGACTCGCCCACAGCGATGGGCACCGTGACCGTCAGGCATGGGTTATGAATAAATGACATGTAGTCGCATTCTTCCATTGGGTATTTCCCCGTAGTGTCCCCACCAACCCCAACTACCAGCTCTCCTCCTGGCCGCCCGTTGCCCTCTGTCATGTACACCACACTGGGATCTTTAGTGATCTCCACAGACGTGTGGTTGGAGATGCAGTTGCCCTTGCCGTTGCTGTGCAGCTCATCCAGCGGTTTGCTCTCCTCGGCTAGACCACCACCCTTCCCACTGCCGCCAAAGCAGATGCTCTGCAGGAACTGCCGGAGCAAAGATTTGACGAACGCGATGCCCCGCTGGATCCGGCCCACAGCGATCTGCAAGTTGTTCATCTCGCTGTCGTCGTCGGTCGCTGCCAAGTTGTCGGCGCTGAATGAGCTCAGGAGGAGAGCCAGAAACAGGTTTAAAACCTGGGACAAAATGGACATTAGGACATCAAATCTAGAGCAAACACAAAATCTCAGCAGTATAGATTATACGTAGAATGGAAACAAAGATGAAGAACCCCGTACCACCAGGTTTCCAATGACCATGACCATCATGAACACGATCAGGCACATAGTTTGTCCAGCCACCTCCATGCAGTCCCACATGGTCTCGATCCACTCGCCACACAGCACCCTGAACACGATGAGGAAGGAGTGGAAGAAGTCGTGCATGTGCCATCGAGGCAGCTGGCACTCGTCGGAGATCTTGCACACGCACTCTTTGTAGCTCTTTCCGAACAGCTGCATGCCCACCACAGCGAAGATGAAGACGATGATGGCCAACACCAGGGTCAGGTTCCCCAGAGCCCCCACCGAGTTGCCGATGATCTTGATTAGCATGTTCAGAGTGGGCCACGACTTGGCCAGTTTGAAGACCCTCAGCTGGAATATAAAGAGTGGTTTCAATCTTATCCAACGATGAATTTATTTTATCGGGTTTTCTTTACTGTTATTTTTTATTTCTTTTCATTATTATTACTAATATTGCCATATTCTTGCCTTCCTTGACTTTGAATACTTGTTTTGCCAATCTCCATATTTTATTTCATTTAAAAGCATTTAAAGAAAAAAGTTAAGTGCCAGTGGATGTTCAGTCCACATGGCTATATGTGGATGTTGGCAAGCATGTGTGTGTGAACATTTTTATTCATCTATTTAGTTTTATTTGTTTTTTACTATTATGATTTCCCACCTCATTTTTGAATACTACAGTTACTATCTGTACATATTATTCTGTACCTTTGTGGTAGTAATTTTTCTTCAGTAAAAAGCATCATTGTATGAGTATATACTGTACACATTCAGTGTCAGTGTGTGAAAGATCACTGAGTACGTCCTCAAAGAGTGGAGCAGCACAGAAAGCTAATGAGGTGAACAAAAAACCCCACAGTATCCCAGAAGGCCACAACGACTCTCAGTGGGATCGTGCATGTGCCGTACAAAAGCTCTCATTACATCATTACCTCACTGATAACATAAGTGTTATTGAGAGAGCCGCTGTGGCCTGACCTGGGAAGTACAGGCACATCTTAACATTTGTCGTCTGAGGAGCAGATAAACCACATAATGAGACGTCGCTCATACCAATCTGAAGGACCGGAGCACAGACAAGCCTTCTACGTTTGCCAAGCCGAGCTCCATCAGACTGAGGCTGACGATGATACCGTCAAAAATGTTCCAGCCCTCCTGGAAGTAGTAGTAAGGGTCCAGGGCGATGATCTTAAAGCACATCTCTGCTGTGAAGATGCCTGTGAACACCTAAAGGCAAGAGGACAACATTACACTTGTGCTTTTTCTGGTTTTGCTTTAAGCACATGACACAATACTTGCCAGGTTTCCGACTGACAGCACGTTATCAAACTCTTTCGTCATGGGGTAATGCTCCATGGCCATGAAGAGGGTGTTGAGGACGATGCAAATTGTGATGGCCAGATCAACAAACGGGTCCATGACCACCATACTGACGATGTCCTTGATTTTCAGCCAGGCAGGGCAGCAATCCCAGATCAAACAGGTGTTGGCAAATCTGTACCAGCAGGGGGGACACTTCTGCCTTGACTCTTCCAGCTCTGGAAAACAAGAAGTGACATTTTGTTTTGTTTTTATGAAATGCGGTTAAATGCACAAAATGTCATGGGAGTTGTTGTCTTCCTTCAGTGTTCAGAAGGTTTTTACTGGGAGCTTGTTTCTCTGATAACGTTACATCCAGACGTCCAATGCCTAGAAACCCT
Source organism: Synanceia verrucosa (assembly GCA_029721515.1). Taxonomy (NCBI): domain Eukaryota; kingdom Metazoa; phylum Chordata; class Actinopteri; order Perciformes; family Synanceiidae; genus Synanceia; species Synanceia verrucosa. Next base: position 4,924,146 of record CM056572.1, read on the forward strand.
TCAGTGGGTCATGACAGCTCCTGGCAGACACAACGACGACAGGGGATATGATGCTCCCAAGAGGCAACCAAATGTTGGTTAAAATTGCACATATCTCTTGGTATGAACGTTGGTGGAAATATTTGTGGGAAAATGTGCATAACACTGATCTAGTTGTTTTAAGACATTTTAATGCTGAGATGTTTTATCTGTATGCTTCCTAGTTTTCTGGCTATTTAGGACATCATGGTATGGAAGACAGGAAGGAGGTGAAGCGAACCCTGACCTTCCATGGTGTTGGTGAGGATGCTGGCCACACTCATGGCTCTCTGCCTGCCGCTTGGTTCTTCTAAATAATCCATGGACGGCTGGAGAAAACCTGATCGCCGCTTCTTGAGCTCAGTGTCTGTAGTTGTTCCCTGGAAAGAAAATAAAATACTTCAAAAACACATTCATGCAAGGTATCTGGGCAGAAAAGGAGCCCAAACAGGTCATTGCTGGTGAGCTTGATTGGACAGACATGTCTGGGCTCATGAAGAATATTATCAATTTATGAACAACATGAGAACAACGTGATGGGAATAAAGCATTCAAGTTCATACTTCTATTTTGTGTTTCCAAGAGAACATGTTTACATGTCGTGATATTAAAAAAGAAATCCGCACGCTGTCTGTCTGAAACAGTTTAGTGTAAATTTCAATAGCATTGTATTGCCAGGCTTGGGTCCATGTTTACTTCCTGTCAGCTGCAACAGGAAATAAACTGGGACACAATCAGAGCGTTTACAACTGCAAAATAGTTCAAATATTGTAGATTAGTGACATCACTTTGTCATAGACATCCTGACAGATTGTTTCTGAATACAGACTGTGAGTATTTTGATACTTTGACATTATTTATGCAACACTTAAACCTGTGTTATAATATAAAAGACATGAAAAATCTCACGTTTTACAAAATTGGAAAACAAAGCACGAAACGTCACCTCACGCAGCAGGAGACCTACAGGGGAGGTTGTGACAGATGTCCCGCCGACCAACGACACCACGCCATTGCAGTCCACGGAGCAGTGCATCTTGCCGTTGGCGGGCAGCATAAGGCTGGTCTGGCTCACGGCGCTGCAGCGGCGCTCAATGCGGCGTGGCACGAACAGCGAGCCTCGCCGGCTGTCGCTCTCCTCGAAGGTGCTGTGCTCATCGTCAGCAAAGTCATTCTCAGAGCCCATGTCTCGTGCTCGCCCACGGAAACTGAACAGGCTGGTGCGACTGTTCCTGCGTGGCGAGAAGAGGGATCCACGGACACTGAGAAGAGACTGTGGAAAAAGAGAAAAGTAAGAAGCAGAGGGGGTCAAAGGTGCAGAACTAAATGTGAATATTGACATCAGTCTCATGTTGGTATGATGAAGTTAAAGCTTGCTTAGTTTAGCTTAAAATAAAGACTGGAAACAAAGGGAAACAGCTAGTCTGTCTCAGTCTGAGGGCAACAAACTCTCCATCTAAAACTTGAAATTTCATATGTTGATGCTGCACAACATCGCTCCAAGAATTAAAATCAGAACCTCCCATGAAGTCGGATCTCCACCTGGGAAAGTCAGACTAATCTTGCAAACCCAACATAGAATTCATGTTTTTTCTACATATGTAGCTACATATTTTGTTGTACGTCTGTAAGGCAGTGAACACACCGTAAGGCAAACTCTCACTCCCCAGGGTCCTAAAGAAGAACTGGTAGCAGCCTGTGTCTGTTGGTCATCAGACCACTGTCTAGCATGTCTACCATGATAAAGCCCCAATTGATGATGACGTAATTAAAGCCCAAATTACACATAATAATAATAATAATACTACATATTGATGACATTAAGTTAAACTCAAAATGGATATACATTGTTGACGTTACTGGAATGGACTTCCAATCAAGTGAGTTTTGGGAAAAACAGTTGTCATTTTTATGTTGAGGTGGCAAGGGGTTGTTGTTGGCAGCTGCTGAATGTAAGGAGTAAGACAGATTACTTTTTTAAGGTAACTACGGCAACACTGATCAGGCCACATCCTCTGACAGATTTGACTTGAAAGGGAGGCATTTACCTGGTTGGGTGAGGAGCATCGCTTTTCATAAGATAGCCTGTTGGCATCTATGGAGAAGCGGAAGCTGGTCCTCTTAACGCTGTCCTCGGACTCTGACTTGTGGAACTTGTCGCGGCCTCCCCGCTCCTCCTCCTCCTCCCGCTGCTTCCTCTTTTTCCGCCTGTTGCGTCGCTCCTTAGCGCTCTTAGAGCTGAGCTTCGACGTCCCCGAGGACGACTCGGAGGCCGGACCCCCCCTCCCGCTGTACTCCCCGCTCTCCGTGGCTGCTGCTGCAGCAACCTGCCAGCCAATCAGGGGAGCACAAGCACAGTTGTCATGGCGACCTGGTCTCAGAGGCTCTCTCCTTCGCTTCCAGAGAAAGCCTGGCAGCCGAGAGCCGAATAAGCTTAAAGACACCTTCTAAAAATGGACCCCTGAATCTTTTCAGTGCAGACCAAAACATTCCTGAATTTCTGCATTTAATAGTCATCACATAAGAGGAGTTGTGCAGATTAAGTAATGGGCTTTTTTTCTGATAAAAAAGGATGAAATTCTACTATTAGAAGCCAGACAACATTGACAGAAGGAGAATTTCTTGCATCTTTCCTTAACGAATATGATTTAATACGGTGTGCATGAAGTATCAAATAATACAGACTGTCACTTAATTTAGATTTTGATCATTTTCATTTGAGCTAATGGAGAAAAATTCCCTAATTCCATGCAACACAAAGTATTCATGGCAACAGCAGCACAACCAATAACAAGCCTGACAAGATGGTGCTGAGTCTGGCAGAAAAGCCTCTGAATGATCGAGCAGTGGTGTGAAAGAAAATGTGATCTGACCTTCCAGTAACGAGGATGAGCTGTGAAATATAAATGAGATGACTACTGACTATTAACAGAAGTGGACACTGCCTCCTGATCTCTCTATCAGCCAGCAGAGGGCAACTCCTATGGTTGTACAGTATATAAGTGTAATAGAAAATTATTCTACTTCTCTCTTGATTCATTCCCTCAGTAAACATTGTAAACATGAGTTTATGGTCTCAGTCTCTAGCTTCAAGTCTATGTCAATGCAGCATGATGTTCATATAGTAAATTATGGTACCATTTAGAGTCAAAAAGACCATAATCTGGAGGATGCTTGAGGGCACGGCTACCTGCTGATTGACAGGTCGCTACCATGGCATTGTCTGTGTTTTCATCTAATTGTTCTTTTTGTAGGTCGACCAAGGACGACTGATGACTGACCCCTGGGGGAGCAGCAGTGGGGGGTGTCAGTCATCCAGTGAATCCCTCGGTTTCTCTGGACAACACTGCTTTTGGCAACTGGCACTTCAAGTCAAAAGATTCAACACAGCCTACCCAGTTGCATGCAAAGAGATCCTCCACAACACTCATCTTTAATAACCAGTGAAATCAAATGAAAAGCAGGTGGAGACAAATAGAGAGAAATGAAATAAGGCCTGCCTGTGCCTCCTCCTGCTGCCTCTTCAGCTGCTCCAGCATGGCCTGGAACTCCTCTTCCTTCTGCTGAGCCTCCTCAATAGTTGCCTGGTTCTGCTCATCGTAAGCCATGGCCACCACAGCCAGGATCAGGTTGACCAGGTAAAAAGAGCCCAGGAAGATCACCAGCACGAAGAAGATCATGTAGGGTTTCCCCGCCGCACGTAAAGTCTGAACAAAGACAAACAAAGACAGAATTCAATAAAATTTACCTGAAGTATGTATGAGAAGAAAAAGATGGCTGTAACAAAGGGAGTTTTCTTTGAAGTAACACAATGCACTGTTCAGTTGTGGCCATCCCATTGTTTGATGACTTCGCAAATGTCAAGTTGCTGCATTGTACCACTGCCGTACAAAACAAAACACATTCTAGCCTTACATAACAGGCTGAGTCTGAAACTGCACGATGACATGTCCGTTAGGATGGACATTTTTCCCTCTTTTCTGACATTTTATAGAGCAAACACATGATCTAAAACAATAATCAGCACATTAATCAATAATTAAAAATTTCACCACTGTACCATAATGATTTTCAAAACCTCTATTAAATGTTTAAATAGCTGTTACAAGATTAACTATTTCATTTGCAAAGAGATGCACCTTCATACAATTACAAATTGCTTACATATGACAGTGAATATAACCAAGGGAAAAGCAAAAGTTGTTCTCTGTAATGATCAGAAATGAGTTCCACCTGCTGGTAGAGGTTTTCCCAGTAGTCTTGGGTCATAAGTCGGAACAGGGAGAGGAAGGCCCAGCTGAAGGTGTCGAAGCTGGTGTAGCCGTAGTCTGGGTTGCGACCGGCTTTGATACATTCAAAGCCCTCTGGACAGAGCCTGGACACATAGGTGTAATGAGCCATTTATTTTCACGATAATTAATAATCACATCCATAAATGACACAATTGTGTCATAGATTTTCTGTAATTAAAATGCAATTTAAAAGCAAATCAAAATCAAAGCCAAGTCTGACCATTGTATACCCTATGTGTACTTAATGTGTCAAGGTCAAATATGTGCCTTTTTAGTGTGAATCTATGGCTTCACTTGAATCAATATGCACTTCTTTAGCAACATGAGCATAATGAAATGCAGCTAGTTAACAGGCAGTTTAGATTTCCGCTAATGCCTCTGTGCTTGGCTTTGTGGTGCGTCTAATTGGCCGCATAAATAAAACATGTTGAGCCTTACCCGGCGCCGCTGCCGTTCCCGCAGAGCAGAGCATCCCTACGGCCAGGGAGGTAATAGTAGTTTTCTAGAGGAGAGGGGAGACAAAAGGACGGATGTGGAGAAAGAAAAGATTGTTATTTTAACACATATTGCTCATCATCGCAGCTCTGTCCTCAGCTATCACAAAATCAATCAAAATTTTTGATTTTAGGATCGGTGATGCAGAAGATGTAACGTCCACGCCACACTAATCTGCTCTGTCTTCTCTTGCTGTTGGCATCAACAGCTCATTGTGGAGCTGCTGTTTCGTACCCTTGATCTCCTGCTGGCAGTCGGTGACTCACCCTCCTCTGGCGCTTTAGGCGGGTCATGCCACACAGATGGGCCATGTGAGAGTGATGTTGGTGGGGGTATTGTTGTGGCGATTATTCGCCGCATTTGCCGCTTTTTCCCACTGGCTGTTGTTAGAAAGCCATCCTGCCATCACTGTCACTCCTCATCACTGTGGCTGGCCAACATGCCTGACCTCCCAACACAAACCGCCGCCTCAGCTACCATCACCCTGACCCATCCCCAGAGTAGTCAGTGTCTGAGTCTGGAAACTAACTTGACCCCAATTAACCCCTATGCTCTCCTGGCAGCAGCACTCTTTCGCGGCTTACTGTCATTGTTGATGTATTCCGTCCAGTTGAAGGGGCTCTCCGTGGTGTTCTGCTCGAATGTGTCATTGAACAGCAGTGCACTCTCAGCATAGGTGGCGTTGCTGCTGCTGTTGCTGCTGATTGGCATGCGCACGCACTTCTGCCTCAGGTTACCCATAAAGAGCTGCAGGCCGATGAGGGCGAAGACGCTGAGGCAGAACACGGTGAGGATCATGACATCCGACAGCTTTTTCACCGACTGGATCAAAGCGCCAACGATGGTCTTCAAGCCTAAATGGGAAAGAGGGTGTGGGGGGTGGGAGTGGGCGATATCACAGAATGATTAGTGACTGCTAATTACAGCCACAAGCTTGTACAGAAAAGAAGCTGCTAATAAGAGCTCACAGTAGCAAGCAGCCTGCAGTGGAGGTTCCTGTATGAACTGCTTGCTGTCATACAGGAACCAGGCTGATAATGATGACAAAACCTAAAGTTTAAAGTGATCATGAATAAATAACGTGGACATCTGTGCTGTTGTCGTCTGGTTAGGACACCACTGATATATTGAGCTCTTCTTAAGTGTGCAAACAAAGGATGTGTCCAAGCGTCACATTGTTGTTTTTATCCATGTAGACACAGGCCATCTAGAAGTAGCTACTTACATACAAAATTAAGTAACAGTGTTTCCAGTTATTTAAAGACAAACCTGACCAGTTTTGTTGTCCAAATTTTTTTTTTAAATTTTATATCATACGGATGGTAATACATTTTGGACATGCGTGTAATATCACACAATAAACCCATTTCCCAAACAAGACCTGGTTTTCGGATGATTCTCAACATTAAAGCCCACGCTCAGTGATGTCGCAACTCCTCTTCCACCTTTATTCTCTGGCTGTAAATATTAAAGTTGCGGGGAAAAAATACCCAATGTGTGTTCACAGCGCTTGTACTCACTTTGCACTGCCACATTGATAGAGCTCAATATGTTTAAAATGTGTCCGAATGTAGTCATGACGACTAGAATATGTGGCCTATGTTGTGGATTATATTCTTTACACAAAGATAAGTTACCCTGGATGGTTTCCAAGTGATGTAAAAAGTGTTTCAAATGCCATTACCCAACCACCACACAATTTCTCCAAAAAACACACAACACTCAACAAAGACATGCACGGGAAAAACAAGGTAAGGAGGAACCCTACACACACAAAGTGCTTGCCACCAGAAAATCTGCTTTTGCAATGTCTCATGCAAAAAAAAGGAAAAAAACACAACACTTTGTAAGTCTCCCAAGGCGAGAACAGATTTCAACCTAAAGGAATTCTGCCTTGAGGGATGGATCTAAAAGCTAAGAATCCCATCAATCTGTGCAGATTGGAGTCAGATTCCAGCTTTTGACTAGCCTTGGGACGAAGGCAGCGGCAACGGGCTTAGCTACAGTGAGATGCATTTCATTAACCCTACTGGGCCTTGATGGCTCTCTCACCTGGGATGACTGATATAGTTTTCAAGGCTCGCAGAACCCTGAAGGTTCGCAGTGCTGAGACATTGCCCAGGTCCACAAACTCTGTGACATATCTGTAAGGGAAGGGAGGCAGGAAGGAAGGGAAGGAGGGGAGTTTCGGAAAAGGGACGTGGGACACGCACAACCGCGCACACATATCAGGCACACATGGCGTGACGAGACAAAAGGGAGGATCATGGGAAGGGTTGGGTGGGAAAGAGGAGGGAGCGGCAAAGGGTCACGCAACAGAGGACAGATGGCAGGAGTGCTGGAGGCAGGCGCGCCTTACCTGGAATTACCGAGATAGTTTTCAACGCTCGCAAAACTCTGAACGTGCGCAGAGCTGAAACATTGCCTAGGTGTACAAACTCTGTTATATACCTGCAGGATCAAATGCACAGTTACTACACACAGGCAGAAACCCATCACACGTGCACAACATGGCAGAGCGTAACCTGCTGCTGACAGCTTTATTCTGCAATCGCTGAAGCCAGTGAGACGTGGGGCAAATATGGGCCGAGATGGGCCACGCTCTGGGGCCCTCACATTCATTAAAAGAGGAATTTCTGGCCACGTACAGCTGCAGCTTATCACTCGTTCCTCTCTGGTTTCTGTCTCACATCCTGCTGAGCGTTAAAATGTCACCCTATTAATCCAGAACAAGTCAAGAGCATAAAAATACTTACGCCATGAGGATAACACTGAAATCCAGCCAGTTCCACGGGTCGCGCAGGAAAGTGAACTTCCCCACACAGAATCCTCTGGCCAGGATCTTTATAAGGGACTCGAAGGTGTAAATCCCTGTGAATGTGTACCTGGTGAAAAAAGGGGGAAGAGTGAGGAGAGACGAGCAAATAACGGGGTTGGTTAGCACCTCTGTTGCTCAGAGGGGATGGTGACAGACCCGCTGTATGTAGGGAAGCCCAAGGTTTTTGCATTACATCTATTGCATATGACATCATCACCAAATCTATTTAGTTTACAATTTTCTCAATGGGATTCTCAATTATTACATGTCCCATACTGATGACATGAATCTGTCAAAAGGCTTGCTCAGCATCATGAAGTTGTAAATTTGCAAGAAAAAAACTTGTCTTACATTTCAGAGAAAAAAACTTGAATATTCTGAAATTACAAAGTCATAAATTTGCAAAGAAAAAAAAAATCCTCTGAGATTAAAGTCATAAGTACTTTCTTAGGTACACTTTCTGAGATCAAAGTCATACAATTCTGAGACTAACACTTGAGTATTCTGAGATTATGAACAAATTTAACCGCATCCTGAATTTCAGAATTTCAGTTTTACTCTGTCATTGAGTTAGAAAAATCCAAAAAAGGCTATTTTAAGTTAAATTATTAAACATTTTACTGTTCAATATGATTGCTACAGTACACACTGTATGTGAGCTTCTGCAGAGGATGTATTAACAATCCTATCCACCCAGATAACCATGTTGAGGTCAGAAGGAGTAGTGGATAACCAGACCAGCTCTGAAAGGCTCAGGAGGAGCGTCTACCCTCAGGCCTCCAGGATCCTAAATGAGATCACTGCCTAAGACCAGTCGTATTTATATTTATTACTATTATGATTCTATCAAAACACTTTAATGCACAAATTGAAGGAAATGGAATCATGACTCAAAACAGTGGTAGCCTCCGCAGCATGGCTAACGTGTATGTACTGCATGCTCCGACAACTACCACTTGATTGCTTTTAAAACAGAGGAAAAAAACTATGCATGAAGGTTCAATGTAAAACCATGCAATGTTTTGTTTTATGGAGTAAAAGATGAGAAAACGTGGACTTACTCTACATTCTTGGCCCATTCTGGGGGATTACTGAGGGTCATGAAAGCACAGTTGGTCAGGATGGTGAACATGATCAACACGCTGAACATCGTAGAAGCAAAAGTCAAGGAGCACTGCTGTGTAGTATGAGACTGTCAAAACAAATATTTACCCATCTATAGCTGCTGCAGTTAGAGTAAAATATATATCATCCATGATGTGAAATGCTTTAGTCAGCAGCAGTAAAGCCTGATGTACATCCACATAGAAAGTCTAAGCCAATTGTGCTATTTAGTCACTCATCCCTTCTTTGTCTGATAAAACCTTTAATCCAAATCATGCCGTGTCTGTAGCAAAGGATATGAGTGGACCAAAACTCTAATGGCGACCCTCCTCAGAGGGTTGAAGGGGCTTAAGATGTACAAGGCAGGAGTGGCGTTGAAACGGAAGATTGCTTTCCCGCGATTCAATACTATGAAGGTCTGAAAGAGAGACAGAGCATCAAGTGTTAAAAAGTATGCATCATGCAAGGCCTGCTTGCCTTACTTGGTCCATGCATGTGTCACACAGTGTCATGTCTGCACATGGTGTCATGTGTGGTGAGTGAGGGGAGCAGGGAGGACTGAGCTGGCTGTGGTAGGAGTCCACCTCAGACACTGTACCTCAGATTAGCATTAGCACCTCTGTTGGCTTTAAAGGCTCTGAACTTGGCTGAGCATGTTACTGTAGAATGAGTATCTTCTTATTTGAAATACCAAATAATAACATGGTAATTTGGTAACAATTTTAAACAGTAATGATGATAAATGCAGTATAAAAGTAAAAAAAAATGCTGATATAAATATTCAGATTTAATAAAAGGTAATATCTATGTAAAAATGCATGGCCAAAATGGCCAGAATTAATAATAATTCTTTTAAATGCTGAGTATTTACTAAATGCGAGCATTCAATGGTGTCCGAGCACTATTTATCCAGTGGAGCCAAGCAAAGTGCAACTGTGGCAGTCAATAGTTTAATTTTGGTTTCACACATTCACAATGTGAATGCAGCTTTACTCAGTGCAGCCATGAAAAGTTAAAATGAATAACCTCCCTGTCTTTTATTCTTCTCCAGCAACTTTATCATACTGGTTGCTGGTAGTGTTTGAATTAATTGATGTTGGTGTAAGACTGTCGGTGTGACCATTATATTCAAAATGAAAAAAAAAAATGGTAAAGATTGATGGAGCAGAGAAAATGTGATTTAACGTTTAAGTCAGAGGGCTGCTGAGATCAGACTCATTTTATGTTTACATTATTATTTATTTTATTTCAGAGATTTACTGCAATTTTTAGACATTTCTTTTTTTCTTAAAAGTTGTGAGTAGAAAAAGCCTTCAATTTATGTAGTTATAGTGTTAAAATGCTGGATTTTTTTCATAAAAATTATTATACAATTAATCAGTTATCAGCTTTTTTCCTGCTAAATATCAATACTGGCATTGGCCTCAAAAAATCCATATCGTTTGGGCCCTACTAAAAACCCATCTGAAGTTATTCATCTGTTTACTTTCTTCAGTTTGTCTTAGTGTGGGAGGAAATTGTTGTATCCACCCACAGAACAGTTTTTACTGCTTGAGTCACACCACAATAAAAAGTTCAGTTTGTACACATGATGATGCCTTTAAAGAATCATTCCCATCAGAAACAGACCTTCTGATTGCTGTAGAAGGTATCCAGGTCCTCCAGAGGGGTGGACACCAGGTGGGAAGGGATGTCCCCATAGATGAAGGGGAGGGATTTCCCCGCCTCCAGGTCACTGTTGGGTTTGGGCCCATTGTCGTCGTCACATGTGTCGACGCGGCGCTCCACCCGCGGTCTCCGGGCCTCCTCCTCGGCGATGCACCTCTCGATGGCGGCCAGCGACTCGGGGACGAAGGGGCGGAAGCTGTCAGGTCCGGGCGGTACAAGCAGCTGCGCCATCTTGTCATCCTGCTCCTTCAGAAGGCGGCAGGGGGCTTGGCCGGTGTGGAGAGCTGCAACGGGAAGCGAGGGAAATGGGTCAAATGGAAAATTTTTAATACAGAGGCAGTCTTTAAAATGATGGCATCTCTTCCTACATGTGACTTAAAGCACATGACATTAAGGAGATAATACAGAGCAGCTTCACGCCTGAGGGGAGAAACAGAGCACATTTCATATGCTAATGGCTCTGAGCGAGTTTGAGTGATACAAACAGTGTTTCACTGACAACCAGAAGTATTGTCATGAGGACAAATCTGTTAAGAAGTGCATTAACGTTTCTATTCTTTGTAGTCACAGGTAGGGTAGAAGTGGAAAGCAGGGTGACATAATAACCAGAAATGGATGGCATGAAAGGAACATACAGTACATCTTGCCACTTTTCGCTGAATTTCGCATCCTGGAGATAATGGCTTCTGGTTGCACAGCTGACAGCCTCAAATTAGGAATGTTTTTACAATACCCCGCGCACAAACAAGATTGTAAAAATTACATTAAATAATTTTTGTCAAAATTAGTGTTGTAGTATCAGCAGCAAGAGGTGAGATGTGTCTGAGCTGAATGTGATGATGCTACAATATATATGATGGGAATGCTCTTTCATTCTGGTTCTGCACTTTGCAGACGGTCTGGCTGATGCTCATTAGGAGCAATGTTTTCCATGGAGCACCGGGGATGCATTGTTTCAGTAAAAATACAGTCGTAGCTCATCATGTGCCTAACCACCATTGCGGAAATGAATCGTTTGCATCTTTAGAACATACTGGATTTGATTTATTGATCTCAGAAGTTCAAATTTGACATTAACTTTCTAACTTTACCGAAGTACTGCATTTGCCACAGACATCCTACATTGATAGACGTAGCACTGGCTACTGGGATGTGAGATAGAATACGTCCGCCATCTTGGAGTGGGGAGTCAGACAGTCAGAGCACAGACAAGCATAGACATAATGCACAGATAACTTAAACACTGCTGAAAAGACAGAATGCCGTGGTGGTGTGCAGCATACATAAATACTGTCTTCAGTTTACTGTTGTAGAGGAGGAGAGAAACCAGGAAGTTGTCATTATCAAGACACTGGAATCAGAAAAAAATAATAATAAATAATCTTTAAAAAAAAAGTATTCAAACCGAATAATCCCTAATCAAAGTTGTGGGAGATTATTAATAAATCACAAATTCTCAAAAGTCACTTACTTTCATGTTGATTACAGTGGCAAGAAAACAATGATAAAGGTAATTAATTAACATGTTACATCGAAAGAGCAAATATGAATATAGATGTGTATATTTCTTATACCATAACACATGACAGACCACATAATGACCAAATACTGGGGCTAAACTGGAAGTAAAGACAATGAATTAGTATTATGAGTCCCAGTCAGTCGATCTTAGTGCTTATAATAACTGAAGTGGAGGTTTGTTAGAAAGCCAGCGAGCACTGCGTTTCGAAGAATCCATCAGGCATGAACTGTGAATTAATTGCGGCTTCTCCTATAGGGGTCATCTCTGGAACACATCTGCTCGTGTCCCAGAGAGCCTTGGGTCGCAGTGCAATGATGATGTGTGGCCTGACAGCTCGTCTGGTATGAGCTGCTGCCTCTCACACCTCTGAGCTCAGCGATCAGCAGTCAGGTCAAACACAACGCAACAGCCTGAACACACTGAACATTTCTGCTCTGCTGTATGGAATAATCTGTAATTCCTTTGATATTTAGGAGCCTCTATCGTGCTCTGGATCTTGTTTTTCCATCTCACAGATGACCTATTTCAAGTGCGTACTTGTATTTTGGGTTTCTATTGGAATTTAGCTGAGAAACACTCGTTTAAGACCCTTCAGCTCTACTCTGATTAGCAAGCTGGCCTTCAGATGATCCTTTCCTGCAGGTAACTTGTTGTTTAAAATATGTCTGAGAAGAAAACAGATTGGTCGGCACGGTGGTGTAGTGGTTAGCACTGTCGCCTCACAGCAAGAAGGTACCAGGTTCAATTCCCAGCCCAGGGCCTTTCTGTGTGGAGTTTGCATGTTCTCCCCGTGTCTTCATGGGTTCTCTCTGGTACTCCGGCTTCCTCCCACCATCCAAAAACATGCATGGGGATTAGGTTAATTGGCTAATTTAAATTGCCCGTATGCGTGAATGGTTGTCTGTCTCTATGTGTCCTGTGATGAACTGGAGACTTGTCCAGGGTGTACCCTGCCTTTCACCCTAAGACACCCCATGACCCTATGTGTGAGGTTAAGCAGAGGATAATGGATGGATGGAAGAAAATAGATTACTTATTTATCCAAGCTGAACACCATCTACTGTGGGTGAATACCTGTGGTCAAATAATACCTTATACAAGCCATGTTGCCACAGACAACAATATAAATCCTGCTTTCAAAACACCACAACTACCAGTAGGGAAAAGGATTAGACCATTGAACATGGAGGTAAAGACCACTTGGCTGACCAAACTACAACAGTGAACAAAAACACTTAACATATTTACTCACAAAACTACTAGATTAGAATTTGTGGTTTAAAACAAAGTAAAAACAAACCAAAATGCAACAAAACTCAGTTGCCTTGGAATGAATATCAGTTTCCTGGGGGAAATGTTGTTAACTGAATAAGGAGAAACGTTATAAAACTACTCTTGTTCAGGAAACAAAACTAGGTTAGATTTAGCAAAATAGCCATCATGATTTGGCTTAAAATGACTACAACACTGAAAGAAAACAAACAAAATGGCAACAAAACCACTGGATTAGGTTTAGCAAAAACTAGGGTTCAGTTGATTCAGTAGTGACAGGAAGCAGAAACAAGAAGACCAGTTTACAGTTCTGCATCTATGCTGACACAGAAGTATAAATTTGTCTTCACTTTGGTTGAGCAAAGAGACAAAACATTAAGTTGTTTCAAGTTATCTTGTTGAAACTATTTAAGGTGTTTAACAGACATGTTAAATGCACATATGTGTTCCCGTCTTTCTTGAATCTGTTTGCTCATGCAAAATGAAACGCTATTAATATAGATCAAAAATGAAAAATATTTAATCTTGAGTGCTGCCGTTTTATAAAACATAAACGCTTTACCGTCTTAATGAACACGTGTGACTTTTAATATAGTCTTTAAGCATTAAACTTGTATGTTTAAATGCCCTTAAAGGATGATTTACTTGCTTCTCCTCTTCCCTTAAGGACAGCCTTCGCTGGCCATGGTGCTGAAAGAGGACAGCAGCTGCCTCTGTGAACAAACAAACCACCCCAGCCTCAGTGTATGAAAGAACAATATTTTCCAGAAGGTTCTTTAGAGCAGACTTATGCTCTCTGCTCGCTAATTTCACCTGAATGACTACTACCTGCAGCTATCAACAAGGGCGCTGCTGTCCAGTGATCACAGGGAGAACACCCGGCTGTCTGGCTAATGTAAACCTGACACCTAAAGGATGCTTTCAGTTCATATTCATAGTTCACCGTGACCTTCAATCACTTTAAGGGCCTCCAGACCTGATATTACCCAGCAAAGGCTTCTCTACATACTGATTTTCTCAGCAACTACTGACAACAGATGGAAGCTAACGTGTAGCTTGTTGAGCTAATCTGAAATCAGACGACGGTTAGACGGTACCTTAATTGTGTCGGTTTCAGAGAGGGTGGGCATGTTGATGTGGTCTCTCAGCGACTCCCAGAACGGACATTTTTTTGCCACAAAGAACAAAAACATGTCTAATTGACCGTCTTTTCTGTCCTTGTCTCCCTCCTCTTCCTCCAGAGACGCCACCAGCAGCACGACGACGACACCCGCGAGCGGAAAGGCGGAGGCAGGCGCGCACGGGCGCCGGTGAGCGAGCGACTGAGATTGAGGCGCTTCACCCATCAGCGTCTCCATGGCAACCAGGCGTGCAAACTGAGGTCCGGAGAGCTACATGGGGTCTCTGAACAGTGGTTCCAATCAGGAAGTGCTTTCATTAAAATGTAGGTGCTAGTGATGACATTTTTTGAATGTAGAAAAATAAAAATATAATATAAATATTTAAAAAAATACATTTTAAGATATCTGTCTCTATCTCATAACAGACAGAGAAATAAAACAATACCATTTAAAAATATCTATCGATATCTAATTTAGCTTTTAATGGACTCGTTTAGTTGTTAATGTGTACTCGTCTTACTCTTACTAGTTCTGCTAAAAACATCGATTGATAACATGTACATTTTTTAACAATACATCTACAAAGCTTTTAAAAAGATACAGAACAGTAGTATCACTTTTCTTAAAAAAATATATGATGGTGAAAAATGTTGGCGGGTGAATCTTTGTAGAGTATCTGACTAGCTAACTGTCATCAATTGCACCTTTAACTGTGTTTGTATTATTATTATTATTATTATTATTAACATTGTATCCTGCTATCTTGCACATGTTGATCCAGTCCATCCCATGTACTTGTTCACTAATTAATTGATAGAAGTGGGAAATATTAGCATCACAATATTATGAGTATTTATTTGCTTAATGGGAAATATATATGATATATGCATAATGTGTATGTGGGCTCACTGACGTAGGTTTATTCCCATCATGAAATGAAATGAATGGGTCTGGGCGTGTCCTTTCCAGATGTGACAATTAATGTGACAATTAATTGCTTGTCATCAACCCCCTTAGAGAGCCAGAAATAGAAATATACATTTTTTTCTGTCACCTCGCTCGGTGGTTAATATACATAACCACTGAAAATGGTGGCCCCTCTGGCTTTTCACACCAAATAGACCTGTGGCTGTGAGGACTTCACCCCCCTCCCCTCCCTGGTCTTAAGCCCATTTTGTTTGTCACACCTTGTGGAGGATATTTTCGTCCGTTTGGCTCCTTCATAAACGATTAGAAATGTGCTCAGATGGTCTATAACAAGCCACTTAATCCCCACCAGTGACACAGCAGCCTCTGTCTAAACGTCTGACTCATCGTTTTAAAACGGAAACACCCTGAAAAAAATGTGTGTTATCTTAAACCTTGGAGAAACATCAAAGCTGGAACACAAACAAGATGCAATGCTTCATGCGTTTTGTTCGTCTTGGTGCTCTAGTCACACAGTGGTTTGTTTAGTATCAGCTCGAAGAAGACATAAATTGTTAAATTGTGTATGTTAGTGGAAGAGGGCTGACAGAAGCCTCTCCACAGATCTGGATACTCACCACCGTCACGGCGCCCAGCAGGTGGGGACCCTGAAGGTAGAGCCCATATCCGAGAGAATAATCCTCTGTTTAAGTGGAGAGCGTGTCAGATCCAGATTTTAATGTCTCCTTTTGTGGGAAAATTCCGTTTGATGATTGATGGATTATCATTTATTCAGCGCTCCTTTATTTTTCCCTTTTTTTAGCTGTCTGTGCTCGCAGTGGAGAAATCAATCCGCGCTTCCGGTTGACTGGGAATGGATGTCCTGATGTTAACAGCTGTCACAAGATGGCTTGAGCCAACAGAGCTAGAAAATACCAGCGACACCTGAAGGCAACACCAACCTGTTAGCGCTTGTAACAAGACAACATCATAATAATAATAATAATACTTATGATTATTATTTTTATTATTAGATTACACTTTATTATCGTTACACACGGCACAACTGCAAAGTGACGACATGTACAGTATATTGCATCCAACCAGAGGTAAATAAACAGTCAAGAAACAAATGATAACAGATATGTAATAAGAAAATACATATAGAGCAATATAGGTTATGGATAATATGTATATGTATATCTTTCAACAGTATATACAAAAGTATATATGACAAAATAGAATTATATATATAATATGTAATATTTAAGGTAGATGAGCAGATGCAGAAAGTGCAAAATTCATGCATATGTGCATATATATGTATATACTGTATATATATATGTAATGTACATACATCAAATATATTATGTGACATATAAGAACAAGTAAGAATAGATGTAGATTTGAAGCTGGCACATGCACTCTATCTGCTGGACAGTTGGTGAAGGTACACCCAACCCTGGCTGCATGTGGCTGGGATGCACGGTCAATAACATGAACATGTAATGTGAGTTTAGTGTTGTGTGATTTAAATGGGTGGGTTGACTTTGAAATTTGAGAGGTGAAAACGAGGGTGGACACACCCAAGAAGCGTGGTATTTCATTCTCACATGGGTGCACAGTCAGTTTCACTTCACCATGTTTGAACTTTAAACTTCTGCAGCATGACTGAGAATATATATATATATATATATATATATATATATATATATATATATATATATATATATATACACACACACACACACACACACACACACACACACAGTATGTTGTGTATGCATATGGAGCGTTTCACTGGTTATATTCCACCAGCTAGTGACAACAGCTTCTTAGCAGCTCTCTGGGAGTTTCCGTTTCATTAGCAGTAAAGTGATGAATGTGGCAGCCATGTTCAAGCAGCGAGATGTGATGTTATATTAGGAATCAGCTTGTTGAAGTTGTTGTTAGACACTCAGTAGTTCCAGGAGGTCCAAAGCAAAAAGGGGAATCATTTATTCTCATAATAACTTATCCATAAGTAACACAATGACAGACGATCATGTTTCCTAAATGTACATTCTGTACTGCTGTAAAAACTTCCTGAGTTTACATAAATCCATTCAAGAGTTCACACATGACTGATTTCCTTTGACAGGACAAATAAAAGGTGGAAACCACTCTACAGGCCAGTGGTTAAACTCCATCATGTCAAGGACCTTGAAAATGACGCATGGTCCCCAATTTTTAGAAAATTTTGCCACCTTTCTGATCGTTTATTTTGGAAATATGGCCAAAATAGTCATAACAGAGATAAGACAGAACTTTATTATTTAGAATAAAATAACATATCGTAAAAAGAACATATAAAAATATAATAAAAAATTCTGGACACCTCTCAATGACACCTGGACCCACTAACACAGGCATCTAACCAGAATGGGAGCCATCTTTTGACACACCAACGTTTTAACATGGCTGTCCAAAAACACGACGAGCGGCAGCAGTGACAAACTCCGAGTCATCAAAAGAAAAGACTCGTTAACTTCGTCAGTCACACGGTGATCTGTTTACTGTCCACTGCAGACTCTCCACAATGAGATTAAGAGATTACAGTAGACGTGAACATGTGGTCCTCGAGCTTAATGTCATTTAAATTCCGAGCAAGCCGCTCGCTCACTGTATGCAGATGAATCAAGAGCTTTGCATGTTAATACTGCAGTGTCTGAACTTCATCAATGTGTCACACTGTGAGGAAATGATATGTTATCAAGAACAACAAAAAAATCCAGGAAATGAATCCCCTTTTGAGTCAATACAGTGTCCCATAATTACTCTGCCTCACCTAAAATTAACATAAAAATACACCAGAAGATAACAGACTTTTTGAAAGACAAATAGATGCACTCTAAGCATACAGCCATTTGGACATTTAAGGTGCAGTGTGCAGGATTTGGCATATCTCGTGGTGTGGTTGCAGATTGGAACCAGCAGTCACATTAGCCAACGTTCCTTAATAACAGAGCTGGTGCCTGACGGTGTCATGCTTCATAAAAACATTGTGGAGCAACATGGCAGATGACATGCTGCCTTCGTAGATATGAGGGGTTATTTCAACTTAAAGAAAAAACATCCATTATTCGTCTCAGGTGATTTTACACCAATGAAAACATACTTAGCAATACTAATCGATCTGATTAGTAATTTATTTAGACCATTTCACAGTTTTAAATTCTTTAAATGTGTCTCAGTTTATTCCCCGTTGAAGCCGACAGGAAGTAAACATGGACCTAAGCTGTTGCCTAGCAACGCAGTTCAACTGACTCAGAGTGTTTCAGACAGGATGAGGAGAATATAAGGGACAACATGGAACCTTTAAATCTATATTGAGCTATTTTTGCTGATATACTACGACCTCAACAGCCCAGGGAGACCTGAGTGAAGCATTCAGCAGTGATAATGATCTTTAAACACTGATGTGGTTCACCAGGTGACCCCTCCACCTCCCATAGAGGCACAGTGATGTCACAGGAAGTGGGCAGGGCCTGTAGGAGTGGCAGCTCGTCTGCTAAACAGGGATTAAAGTGGAAAGAGCCATTCTGTCCTCCTGCCACCTAATAACACAGAAGAGGAGAAAGCTGAAAGAGAATGGGAAGAATATATGGGCGTAGGTGAGTGTAAGAGGCTGCATGTATAATCAGTTTATTTTTGTATGAGTGTGGAGAGGAGCTTTTAGGCCTTTTAAAAGCACTAATAGCCCTTACTAGAGAGGCGGTGTCAGCTTATTTGGAACTCAAGCATTATTGCCTGAACAATGTGGCTGAGGCCAGACAGCATGGATGAGCTAAGAAGTTTTTTTTATCCATGAAGATGAAAATACAGCAGACTTTCTCCCCCTCAACCAGTTATCCTAATGCTATTACGCTGCTCTTTTGGAACAAACTATTTATTCAGCTTACTTAAACACCTGTATTTGGCAGAACGAGTAATAACATACGAGTAATAATACTAATACTATGTAAAGAAAATATGCTTGGGCACCAGTATAAATATGTAAACAAGTAAATGTGTCCATGAACCACACGTTTTGTGAAGTGTACTTTAGTAAAAGAATGGAAATACCACACAGCCTAAAAATACACCATTACAAGTGGAAATTCTGAGTTTAAAATGTTACCTGGGTTAAAATGCCAAAGTATTATCAGCAAAGTGAAGTAAAAGTATAAAAAATAAAGGCACTCATGCAGGATGGCTATTGTATTATTTTGTTTTATCAGTAACCAAATGAGCACATTTTCATGTTCTGGTTCATTAACGTGGAGCCAGTTTCAGATCATTTGTATGCTACTGGATAGCTTAGTACCACTACTGCTATAAACAATATATTTATACATTATGTGTCTTTTTACTATGTCATTTTGTAATGAATGTTACTTGAATCAAGCAGTAAGTTTTTACATAAGTCAACAAGCAAATATAGATGCCTTGTTAGAAGTGAACTGAATGTCAGATGCCACTGACTGCGATCATAATAATCATTTTAAGGAAAAGTGATATGCACCTTGGATGCAGGTAGTTTGTCTACATAAAAATGTTATCAATAGCACTTTTAATACTTATATTAAGTAGAACTAGTAGGAGGAAATAACACACTTAATATAGACTGTGGTTCAGTGTAAATACATCAAAACATAAATTAATGGCTAAATAAACAATTTTCATTCTACAGCCTGACAAATGTTATTTTTTCTGTTTTCAAGACATTTTAGGTGAGATGTGTAAGTTATATTTGGACATACTCTACATTAAGTTTTTCTCTCTTCTGCACATGTGAGCGTGCCTGAGGCCACGGTGGTACGCGCACGCTGACGCGCATCTATTTTTTTTAATGTGGCGTGCCCGCGGAGTGATACAGACCCACAGAAGGTCAGAGGTGAAGACTGAGGCTGTGCTTCGGTCACGTCAACGGCGGCGGCAACCGGCGGAAGTAGCTTCCTGACTTTCAGGAAAACACGGCGTAGTTGGTAAAGTTCACTTTCGTGGTCGTAATTTAACTTTCAACGACACTACGGGAGTTCTTTTCATGTAGCATTAAAACTTCCGGCTTGCTGCGAATTTGCACGTTTACGACAGAGCCTTTTGAGGTACCCATTGACGGTTGACGCACTATTTGTTTCGCTAATGGCTTTGGCAACGAATGGATGTGTTAGCTGCTCATGCTAAAGCTACTGTTATTATTATTATTTACCAATAATAGGTTTGTTATTTTAGTTATGGAGGTGAATTTGTGTTCAGCACAGCTTACACAGTAAATTTGAACTTTCTTTAATCTATTGGTCAAAACAGTGATGATGTGTGTCCATTTCTTGCTATTTTCAATAGACCAACTGGTGAATCAAGAAAATAAATCAGGTTAATAGACAATGACATTTTTTTTGTGTGTGTATTGTCATGATTTGGGGATAAAGTTCAATTCGGTGCAAAGAAAACGTTGGAAAACAATTTTTCACTTTTATTTTGAAAATTCCATACAGTGGAAGGTTGCTCATTGGCCATAATTATAATTTTAAGAGTTAGTACACTCATATAAACTAGTATATATATTTTGTTTAAAAAATAAAGAATTGTTAGTTGTGTGAAAGGTGGTTAGATGTATAGCGCAGTTTTGGGGACACGGTTTAGTCATCACAGTTGAACCTATTTTCATTATTTTGATTGTCAGCTGGAATTTGGCATCTCAATCAAAAATAATAATTTAATATAATAATAATCATTTTGATTAAAAAGCTTACAATGCTGGTGGATTAACCATTACAGAAACATGTTGATCATTGAAAAAAAATGTTTTGATAATTAGAAATACTGTTAATTTAGTGCAGCAGTGGTAAACACTTTACACTGGGTAATGGAATAATAATTTGTGATGCACTATATTTTTAGGTCGATCTCTGTTAGTCAGGCCTTTAAATGTCATTCTTGAAAGGTTTAGAGCTGCTGTAAGACATTTCACACCGGCACCAACAGTCAAGTGTGAGCTGTATGGGATTCCTGCTATGATGGCGTGAACAGCCCCAGCGCGTGAGGTCACATGGGGAATATTTCCACCAACACTCATCACTGAATTCATTTTCAGGAAGTTAACCTGACATTGGGGGACACCATCAGATCTGGAGAGGCTTTTCAGTTCCTTTTGAGGTCCAATGGATGAGCTGGAGAATCCACTGGATAGAGACTACTCTCTGTCTGTGGTTCTGCCTGGAGGGCTGGAGAAGAACGCCACGGTGCACGGCAGGTACGCCATGTTCCATTTTGTTTCTGCAATATTACACATCCGTTAATTCTTCGGTCCTGTATTGTAAAAAGTGCAGCCTCTGTCATCAGTGTATGAATGTGTATGTGAATGGGTGAATGTGGCATGTAGTGTAAAGTGCTTTGAGCTGTCAGTAGACTGGAAAAGTGCTATACAAGTGCAGGACCATTTACCGTTTACCAAGATAAGATGAAATAAAACTTAATTCATCTCAATAGAAATTCTTTCACTACAGTTGTCATACACAGTGGGTGAAAGTAAGGAGATATAAAAGATTGCACCTGCATACTATAATTCCAGAGCTGTTCATCAGATGTAGTTTATTTGCTTTCCTCTGGACAGCAAACCCGTGATGGACTTACTGGTGACCCTTTGTGCGAGATACCATCTCAATCCATCCGACTACACTGTCGAGGTTCTGTCGCCCAACAAGAACAACATCTGCTTCAAACCCAACTCTCCCATTGGCTCGCTGGAAGCAGACAAGATTGTGCTGAAGCCCAAATTGATGGAGGAAGTAAAGATCAGGAGGCCGTACATGCCTGAGGTAACAAGTAATAGGGAATCAATATTTGTGTGGTGTATTTTAAGTCGACTTTCACTCAGTAGTTTCATATGATGAGCAGAAAGTTTTTCTTTGCAGCCATCGGTACGTCTGTTGATCAACTACAACAAGTCCCATAAGGCTGTGGTGCGGGTGAATCCCAGGGTGCCCCTTGAGATGCTGCTGCCGGTGGTTTGTGACAAGTGTGAGTTTCAGGTGGAAACAACCGTCCTGCTGAGAGACTCTGAGTCCAAAGAGCCTCTGGACCTGACCCAGACCTTAAATGACCATGGGTTGAGGGAAGTGTTTGCCAAGGACACAGCCAACAAGGACAAGACACCTGAAGCAGGTATGTTAGAGGCCACACTGGCAGGAACTCTGACTCTAGTCTTCAGGATTATTATTCAGAACCACATAGTTTGGTTTTTAGCTTAATTTGGTCGTTTTATTACCCTGATGTTAGTATGATTTGGCAACAAAAATTTAAGCTCATAATGTTATTGTTTCTATTGTCTGAACAGATCTCATCTTACCACCTCCTCTACCAGGTAACACTTTCATGCTCTCTGTGTTCTACAGCCTTTGGGCTGCACACTGTTACAGACTGAGATCTCTTCATATTATTATTCTATAGACCTGCCAAAGAAGGAGAAGAAACAGAAGGACAACACAGGCTTCCTCGGCTTGTTCAGAAGAAGGAGGAATAAAGGGAATGCAACGGTACAGTATGTTGTCATCTCGTGGGAGGTGATGTGTGAATCTCTTCACCTTTTCTCTGCCACTGATCAAATATTTACTGTCTTGGCAGGAAGGGGCAGGGAGCGCTCCGGCGTCTCCTGGTCGCAGCAAGCAGGTGGGAATAGGTATAAATGCGCTGGGGGTTTCCTCGACCAACAACCTGCCGACAGATGTGCCCAAAAAGAGACGAGCCCCTCAGCCGCCCATGAATGCATCACTCAGCGTCCCGAACAACCTCAGCTCCTGTCATGTTGGAGGGTCACAGGTGGGGAGGAATGTTTACATCTTCTGCCAATTATAGTTTAATAAAATCAGGTGTTAATTTTGGCATTTTTCAATATTTTTACATGCTAGAGTTTCTTTGTACTTTGCAACCAAATTAATCTTCCTCAGACCACATGATAAAGGATTGATTGTCATAGGAAATGAAAATGTTTAAAAAAATACATTGCCTATTAAATCTATGAACCTTAATAAAAAAAGGCATACTGACCTAGATGTCATTTTGCATATACAAGGAGTTTGACTTGGTATGTTAGGATGATGTATGTATGTATGTATGTATGTATGATAGGAAATAAAAGATTAAAGAAGAAACTATGAGCATGTAGTGAGATAAAGACAATACAGCGTATCGTGGCTGAATGTGTGATCAACTGTGAATTGAATAATGCTAAACGTATAAAATAATATTATTTTGTTTCAACTTTAATATGGAACCTTTTACACAGTTCACACAATCTGCCATTGGCTTCTGTTTGTTCTTCTCACAATAAATAAAGAAGGCTCTATTCTCTCAAACAAGAATGAAATACATTGGATGTTATTAAATGCATCGTCTCTCTGTAGAGGTCTGCGGAATCCACCTTAAAGAGGACCAAGAGGAGGGCCCCGGCCCCGCCCTGTACCACCGGCCACCAGGAGCTGCAGGCCGACACCGAGGACAAAGGTAAAACCTTCACTGATGATGTCTGCTCAAAATTAAATGAGTTAATTGGGGTTATTTAAAAGTATAAATGTGGAAGACAGGAGGTGACAGGTGAGTTTTGCCAGGACACCTTTTTTTAATTGATTAATTTGTATTAAGCTGTGAAAATGTGTGGGGGAAAAACAAACAAGTTAACAAATAAAACAAAAAAAATTTTGTTTGTTGTTGTAGTGCCCATTTGGGCCACACGAGACTGCAGTGCACCACTACCCCATCTTCTAAATAGGACTAAAAACAGGGCTTCTGTGTATATGATGTAATATAATATATGTTACCATTACACAGTAATGTAGTGTAATCATTCTGTTGGTTAGCTTTCCATTTATTTTACCATCAACTTCTGTTGAAATAACAGAACAGTTACAAAACACGCTGGTAGAATAATCCAAATTGCCCTTTTTTCAGTGGGAATCAAATGGGTTTAGAGTGGGGTGAATTCTTCTATCTGCCAAATCCTCACGGCTCCAGCCGGTGCCACACGAGGTCAAGTTGAATCAAGATTACAATGTCAAAGCCAATGCCGTCTGACGGGGTGGGGGAGATTTCTCGCAGTTAAATCCAGCGCTGCTTTCATCAGTCAGAACAGTTTAACCCTGTTCAGGGCAATTACAGTGACCAGTGTTCACAGAACATAACCGGCTGCAGCGTGTTCACAGATAAATCCCTCTATTGTCCAACCTTTCATTCCCTGGTATTGGTCCGTCTGATGGGCTTTTCAGCTTCTTTCCTTTCTACTGATCTGGCCTCCGCACCTTCAGCAGAATCATCGCTGTTATTACTAATTCACTCTATTCCACTGTTTGTTTCACTCTTTATTTTATGTTTAATTTATATGTCATATCCGTAGTCTAAATATTGTAATTTTAATTTAATTTGCCATTAAAATATATTTATTTTTTAGTACATGGGATATTTATTAGTATCTATTTGTATTGGATTACTGTGTGACATCAGCTGAAATTCCAGATAATTTCAAAGTCAAGCTCCTTGTTGTAATAAAAGGAGGACAGACACCAGATCTGTGTTTAATTTATTCGACCTACACATTTTTTTATAACAGATAAAAATAGAAAGTAATGTCTAATCAGTTTTCTTTATTGCTGTTCTCATTCTCATACGTGGCTACTTAAAAATGTTATTTGGTGGAAGAGGAGGCAGAATGGCTGTTTTGATTGTAAAGATTGCAGACCTCTGACCGACGTGCTTCACAAAAACAAAATATATACATAATCACAGCAAACGCAAGCAAACAAACTGAAACAAAAAGAACAATTTACAGGAAATTAAGAAGGATAAACACAGTTTATTAACACAGGAAACACTGATTTTCTGCTTTCCACCCCTCTAAAGATGCCATCATTGTTCTGTCCTCATCCATGTTGCTCAGGAAAAGGGGCATTTAATTTGTTTTTCTATCCTCCCCTTACAGTTTATTAGCTGAACAGAGGTATAATCACATAAGGAAAGCTGAATGAATCAGCAGTGTCTTGGTTCACTCCTTTCTGTCCTCACTGCTGAGTTTGCATCAGTTTAAGAAAACAAACTCCTGGCTGACAGTTTGCATTCTTGATCCTGTCCTCTACACGTACATAATCTGTGAGGATTTTCCATCACCAGGAGTCTCCAGTCTTCTTTGTTTGGGGAAAAAACGTTGCAGAGCTTTTATTTTCTTCTCCTTCCTGCTTCCAGACTTACCTGAAGGAGGTGACTGAAGGCTGCCTCCTTTTTCCTCTCCTCCTCCCGTCATCCCTCCTTCCTCCTGTCCGTCCTCCTCCTGCGTCGGCCTCCTCTCCCTCCTTCCTGCTCTTAGTGACTCTTATGGATGTCTCTTGCTCTTGCCTGCTCCACTTAAATGCTAAATATTATTTTTGTCTGCTTTTCTGTCATGTTTTGTCTTCTGTACATTTTTGTGTTTTCCTTTTATTTTATTCCGTGTTGTAAACTATATGCTGTGCCTTCACTTCACAACAGAATCCAGGTCAACTTCAGCATTTGTTTAAATTATCAATTATTGTTATCTGCAAGCTATTGTGATTCACAAAATCAAGTTGTGTTTTTTTTTCAACGTTACATGCTTATTTCATTCTCCTCCTCCTGTTGTATATTGTTTTTAAAATGTTGATGCTTATTTAACATTGACTCTTTTGATGATGCAATTAAATGTTGTGTACAGGAAAAATAACTTTTTACAGTTTTATATGCAAGGTTTATTCATTATTATTAATTTGCATTTATCTTATTACAATAATATTGGCATATACTGTAGATATTTGGAAGTATATTAGTGTATAGTGTAGATATTTCAAAGTATATTAGTGTACACAAGATATTTGCAGGTATACTAGTATATACTGTGGATATGTCGAAGTATGTTAGTATATACTGTAGATATTTGTATTTAAACATGAGTTGGTCTTGCTGAAAAGATGAGTTGAGTCACTGGTTCTTTTGAACTCAGGTGTTTCATGTTCCCTCTGAGTTTAAATGATAAATATTTAGTGTTTGCTGGTTTCAGTACTCTAAGTCCCTTAATTTAAATAATTTAGCCATTGCTGTTTCCTGTAGAGTCGCTGAACAAAGTGGAGGAGCTAAAGGAAAGCGACGGGTCAGACTCTGAGAACTTGTCTTCATCTTCGTCACCGCGTAAAACCTCGTCCTACTCCAGCCCATCGCTCGCTCATCTCTGTGACATGTCGCAAACATCTCTGCCTTCATTTCAAGAGAAAGACTTACCCGACACCCGCTGTGCTCTTGCCAAGGTCTTGATGTCATCTGTTTCTGGGGGAATGCTGGTCAAGCACCTGAAGAACTCCTTTGTGCCGACCACTCAGCAGCATTCACATGACGGGCTTGTCTGTGCTGAACTTGAACCCGTTCAGGCGTCCCGCCTCCCTGCTGAGCACGAGTGGGAGGATCCTGTACAGAAGAAGGGAATGACCACGTTCAAAGTGGTTCCCTCCAAGTCGCAGAAATCCCAAGATTCAGAACCAGACTCAGTACAGTTGGACAATAATCCAGAGCGGGAAGCTTCTCCTGAGTCTGAGGGGCGTCCATGTTCTCCCAACAGATCAGAGACTGTATCACCATCCCAGAGTCCTGAACCCTCCTCTTATTTAGACCACCAGGTTCGTCCACACTCACCTCCTCTTCCTGAAGTCTCTGAAAAGGCGACGCTAGATAATGAACCTGAGACGACACCAGCAGAACCTTCGTGTAGTCAGTCTGAGAGTCCAGACCTGGACCGTTGTGGTTCTTCCACTGATGAAGCTGAGAAGGCACAACAAGATGAAGACTACTTCCCCCCACCTCCTCCACCGACCTACTTCAATGAAAGCATGGAGGACGAGCGACAAGACTCTCCACCTTCTTTCAATGAGCCGATTAATGAGCTCAGCGACGACACTCAGTGCGAGTCCACCTCACCAGTGACCGGGCCGCCTGCAGCCTTGTCGAGGCCTCCAGAGAAGATGAACGTAGCCCCGTCCAGATTTGCGCAGGCGGTGGCGTTGGCTGTGCAGAGGTCCCGACTCCAGAACGCTGGCAAAGGTTTCATCCCTCAGGGTGCCAGTGGTGATCTGCAGCGTTCATTTCCCCCACCGCCTCGGACCACGTACCAGTATGGTGAGTAACACGTACAGCTCCAGAGTGGGGTCTACTAAGACAAGATAACAGCAGCAAAGCGGAGAAAGCAATGATCACAATAAGGGCCTATAGACAAATATGGACATTAAGCAATGTATAAAATCAGGTGAAAAAAGTCATTCTATAAACAATATAAGTGAAGTAGTAGAAATGAATAAAAGTGATAATGTTTTGTTTTTTTTTGAACGTTACTATGTAAACATGTTCTCGTAGAAACAAAAGTATGAATGAGCAACAAAATGGGACCTTTAAAATGTTCTTGGGCGTAGGGAAGTCAGTAAGAATAAGAGTGCAGTTGAAGTGAATGAAATGATGCTCTACACACACACACACACACACATATATATATATATATATATACATATATAACTAAATATATATATATGACTGCATGTCCCGGGGCCTAAAGAGGAAAGACGGGATGTAAATATGTGTCTGATAATCTGTCTCTCTGCTACAGGTGCCTGACTGGCTTCCTCACTCTGTCTTTGAATAGATGTCCTTGTTTAGGGTGAGGACACTTGACCTCCATATAACTTAAACAAAAGACACAAAAGACAGTGCAACAAACTGCATCACTTTCATGACAGGCAGCTCTGTTTTTTTTTTTTTTTTTTTTTTTTTAATTTGTACACATTGTTGTCTTCTCAGGCTTTGTGTTCGTGTATCGAACAGTTTCTGTTTGTCAAATCAGCCAAAATGCACGTTGTTGTTTAACTGACAAAGTCCTGCTTTTTTTATTTTTCCTTTTTGAAATTTCATTGAAGACGTGCCAAGATGGGCAGGATGGTGATTCAAGATTATTGTTATTTTTTGGGGTAAAAACAAAAGAATGTATTAGATTTAATGCTGTAAGACATGAAGAATGCAGTAAAACAAAAAAAAAAAAGATCTCTGTTCAAGCTGGTTTGTTTTTTAACCACCAGGTGGCAGAAGAGCATTGTTCCAAAAAAAAACATCTGTGATTTTTTTTTTTTTTAATAATTTTTTTTATGCTGGCTGCACACATGACACTTTACATTAAGTGTCATTTTAAAAGAAATAACAGCATGAATTAAATTATATGGAACATCATTTTAATGTGGAGTCACTAATGTTCTCCACAATAGAAGTATGTAATTCAACAATCCATGCCAAGTGTCTCAACACCTTCCAGAATAAACTCAGTCCACTTTGTCTTTAACGGACCCACACCTCGGGGCGAGTGCTGCTCAGCTATACTCGGGTTGCCAAAAAGCATCCTGCACTGCTATACGTATTGATCCAGCCCTGGCCTTGGAGGGAACAAGCAGGGAGCTGCAGCGAGGTACAGACCTCGCCAGAACCGCCCGTGGCGAAAGCTCCACGTTTGCCAGGCCTGGACTGAGTGGGCTCTCGCTTTAAGACTTCCTTTCTCTCTCTGAAGGATCCCTCACTCCACCTGAGGAGAGACAGAGGAGGACGGCTTGCTGGTGGATGATGGGAGGTGACCGTTGACCCTGCCGTGTTTCCACGGCACTCCCCCCGGAGGCTGAGCCGGACCCTCAAGGGCACCGCCGTGTCACACTGCAGTTGTCATGGAGAATGCCATTACCGCCCCTAAGGGAGAGTGTGTGTGTGTATATATATATATCTCAAAAAGCCTTCAGCATCATTTCATTCACTTTAACTGGGACTCTTTCTTTCTCACTGGAATGAGGAATTAAAACTGAATTCACCTCTTTAGACCCAAATTTGAGCCGAATTCACTGAGAAGTCAGAAATTAATCCAGAATAACAAACAATCACTAAAACACTTTTTTCTGATCAGGAATGACAGGAAATAACTGGGAACTGGATTCTCAATCAAAAAATAATAATAATGTGTTTTGATATTTTTTTCTGATTATTTTTGTAAAACAATTTTTTAAATTCCTGGATAACGACAATAATTATATTTTAGCATGAAAGATATCATTTTAATTAAAGAGCTTGCACATGTTGGTGGATTAATTATTACAGAAACATGAAAAATATTTTGATAATTATTACAAAACTGTTAATTTAGGGCAGCAGTGGTAATAATACTTTTGTCAAGTAAGGATAAGTAGTGTGTGGAAAAGGAAACAGATGCTAGAGAGATGCCCTTGCCCTGATGCCCAAACGCTAACTGACAACTCTGGCATTATCCGTCTTCAGAGGTGAAAGGTCGAGTTGCTGTGTTCCCGATTACGCAGACAAAAAGATGTAACGGATTTTCTTCTGCAAACGCAAAATGCTACTCGTGTCACGGATGTTTATGATCACACAGAGAGGTTTTCTTCAGAGACTGAAATCCTGAGGAGGTTGTAATGTGAAAACTCTGATTTAAAACCACCTGAGTGGTATACATAGGGTATTTAAAATTAAAAATAAAAACCTGAAGTATCTGGAAAATATCATATTTAAAGTGTTATGTCATGATGACATAGTCCCATTCTGATAATTCCAATAAGTCATCATGAATCAGTTTGAATGAATGTTGAATCAGAATCTGTTTTAATAACTAAATGAAGGAGCTGCCTCCAAACAGCAGGACATGGTGTGTAATGTGTAAAAAGAGAAATGATGCAAGGGTTTGAAATACTTTTTGAGCAGGATTTTTCTAGAAGTATTGTTCTGCTCGTTGCAAACAGGGTCATTAGATCGCACAGAAAACCAGCAGCTGGTTTGACAAAGTCAGACTGAAACTATTCTAGTTAAGTGAAAAATGATTTTTTTCTGCTCATTTTCAGCAGC
Organism: Synanceia verrucosa; assembly: GCA_029721515.1. Lineage (NCBI taxonomy): Eukaryota > Metazoa > Chordata > Actinopteri > Perciformes > Synanceiidae > Synanceia > Synanceia verrucosa. The sequence continues at coordinate 4,954,302 of CM056572.1, forward strand.
TTACCTGTATTTTGGGTTTCATCTAGAACATGTTTCATACTTTTTCCACTGTATCTCAAACATTCAGTGTTGGCTCCACCCACTCTGCTCTGATTGGCCAGCTTGCTCGCTCTGTTGTGACCGATTATGACCGATTATTACTTCTGTAAGCCTAGGGTTAGCTTAGCAAAGATTTTTTTAAACAAGCTACATACTACGTATGTATGTGTATGAATCAGTTGCCCTTTATTTTTATAATATAACTGTTGGATGAGAGAATGAGAGTGAAACTACTTTAAAGGCCCCACACCAGCTTCATTTTCAGGTTCATGTTCAGGTTCAAATAATGTTTTTTTTTATGCACAAAAAACACTTTGTCACTCACACAACATAATTTCCTGGGTTGGGATCAATAAAGTAACTTTTCTCACCTTTTACATTGTTAGAAATGTTCTATAATATAGCATATATGCATGTAGAAATCTTTAAACATAAGTGCGTGCACAATACGTGTTTACCTTTAGTACTCCACTGACAGTAACAGTATGACTACTACTCAACAAAAAAGATCAGTAACACAGTATCTGGTGCACACAAACAGTGGTAATCCACATTTATCATTTATTTATTCCTTCATCCCTATTTAGCTAAGCCGTCAGATGCATTGTGGTTTTTTTTTTTTTTTTTTGAGGAGATGCCCACGAGCAAGTGGAAATGGGAATGTGATTATAAAACAGCGAGCAGCGCCCCAGGGCGAGCTTCAGCCCTGATGCACCGGCATCTGCGTTGTAGACCGCTAATATATGTGTGTTTACATGGCACCTCCATCGCTTGGGCAGAAATAATCAATAGATGAATCACCCCAAAGCGGTGCAGCCCTCCCCAGGCAGGGTGGTGCAGCCTAATGCTATTCTTTCCATTCACCTTGGGAATGGCATCCATCAGGCCTCGGCACGGTTGCCTAAAACACCAGCACTGCTTGAGGGGCTGCTTGGAAAAGTGATGCAGGGAGAGTGTAGTTGACCCTCCTGACCTCTGCCTCCCCCCCATCCCACCCTCCATGTTGGCGCTCGCTTCCTTCCTCTTTGACGGAGCGGCAAATCACAGAGTTCCTGCCTCATTGGCGTTGTCAGGCGCTTACAGTCGTGTTTATCTGCATTGTGCTGGTGGTTAACTGGTTCAAATGTTATGGAAATGATATTTACCTCTTCTTTGATCCTGTAAACTCCAAACAGTCAGGCATTTTTTTTTTTCTTTTTTTTTTTTCCTCCCCCGGTTGAGGGAACTTAAAGAAGTGCTATAAATACAAACAATGGGAGGGGAAAAATGTCTAAAACTGTGCTGGCATTGTGTTAAAATCAATCACATATTTCAAGGCTCTCTACTGCGGCCTTTTAAATCACAATCCACTGTTGCTTCTTGCACGTCAAAGGATGTAGTGAAACATTTTTTTGACACGAACCACAAAGTCAAGCCGGTTTGATTCACGGGTGCTTGCCAGCGCTGTATAAAACAAAGGCAGAGGGAGGTGTTTGATGGTCGAACGTACAGGCGATAGCGCCGTGACAGATCGTGGACGAGGCCTATCGCCGCATCATTTTTCTTCATTCATCCCTTATCACTGAATCCTGGGAGAAAGGGTAGTAAAGTGCAGCTCCTCTCCGTGATGAATGGGTGACGTCGCCAATTCAACGCCGGTGACAAAGTGACACGATCACTGCGGTTAATTTGTCACCGGTGGGGGCGTCACTTTGAACGAAAACAAGCACCCCTGCCCTCTGATTCTATACCATGGAACAAATGAGCACTTTAATGCAAAAACAATGCATTTTTTCCTCCCTGTGATGTGCCGCCCCCACACTCATCTTTTGATTTTTGCTGCTGCTCAGCTCTAATCACTCTAATGATCATGCACAGTCGGGTGGAATCTCACTGAGAAATTGGTGGCAATGAAGCTCAGCGTGACAGTGCGGTGCTGGCTCATAGTCAAGAGGGGGCGCAGTAACCCCTGCCTCAGATCAGTGACATCAAGATGGGCCTCAGAAATACTTGGATGGGGGTCAACAGTCATTAAAGTTGTTGGCTTTTGCTTTATTTGGCGGTCTAAAACTAAATAATCCATAGAGACATTTAATCTTTACACAAATGTGTTGCAAAATATGTCAGTGTGCTTCTCATTGACTCCATCCAACCAAAATTCACAGTGCAATTCATGGTGTGGATCAGTAACACTTCAATTTAAGGACAGTGGAATGGGTTCCCGCCAATGCTGGGGTACAGCATTGTAGTTTCGGAGTGGGAAATCTGAGTCGATTAAAAAGTACTGTAGAGATTTAGTTTTTACAGCGGTGACCAGCTTATGGTTTGCAGTTACAGTGAAACAGTAGGTTGTAATTACACAGTATTTGCAATTAGTGATTTATAATTACACAATTCGAGGAATGAGTGGTTTGTAATTACAAAGTAAGAGCAACGAGTAGCTTGTAATTACACAGTAGTAGGAGCAATGAATGTGTTTACACTAAAACCAATGGGCAGGTTGTAATTGCAAAGTAAGAGCAATGAGTGGATTGTAAATATAATATAAAAACATTGAGTAAGTTTCCTGAACTTCCCCAAAGTTCCTTTTTGTTTACCAATACTCTGTAAATACAACTACTAACAAAAATGATAAAAAAATACTCAATGTCAGAGTAAAATCTGTTTAGTTCATACAACAAAATGGCATTTTTAAATGCTACCTTTTATTTGCGAGCCTCTTGATGGAGCCACAGCACTCAGCAGTATTCCTAAAAAATACTCCTTTTATTCTCCTCTTTCTTTTTTCTTTTTTTGTCTGTCATCATTAATAATTCATCTCTTTTCTTGGATGCTAAAACAACAACAAACAGAACAACAGCTCAGATAATGTATTCAGTCAAAAGCTCATTGTCTCAGGGAGGAGTGGTGGTGGGGGGGGCAGCGAAAATGTGCACTGGAGTGAGACAAGAGATCACCCCGACAGGGAGAGGCTCAATGTCACTCCTCAGCATGGCAGCAAGGAAGAAAAACAAACGCCAGAGGGGAAAAAAAAACAGAGGAAGATATAGTTTGTAAGTCATAAAAGCCCAATTAGAGGCATTAGGGTCCTCAAATGGAGGATTACAATGAATAATTTGTGACTGCAATTTTTTTTCCTGACTGATTGTGCCATCAATGTGGTTGACAAAAAAGGAGATATAAAAAAAGCTTTCAGTGCAGAATGAAAAAAAATTCAAGGTTACATGAATATGCCGTCCATTGACTTACTTTAAATCTCTTCACCACCCCCCATCACCCCTTCATTTGGAGTGGCTCGACCTTGGATGTCTTCGGTGTGAACCCCCGGCTTTCACATTACACCAGAATGGATCCTGACTCATTCAATATAAACCCATCAAGTAAAGCACAATGCAAGGCGAATTAGCAGCCATTATTTAGACACTTTTCATGCCCCCAATTTGAGGTCATATGACTGAATTAGTGACATTTGTCTCCGCTGTCTTCGCGGTCGTTCCGGTGTATCATATATGAGCCTCTTGGATGGGATTTTGATATTTATGTTTAATTCTCATTGAGGAAGGAGCTAATTTAACACTCATTGTGGTGCATGTCATCCCCATTTTTCAAGCCTTTTATATTGAAACATAACACACAGATCAACTCATTATCTTTGAGACAGCTCTGAAGTGCCTTGTGCCAGCGTTTTTGCCCATTTTGAGTCATATTTCTAGACCCACAGAATATTTTGTGCTATGTCTCTGAAAACACTGAATAGCTCAAATGAAAGAAGAGACTCTCTATTTCATCATGAAAAAAATGTTTGTTTTTACCTTGTTCCATTCTTGTTTTATCAGAGGTAGAGTAGAGGACACTTTCACCAAAACGCCACTTTTTGTCCAGAATCCGTCCATTTACTCTCTAACCTCGATCGTCTCCACTTCCTGTTTTGATCTTTGTGGTGTATATTTCTTTATGCTCCGACTACATCTCCCAGAAGCCCCAGCATCACTCACAGGCCGCGACACGTGATCGCTTTGACTATGTTGATGGCACTCAAGTATCGGATTTTAAATTATGTCAAAATACAAAAACTGAAACAATAAAGATAAAAAAAAGGGACAAAATGGATAAAAACAGCCAGAGATTTTAACTTTTTATCCTTCTTTTTTTGTCAAAACCTGGCGCCTACATTACCCACAATGCAACTTTCCAAATTTTTGCCAGAGATTTGATTTTGTTATGCTAGTAGTGGCTAATTTAGCATCACACTAACAAAGCAGCTTAGTTAGGTTAAAGCAACAGAATACCTTAGTAAAGGTTGATGCAACAGATCTACTAGGTTAAGGTTTAGGCAATAACTTTGCTTCCCTGTTCACGTGGCTCACATACCAACTGATGTTACTTTTAGTAGGCGTAGCTATCCCAAATTGATATCATTGGTTGTCACTCCAAAACAGTATATTTCTGTTCTGTACTGTCCATCAGTCATATCGTGTTCCCTCTGTTAAAACCAGAGAAAGTGAGGGAGACGCAGGAGAGAAAGATCTGGCAGGAATCCACTGTAGGCCAGCAGGAGAACAGCTTCACCTCCAGAGGGAAAAGATAAAAGACTATCTCTGAATGCAGTTAATGACTTTTCTCACCTGAAGTCTGTGTTGATAACTGTTTCCTGGGTTTACCTCTCACCAGCCCTCACCCAACCTGAGGAAAAAAAAGAAGCCGAACCTTTCCCTTGCTCATTGTCAACATCCGTCCTTATCTCGTGCATTGTAATGCCGCTTTACATCCATCTCCGCTTCGAGTTTAAGGTGGAAGGTTCAGAGCTGGAGAACGACGCACCGCTGCTTTGAATCTCACTCTGAAGAGTTGCGTCGAAGGAGAACTGCAGAGGCAATGCTATTAACAGGTGTTCATGCCACCTTCGGGCTCCGGCTCTTTATTAAGCCTTAAGGTACCTGTAACCTCAGCGCCGTCAACCTTGGGGTAAACAAACAGGAACCCAGCACACAGCAGGAATCTTCTATTCAGGGTCTGGTATTGTGCGCTGGGAATTCATTATCGACATGTATGGCTTGAACGCCATTTTATCCGTGGATGCTTTTAGTGCTCTGGCAGCTTATTCCTGTACGAAATGAAATGAAGGGAAATATCTTAAGAGCCTGATGTTTTCTATCAAGAAAACATTACATTAAACCAATTCATTGACCTGTTAAACTAAATGTGTCCCGGTTTACCCCCTTTTGGCAGTCTAAGTGAATGGCGTCAGCTGACAGGAAGTGAGAAACTGTTGCTTAGCAACTCTATAAATACTCTCATAATATTCAGAGAGACAAGTATTGTTTTAACATTGCAGCATGTAATGTTCCAGTAGAAACACTAAATACAGATGTGAAACTTTGCATAATATGCCGCCTTTCTATATTAATATATCAGCCTTTAACTATATTCCAGCTTCCCTCCATCCAGCTCGTCTCCGCACTGCGTGGAAAATACATAAGACAAATTTAAATGTTTGCCATTGCCTTTATCATGTGCTCTTCATTTGTCAGTGTCAGAGAAAAGATGTGTTTCTCAGCCAGCTGAGTGATATATGTTGGAACCATTGATTTGAGCTTTTCTAAAAATAGCGCCTGAATATATGTGAGAGAGAAAGAGAGAAAACACTGTTTTCAAGGCAATACACGAAATTCTGTGTTGAAGAAAGTGCTTTGAATTTACTTTTAATTGTATATTTTTAGGATATTGTAAAGAGAAGAAAGAGGGCTGCATACCTGGCTCGATCTGTCTCAAATGTAATATGAATTCATGGTATGATACCTGGAGTTTATTAATTCAGGACCACAGAGACAGCTGAATAATGAAATTTAATGAAAATTTTAGACAGACTAAAAGTCAGTGTGCTTCCGTCATTAATTTTAAAAGCACACGTATCATCAAGCCTCACACAGTAATGATAAATTCCTCCACTGGGTTTCATGTTATACAGTACAGCACCTGTGGTCAGCGAGAGGACTTTAGGTTTTTTTTTGCATCCAGTGGAGTCCAAGGTCTCAGTATATTTTTTTAAAAAACTGTTTACTTTAAGGTAACAAGAGGGACTGAAGAAAGTGATTCTCTTTTTTTCTTTCTAGCATCCTTTAAAACCTTTTAATGGAGCCTTTGTTTGACTTAACAAAACCTCAGCCTCAGTGTTTGTGCTTTTACTTAAAGTCCCAAGTGAGATTTTCATGTTTTCAAAGCAGGTTTAAGCGCAGTATAAATCCACAGAGAGAGACACACAGCCTGTCTTCAGAAGATGTCACTAAACTACAATATTTAGACCATTTCACAGTTTTAAATGCTCTAAATGTGTCACCGTTCATTTCCTGTTGCAGTGGATGTGAATGACATCACCTGACAGGAAGTGAACAAGCCATTAAACATATTTTTTTAGCTTATGAAATTCATGAGATGAGTCATAATTTAGATAGAACAGTAAAAATGTATATTACTAATATTATTTGTAATACTTATTATTATGTTAATTATTAATATTCCCTCACTAGATATTCTCTTTCTTGATTGTAAAATTTTAAGTTACAGAGGAGAGATGCATCTCAGCTTCATCTCCCTGAATCAGGATGGGATAAAACGAACTTGAACAGGCGGATAAAGGTGAGGACGAAAGGCAGCAATAAATTAGAATGTACAGGCACAAACAACCATCTGAACCGTCCATCACTGCTGCTGCAAAACAAAAGACAAAGACAAAATGTTATGGTCTTCCCCTGACCCTTCCTTTGACTCCAACACAAATTGTAAAAGAGGTAACAACAAATGATAACTGAGCACTAATGCAGCCCTTTATTCTTGTTAAAGCACCTCAACAGTTTCAGGTCACAACAATAAGTCAATTAAAGTTCTCAACTTGAGGAGAATGACGTCCCCCGAAGAACAGCCTTCAACATTTTACCTTCAATTAATCTGTTTGAAAAGAAATCCTTAGAAAGACATCTTCTCTATTAATTGGGTTCTGTTCAGATATGTAAAATGAACTTTGGAGACAAGTTGTACAGCAGCAAACATGAGCAGAAACCTATACTTTTATAATTTTCAGCCTGATGGCCTTCATTTTTTTTTCTTTTTCTTTTGGGCCTAATTTGCACGATGGTGATGGAGAGGCATTTTTTAATGAATAAATAAAGACGTGTCCTTGTTACACCACATCTCAAAGCGCCGTCCTCCTCCCTTTATTTGCTCGTCTCCCAGAGTCCCTCTTTGTCTCTGAGTTGCTTCAAACGTATTGAGCCAGGACAATAGGTCCAGTACCGACCAAAAAGGATGCCGGCAGGAGAGTAAATCCACTCAGATCCCTGTGGTTTACTCATCCCACCTCACGTCCTGCGGACTCGCTGCTATACCTTCAGCTCAGCGTGGGTCGCACTCAGCCAAGCATGGTGCTATTGGACCGGCCACGGAGGCCCGGTGTACTTTGACCCCAGAGGAGATTGGATCTCTGGTCTCAGAGGAACTTGGCGACGGCTGCCTCCATGGCACCGCCATACGACTCCTGACAGTGGGGTGATGTGTTAGTTGTCGAGTGCTAAGCTGCAATAAATGAGGAGTCAATACAGGATAGAAAAGAAAAGATGTTTTTCTTACTTTATTACCTTTGAGTGCACTTAATTTCATTCCCAGCCCGTTTTTTTTATGTATTTTTGGACTGCAAGAAAATGATTTGATTTGAGGAGTGCGGCTCAATTTCATGGTTAACGGCCAACTCATTTATTTTCAACTTTTATTTTCAAAATTAGGACAGCTTTGCAGAGGTTTTCTTTTCTGCTTGTTTGATTTGTCTGTACGCTTTCCAGTTATTGAAAATGGGCGGTGACTGTAACATCATATATTTCTGTGAGGATTTAGAACGCTTGAATTCAGCAGCACTTGTGGCGGTTTCATTCGCTTAAGTAGCCTGATCAAACCACACCCACAAAAAGATGGGATTTGAAGTTTTGTTCTGTCATGTTTTGACGAAAATTTCATGTTAGTTATTCAAGCTGATAAAATCATTTTGAACTTGTCATGGCAGTTCAGGGAAGAGTAACAAAATTGTAAAAGTAAATAAAAATGAGGATCCTCAAACAGAATACTCAACCTTTTCTCTTTTATCACAACCTAATAATTTGTGTACAGTCCCTAACTTCTTTTTGATTGATTGTGAAAGAAACATGTTATTGTCCTGCAACAAATACAAACTTCCAACTTTTTTATTTCTCTGCATACAGCTGCTTATTCCAGTCAGTCTAAAGTTGTGTATTGATGTTTGAAGCACACTAAAAAAATTAGCCCATCAATTTGGTGTACATTTGGCAGCAAATAGGTATCCCTATATTGTTCTTTTGTGAGCAAGCATACTGACTCTTTTTGAAGGTGTTTGTCTATGGAGTGTCAGAGCTGTCAAGCGGCGTTGTCACATAAACATGTCACGGCGAAATCCGATATCTCGCCCCCCGTCCGATCGCTGACAGAGCGACGCCTTCCTCTCGGCACAGTGTGACTCCTCACAAACAAACAAACGGAGACAAAAGACATCCAAATTCTTACATGTCGGGATTCAAGCTCTTTGAAAGAAAAAAAAACGGGAAAGGGAAGTGTTTCTGTCTCCCACTTAACTACCCACAGCTTTTTGAATTGCATTAGAATACATGAGGATGTGGAGACAGCGAGGTGCCGTCCCCTGGTTCCTAATGTATGACTATTTCATATGGACAGGAGTGTGGGGGGGAGGGGGTGATTGACACTGGCCCACATTAGGAGCAGCTTTTGGAAATGGGTCCATGGAGACTCGGTGGATCGGGTCTTGGCGAAGGAACGGCGTCTCCGTGAGGATCGGTGCCTTCTTAACCCCACTCATTGGTATGCCGATGTGCAGGTAGCGAGCCGTGCCCCAAACGGCACATCCTTCCAGACTACACCCCCTCACCAAAATACACCGCCGCTACGTTGACGATAAGAATATGCCGCTCAGAATACTGAATCAAAAATACACCCCAATTAATAATCACATTTTTTTAGAGAGTTTCAACGGTGGGAAAAGTTTTGTGTACGTGCCGCGACACACAAACGTCAAACACGTCAACTCGGTGGAAAATAAGAATGAGCTGGCCCTTGAGTCGGCCCCCCAAAACATGTGACAACATAATAATAATAAAATAATGAAAATGTTTAAATTTGGTTTCAGATCTCGCTCATGGTCCCTGGAAGGAGAGGAACAACATGTCAGCGTTGAGACGTTCTCCGCTGTCAGGCAGGAAGACAGAATATCACTTTACCCTATCGTGACTTTGAACTGTGTGACGGTAAGCAGACAGATTGTTTTTGTCACAGAACTAACTGACCTTCAACCCCTTTTTTCAAACTCTTCCTCCGTACATCTAAAAATATTCCCATCAGAAGCAAACTGATAGAATTTTTGAGACCTAATGTCATTGCAAAGAAATATTACCACAAACATACAGTACATATTTTTGTCTTTATCATTTGGAAACGGGGGGAGGGAGTTATCATTTAGCAGGCTTTGAGGTCCAAGGTGAGACAGGAATATTTGAGTGTGCCTAATGAAAGGCAGTATAAAAGGTGCTGTTTGAAATCGGCTTGTTTTGTTTTTTGGGCTGCGTTACATGTTGCTGGCACTAATTATACAAGGTAGGTAAGTCCTCGCACATTCAAAAAAGAAAGCTCGACCATTTTTGACATGTTCATTTAAAGTTACTAATCAGATGTAAATATGCAAAGCAGGTCCCCGTGGGATTTCTTTGATATGCAAATTGAAGTTCAAACAAAGGTGGAGGAGATTTTTTTAAACTAAAAAAAAGAAAAATCTCAGAGATAGTATTGTCATGACATTCTGTTGGGACAAAAAAAAAAACACACTTTACCTTAAACAGCTTTTTGTGAGACCCAATAACAATGAAATGTTACAAAAAATGCAAACAAACAGCTAAATTCTGGAGTCGTGTTCATATATCAAAAGGCGGCGTCTGATATGAATCTTGTCCTCTTCGCTATTCGCTCACATTGGAACATGTAAACAGGCGTGACAGTGCTCCTCCCCCCCCTATCATAACAGCAACTTACTGGCCAGTTATCTGTTTGATGGGATGTAAAGGGAAGGTCAGTGTTTCCATAATTCACTCCAGAACCATAAATCACGTTATATGATCTCCTCCGCACAGCGAGCTGCAGAGTGCTGCTCAAAACGACCGGTTGGCTGCTGTATAATGTGGCACTTTACAGTCAGAGGTGGAGCTCTCAAAGACATCGGCCCCGCCCGCCACCCGCTGTTCACACATGCGCTCGGATTAATCGTTACAAAATCGCATTTGACCGTAAACGCAACCGCCATTTTGCCGTGCGTTAGCACAACATTAGCCGTCCGGCTCTCTCCACCACCTCTTTGTGGTCGCCGATGAGAAGCAATGGAGGGAAACTGACTTTTATTGACACGTCGCTGTCAGAGTGAAGAGGGGCGCCGCTGTTCATTTCCAATTTCAGCCCACAGATTGGACTCCGGGCCCTCTCGCGTCTCAAGCACCATTTTCTGGACCTATGGTGTGGAAAACATGATTTAATTCCTGTTCAATGCCTTTCATCAGATTCCCCATCGCTGCCAATCGTCCTTGTGCGGCACGTATCGAAGGAGCAATTGTGCATCGCCGTGCACGGCGGAGAGCAAAATCATGTGGTAAAATCTGGGGTAAAATTAGAGCCACAAAATATTATGTGACTTGTGGCATATTACCTCTTCATTTCCCTGTTCTGACTATTTGCAATAAGGCTAGGGTTACAAACCAATACCTGATCAATATTTTAATTACGTCTTTGCAGAAAGCTCTGTGATGCCCCCCTTCGCCTCTAAAATGTTTACTCAGGCAGAAGTGGAAGGTACTGTAGCACAGTTACACTATTACACTATTGCCATTTTTTAGTTAGAGACTGCCCGCTTGATTAGCATGCTGCTGTGAAGAGCATCTCATCTGCTGAAGAAAAGGAGGAAAGCTTTGGAAACAAAGTTGTATCTCGTGTTAAGAAGTTATTTTGTCAAAGGAGGAGGACAAAATTAGCCAGTAATCATGATAATACTTTAAGAAAAGCCTCCATACTGACACATCCTTTATTACGATTATTAAAAGGATGCCAAACTTGTAAATTGGGGTGAAATGCTAATGCTCAAATCCTTAGTAAATTCACCTGTAAATTAACTTAAAAACACCAATTTTTTTCATACCCTATGAAGTGACACATTTGTTGAATAAACACCCTCAGAGATGAGAAACCTTGCTTATTTTGAAGGTAAAATGCATTTAATTAAAAAAAAAACAAAAACATTTCAGACGTTCACACCTCATGTTTCAGTTGTGTGGTGGATTTTTGCAAAAATATGGTCGATTCAAGGCAAAGGGACAGCAGAAATATGAAAGTTTAAGTATGTTTTACTTGTTGACGGGCTATTGTGGTGAGGCCATGGCTGAAGTGTGTGGGGGGTAGAAATACAGAGAGAGAGAGAGAGGGAGGGATTTATTATCCTGTATTGAAGTTCACCCCAAAAGAGCCAGCATTTCACAGGAGCTGCACACTGACCTTTCCGACAGCCAAAAATGTCATTGAAGGTTTAAGGCAAAGAAATCCAGTTGTATTTAACCAAGCCTTCAAAATCTTTGACATTTCTTCTGATGTTGCCACGGGATGGCACCCCGAAGACTGAGCGCTGGCCTTCTCATAGAGAGCTGTAGCTTTTCCACACATGGAAGTCACCCTCTTCTGCAAACACCAGTCTCCACTATGAAAAGAAAGGATTTAGAGATATGGTGCCGTGGCTGATAAAAGATACAGTTTGATCCTGTTTTTTTGTGTGTTTTTTTTTTTTTTTTAGTTGTCGTCTCACATGAACGGGTTATTAATTGAGGAAGACATATGCGGGTCATGTGGCAATGGTTGCTGATAATTTTAGAAAGATTATAAAGGTGAAATGAAGATACTGTGGCCTTTTTCTTCTTTATACACATCTTGATTTAGTTTGCGGTTTCTTCCTTTAACCCACACATGATGCTTCCTCCCTGCCAGCCACAAAAATGGAGCTCAGGCAGAACTAAACCAAGAAGTAGAGGCAGAAACAATGGACAGATTGGGTCGTCGTCACCCCGGTGGATTGACATCATCTCCTGGAAAGAGGCTGAGCTTGCGACGAGCTAACCCTCCGTCAGAGGGAATATTGCATTTACTGAATCACCTAAAGGGCCGGCGCATTTTCATTTACTCAATGCAGACTTATTTTCAGTTAAGAGGGAACAGTGGCATCGAGGAAATTAAACAATCTGAAACTTAAAGGCCCCATATTAAAAAAGTGATGTACGTCTCTTATATCATAAAGTAGGTTTAAGTTGTATAAGTACCGTTAAATTATTAAAACACTCAATCCACAGAGAAATACTCACGGCCTGTGTTCAGAAACAGTTTGAAACAAGCTGGCAGGATTTCTGTAACTTTGTGATGTCACAACTACAACACAACTTAAAAAAACATGTGCGATTGTCAAACAACGTGACGGTGGAGCTGTAAAGACATACCTTTCCAGCTGCTGTGAATCAAGGCTGATGCCAGCAGTTACTGGTGGCCATCACTGGAGGACAAGAACTGCAGAAATAAAATATTCTATGCAAGGCTGGTTTGTTCAGGCTACCTGAAGGACTGACTCATGTTTTTGTAGCATTTCATGCCAGCCTTTTCTTTTAAACAACCCAAAGTGGAAGAAATATATTCGGGAAGGGCACAATGAAAACACAGAATGAGCATTTATATCCTGGGTGTAGAGAGTGCTTTTTTTTCTTCTAAAAACACATTTTATGTTAAAGGTCACATATTTTGGAACGTGTAATGTTAAAGTGTCAAATCATAGAAATTTTCAGAAATTGTGTTTGAAACAGGACTTCTATAATACCACAAAGACATAGATTTTAGACCATTTCACAGGTTTAAACATCCAAATGTGTCCCAGTTTACTTCCTGTTGCAAGTGACAGGAAGTACAATGGACCCAAGCTGTTTCCTAACGAACATTTAAATCATGCAAACATGTTTCAGGAGAAACAACAATGTGAGACCTGTAAAGGACTAACTTCAGGTGTTTCTGTTCTTTATCATTATGGATGTGAGGGTTCACTTCTGCTCACCTGTGTATTTGGCTTCCTGCCAGCAGGTGTGACATGCAGATCGACTATAGTTTTGTCCATCTGGCTGCGCTGCTGCATTTCTTCATATCCACACGTGCATTGTGCTGATTATGTTGCGGGTGAGCGCTCACCTTGAGTCTTGAACAGCGTGTGTAAACAGAGATGTAGAAAAATAAACTTGCAGTTTCATGAGGGTGATTTTGACCACTTTCTGGCATCAACGGAAACAATAGCAGTTACCTTTTGGACTGTTCACGGCCAGTCATTTAGAGAAAAGGTGGATGGGTGGGGTGGGGTTGGGTGGGATTTTCTATATGAATTAATTACAAATGCTTTGAAATGTCAAGTATAGATAAAGCTTAATACCCCGTCTCCTCCCTCCTGCAACAGAGAGGCTTTTAAATGGCTCTCTGCCAGCCCCTATCTGCCAAACGACACCAAGGTTACTGGGAGAAGCTGAAATATTCATAATATATGCAAAACCACCGCTGTCCATGGACAGTGTTCATTGGAATTCAAGAGCGAGCTTCAAACCTTTGACAACTGCTTAAGTAATTAGTTGCTGGCAGAGCAACACCCCCCACCACCTCCTCCCTCCACATATCTCCTGAAACTGGCAAGTAAATACGAGAGCATTTCATCTTTTCAGTTTGATAGCGTAATTGAACGTGTGAAGGAAAGGTTGTTGCATTCCGTGTAATCTGAATTCATCTAAAGATTGTTTGATATGAAATAATCGTCCCTTCGATTTGGTAAACTGTGACGACTGAAGGGATGTTTTGCTCAGCTAGTTTGAACTACAAAGCATGCTTTTTTTTGTTCACCTTTTAAATTATTTTGATGAAACAGGATTATTCTGTATCATAATTTGAGTGGGTAGTGTACACAGACATTCATGTGTCATTTGTACAGGTAATAAAACCACTTAGATAAAGGTCCCATATCGTAAAAAGCGAGATTTCCATAACTTTTTTTATGATAAGTAGTTGCTGTATTAATATACAAACAGCCTATATTAAGACACTGTTTGAAAAAAAACAAGCGGGATTTCTGTAACTTGTCACAAAGTTACAATATTTAGACCATTTCACAGTTTTAAACACTCTAAATGTGTCCCAGTTTGATTCCTGTTGCATCTGACAGGAAGCAAACATGCGGTTGCCTGGCAACGCAATTCCATTGAAATGCACTAAAACTGAGCGTTCGCAAAAAACTGCAAAAAAAAAAAAAAAAGGCATTCATGAGTAACCTCTGCATGATGTGAAAAGTTATGTCATGCTCAGTTTGGGTTTCTGAGTGAGGCACCTGATGCTATATTTGACTTACAAATTGTGACCAATGTATTATTAACAACAGACAACAAAGAACAGCATGTTTTGTGTTGAAACAATAGGAGGGTTTCATGTCGGACACGGTGCTGCACCTTCACTCTTCCCCCCTCTGCGCGTCACCGGCCGGTTCGTCAAGGCCGGGGAGCTGCAGCACAATAAGCATCATGTCCGGACTGGAGCGGTGCCAAAGCCCATTCAAAGAAAATGCCTCTAACGCATTACCCCCCGGCCTGGTAATCTGAAGAGGCTGTGTTTTTGTGTTGACTAAGCATGATTCGCTGCTAATTATAGTGGAATAATTATTCTTCAAAGGAGCAGGGAGGCAGCATGACCGCTCAAAGACGAGAGTGCGTCGTCGCAGGGAGTTGCCTATCTAGTATCTATCTATCTATCTATCTATCTAAAATATAAGAAGCAGTGACATCAGTAAAAGTAAAGTACAGTACAAATGTTCAAATAAGTTGGAAACAAAGGTAAATAACAGTATGTTTGTGACAAATAATTCATACAATAATGTATGAAAGTCTAAATAGGCAGCAGACCAGATGAATGTCAGCATATAGACAACAAAAGTGAATGAACTAGTGAGCACAGTGGACCAACTGGTGAAACAAAGACAACAGATGTACTGCACAATGAATAGTCAACATATATCAATTACCATTTCTGGACTAAATTATTTCATGGGCCTCCCACTTGTAATTTGCAAGAGAAACATACACAGTGCAGATGTCCTTCAGATTCATCATTTATGCTGAATTTTTGCTTTTTCTTATTGATACATGGACTGAGCCATGGACAAATAAAACTTATTCAGTCGGTGACGTCTGAAACTCACAAGCTGTGTGATATGAACAGCCTGACCACAAGGCTCGGTTCAGCAGCCATGGCTGGTGTGAACAATCGGACCACCCCTTTTTACGAGCACAAGTGTCCTTGTCCTTGGTATGGCGAAGGTCGATGTGTCCACCCACCCCCCCACCTCTCTCCTGCTGTGGCGCTTTCCATCGGCCATTCATTTAGGTCTGTGATGGCTCTAATAACATCTCCATCACATTAAAACCGAACCAGGCTGAGGAGATGTTAATACTCCCCTGCACTCGCTGCAGGGAAATTGGTCATGTATTACAACAAGTGCTTTTTAAGGGCCTCTGTGGCCAAGTCTATGGACACGGCAGATATTCATGGCTGCCTGCATGTGAAGCTCTTAACACGGCGGATTTTCAAGTTGTGACAGTTCAAGGGAAGCGGCGCTGTTAACATATTCAGAATGGTCCTGTAGCAAGGCCGTTCCTCCAATTCCTCTTTGCATCTCCACTTCTCGGCTGACAAGGTTGCCTGTTATTTTTTTTTTTTTTTTTTTTAAAGATGGAGATTAGAGAGGAATGCTGCAAACACTCGACTCAAAAGCACGGTCTGCTGAAAGGATGTGTGAATAGACGGACTAAGCAAAATGATTGTGCTATCTGTCTGTTTATTTCACAAAAATAACTGTTATATTCAACATACATACCTGTTTAAATATAATTACATAAAAATATAATAGATATAAATTTGTATTGGAGTAGCTTTTGATTTGAGCTTTGCACACAGCGTGATTTCTTGATGCCTTTATTGATGAAAAATCAGCCTCGTTCTTCCCAAAAAGTAATTATGCTGCTTTTCCATGTGAAAGCACTCATGACAAAAAAAACAACAGTTTGATAAGAAAATTATTTTTCCCCAGTTTGTGAAAGCCTTAAAGTCTGTAAATGGTGAATTGGTTGAGGGATTTTTTTTGTCAGATTTTCTTTACAAAAGTTTATAGTGAGAAATTAACAGAAAGTGTGTCCTAGTTTATTTTCCGTTGCTGTATAACTTGAGTGACATCAGCTGGCAGGAAGTAAACATGGACCCAAGCTGTTGCCGGGCAACACAAGTCCAAGAGTGTGTTCAAACAGAGGGTGAATACAAGAATGGTCAGACATGAGGAAAATAGTGTTTTTTACATTAGGCATGAACACATGGTCTCGTAAGAACTTAAAATGCATGTATGAACTCAAAATGAGCAGCAATATGAGACTTTTAATGTCTGAATAATGCCAAACAGAAACACAGAGACACATAGAGGTTGTAGTCCGCCGCTAGCTGTCAGTGCCGGTCACCATGGTGAGGCAGGGATTGATGGCACCCATTGGCTGGTGAAGATGTATACATCATGTTGGTCCAGGGCTGCTCATCCAGATGGACCCAGGCCATCCATTGTCTGTCAGGGACACAGCTGTCTGAGAAGAGCCGTCCTCCCCTCAGCTCCTTTCTTACGGCGCTAACGAGTGTTTCACCCGCCACGTGCAGTGATGTTGTCTAAAGTGGGAGCAAAAGAGGCTTTTTTTCTGTCAGTGCCCAAGGTTTTCAAGAAGCAAGATGAAGATGTGCATACATGGTTTCCTGACATGGCGTCGTCATGGCTGATTTGTTATTCCGCTTGTCTGAAAAGAAGAAAAAAAAAGATTTCCGATGTGATATTTTGAAGTGTTGGGTCTTGAGAATGTAAATGGAGTATTGAGAAAAGGTTAAGGATGCGGTGAAAGAAGTTGTCACTGCTGTTTGTTGGTGAAGTCAGCAAAGCTGGTGTTGAGTTTTATATTTCAGATGGTTCAAAAAGGAGGAGTTATGTTTTTATTCTAACAGTGTAGCTTGGTATTAAGTAAGGTGGTGCAGTGGAGGACACAGCGGATACTTAAGAAGATGTAGCATCTTCACTGATGAGCTTTAGTAGTGCTGGTACAGTTTGTTATCTTTGGACAGAGTTGTGTTATATCAAAGGGTCAAGTTAGCTTTAGCTAACAGAATTAGCTTCACACTAATTTGTTTACATTTATGCAGCTGTGTATTTATCTGTCATGTGTTCATGCAGAAAGAGAGAATATTTATTCTCCTCTCACATCTATAGCTTAGCTTAGCATTAAGATAAGGTGCTAGGACTCAAGTCAATGTACCAGGAAATGATTCAGTTGCATTGCATTGCATTAAACCATGATGTGTCAGACTTGCCCCAAATTAACTGTTAATTTCTCTAAAACCCTCAAACCCCCCCCAAAATAATTCACACTTTTAACGAACCGGACCGAGACCAAGGGAGGCTGTTTGGTCTGAGGTGTGAAACGGGTTTCGACTCTCAGGGAAGAGAAAGTGAAGGCATGCATTTCTCTGGATTAAACCTTGCAGAGGCTCCCACCAGCCAGCCAGGCGTCACATGCATGGTCTGTGGTGTGAGGTGGGACCAAGGGAAGCATGGACTTATTCACTGTCTGCCTACTTGCTTCTAACAGTCTGGCACAGCGTGACTGACGCTGCCCCTCTCAGCCCTCATTGAGTGTATTGATCCTGAGCCGCCGCCGCCGCCGGCGAGCTCCCTGGACACCAAGCAGGAGAAGACCGACAATCAGATCCTTCAGTGGGGGAAAAAGCCCTCCTCATCTGCCTTAATCATTCGATCGATGATTAGCGCACCGGCCCACTCATGTCTTTCTCCCTCTGACATCTCCGTCTGTGCTTGTGTTTTTATTTCTTCCTTGATCTCACTCGGCATGTCTTTTTCTATGTTTGAGTGGGGGGAAAAAAAAAAGGCCTTCTGCTGACCATCCTTTTTTGAGTGAATGTGAGGAAGGAACTTGATTAGGAGGGGAGTCATGGAGGCCTAGGGGATGTAATGGAATCTGACAATAGGAACTGTTGAATCACCAGGGGGTTGGGATGATTCCCCCTCATAACCCCTCCCTGCTGATGCCGGCAGCCAATGGTGCACCGCTCCCTCCCTTCGTTCGCCGTCGATTGGGCAGCAAATTGCTCCCATCACCTGGCATTACTCCAAGTCTCACCAGTCAAAGCTTTTAATCTGATCATTATCCCTTCGCTAAGCGGCCAGCGCCACAGGTCCTGTTTGCCGGAGCAAGATATTGTGGCTGATTGAGCGAGACGGATGGCTGCACAATTTGACTTCTGCTGCAGCCACCGCCGATCACCTCTCGCCGTCCCCTCTTCCTTTCCTTCTGTAAAATCAAGTCGCCTCCGCTCCCGAGGCTGCCACTGTAAATGCAATTTGAGTCCTCTCGGAAACACAACGGAAAGCAAATAGCGGGGCTGTTTCACCACTCAGCACAATCTACCGAGCACTTCACCACCTCTCCTGACAACACGTCCTTCGGTGTGGCAAATATATGTTGTGCTCAAAAGCGTTTTCTTTTGCCTTTTAACCTGCACAAGCTGCAACAAGAGTGTCGTCCTGCCTGACAGCCAGTGGAGACTGCTCAAGTTTATCCTAAGAGTGGCAAAGGGTTTGGGTGCCATTTACCCTGAGAGACAAGACATAGACTACAGGTAGAGAAAGAGCGAGACCACAGAAGTAGAGTCTGTCTATGAACATCCACTTCTCATCCTGAAGCTGCCTCATCATTGATTTTAGTGAAACTTTTTCAAGGCTGCTGCTCTCTGTCCACCAGCGGCAAGAAAAGCTTCAGCGAAAACCTTTTTTTTTCTGTGAATGTGTGTTTGTGTATGTCGAACACCAACACAATGCATAGTGCCCACTAATGAGCCTTTCCCTCACATGTTGAGTGCAACAAAGTCTAGCACATGATTACAGCAGCTTCCAAGTGCTCATTTTCAATTACCTCCTATTAGGAATTCCAGCATCTCCTGCTACCCACCCACTAACCTGAGCGCACTCAACTCCAGCACCTGAAACGGGCTGAGTACCCCGTGAAAACATGCCAGCCGGCAGAAACAATGTGTGATGTAAGTTTTGAGAGCGTAGAGAGGCACTTCACGCCGAGATGTAAGGGTGGGTGGAGGGTTGGTGCTGGGTTGGGGGGGGAAGACGCAGAAACAAAATGGCTGTTTTTAGAAGATCCACTTCTTCCTGATGAGGCAAAATCATGAAAATGGCTCTCATGGATACAGAGGATAACTAACACTAGAGATGGGTAGTTATCGCTCAAGTAGCGTCCTCTAACTCGCAAACAGCCTCTCAAATCTGTGTGGAGGGCTTCCCTTTAATGTCAGTGCTGGAGGTTTTCCCTCAATGTAAATGAAATGAAGAAGCACTGGCGAGCGTAAACAAAGAACTTTTGATTTTTTTTGTTTCGTCTTAATTGAACAAGTTGTTGGCTGCCATGGCTGGAAACCCAACAAAGAGGAAGAGCAGGTGATGGACACAAATGGTGACTAATGTGCGACATCAGTCTTCACTAAAGGCCGAATGACTGTCAGTCTATTTGGCGTGACATGCGGCGACCACCGTGTTGGCTCGGCTTGCCTATTCTGGAGCAGGTTGATGGAGGGTGTTGATTGTTGTGTCGCTCCCATGAAAAACAGGAGGCAGGGGAACCAATTAGTTCAGACGGCTTTTAACATTCCCCTCAAACTGGGAGGAGATGCAGAGGTTTGCGCGAAGGCTTGCCGGAGTCCGCCAGTGGCTTAATTATAACGGAGGGGATGTTTTCCCAAGGCCGGCGCATGCAGACACATTACTAATTCATTCTCCTGGCTTGAATACATTGTGTTTTGCATGCAGAGTGCTCTGGACACATATATAGCCACATTTGTTTATTTTTGTTTTTTGCACACTGATGACCAGGCATTTTCTGCACAAAAACAACAGTAACAATAACAAACAGTAATAATTTCCCTCACTGAGGGATCAATAAAGGAATTCTTCTTCTTCTTCTGTAATAATAAAAAAATATTGTTTTAAGTGTGATAGACCTTATGAAAGCATTCAGTTGTATCCTTTGTCTTTACAATGTGCAGATGACAGGAAGATAAATTTTGGTTTATTCCTCCGAAACACAACAACTTGGCATAACCCCGTCCACGTTTGGCATTTTTTCGCATCTGTAAAAATAAAGACGCACCACCTATATCGACCAAAATGTGTATGTGTGTAGTGCAGCAGCTTTTTTTCTTTTCCTGCTGCTGACTTACTGGACTTGGCTGTGCAAATGGTTCACCACATATGGCAGCTGCAAGCTTTCAGGCCAACTTGTTGAACTTGATGGAGAGTGAAAAGGCCTTCGGGCTGCTTGTGTTGGCCCTACCTACCCCATGCTCGCCTGCTTTCTTGTCTCTTCCTCTCTGTGTGTATTGATTATCAACACTCACTATATCTATCTATCTATCTATCTATACACCCACACATATTTAACAAAAGTATTATTCCACCACCCAATGTAAAGTGTTTGCCTCCGCTGACCTAAATTAACAGTACTGCTGATTACCAATTTGGGGTTTCTGTAATGTTTTTGTAATGGTTAATCCACCAGTATGTGCTAGCACTTTAATCAAAATTACATCTTTAAGTCCTGAAATATAATTATTGTTTTTAATCCATGAAATATAAAATTTACTGTTTTACAAAAAAAGCAATGTTTTAGTGGCTGTTTGTTGTTATATTATTATTTGTTGTTTGTTTATTGTTTGGGTTCTGGCTCAAATTTGGTCTAAAAAGGTGAATTCAGTTTAAATTCCTCACTCCTGTTCAAAATGGTGAAGCGTAGTGAACTCAGTGAGAAAGAAAGAGTCCAGTTAAAGTGAAGGAAATGATGCTGGAGGATTTTTGAGACAAACAGATCAGCTGCTTTTTGTTAAATACTGTACACTGTACATATCTATATATATATATGTGTGTGTGTGTTGCCTCCTCTCCTTGGCGGATCTGGGACTTGTTGGAGGTTCTCCAGGGCTCTCTGAACAGGTCTGATCCTTAACAAAGGTTGAGGTTTCTGTCACGTCTCTTCAACTCTCTCCCTCTTCGTCTGTCTGATGTTACCTGACAGGTGAGGGTGTGTGGTTTCATGCATTGTGCAGTTGGTAAGGTGGAGGTGGAGGAGGGGGTGGGGGGTGACGAGGAAGTGAGGCAGGGGGACAAACAACAGGATAGGGTTGAATCAGAAGGGGGGTGGAGGATGCTGGGATGTGAGTGTGTGTGCGTACACCTCTGTGTGTGTGTGTGTGTGTGTGTGCCACGGTGTGATGGCGGCACCCTCGGGCTCCTCCAGGCGTAAGAATCGGTGAGCAGGTGGAGCGCACCGGCATCGCTGTCTTCTGACGAGTCCCCGCCGCCTCCTGTTTTGTCAGGACCCCTGGAGCGAGGACCAGGCAGAGGTGTACACGTGAGCGTGCACGTGCTGTGATCATTAGGATTCACAGTGGCCCTGACAGCCGTGGACGCGGCATATGCCCACGGCCGGCTGACTGGTTATGGTCACTAGCCGGCCCGTTTGCTACTCCTGCTCGTAAGCCCAGATCCTTGAGTCGGACCCGGCTCAGGCCCGGTCTGTGTGGCCTTTCCTTGCATCAGACAACAACCACGAGTCTGAATTATTTGTTTGTGATTAATTTTGCAGCAGCCTTGCCTCAGTTCAAGTGGATTCAAAGCGTCTCACACACACAGACAGACAGAGAGCTGTTGAGGTGTATAATGTGGATTTTTTTCAGGACTTGCCTCCACAAATTGTTGTGATGATTCTGGAGATAAATAACATCTTTGACCGGGGAAGGGTTGTGTGTGCGCGACTATCCAAAGTGTGCTCAGGTGGTAGAGAAAGGACGTCCTAATAATAGCCTCCACACTGGTCCACAGGCTGTATCGATTCTGCCTCTCCATTTCCACGTTGCCCAGCATCGTTATAGACCAGGGTTTAGTTTGGATTCCTCCGACCTGAGCTGGGCAAAGCCGAGGACGAGAGGCAGCAGTGGTTTTTAATTGTTTGTAGTGTTAGTTGGCCACGCTGGAGGCGAGCTCTCCAGGGATGGGTCTCCAGCCGGGGTCGTGACCTCACTGCTCGCTCACAAACACCAAATGACAAAGTGAAGGTGCACACAGGTGAGCAACAGTTACTGCTTTACACACTGATGCTGGCTTATGAGAAACCCAATTAACATTGGTACCTCACATTTCAAGACATATCTGATTTGCCACAATTGGTTTTGGTGTCTGTAACACTGTTCAACACAGAACCAAACTGAGCTGAGAATCTTTATATGAATATTTCCACAATAAAAGTTTTTTTTTTACTTTTGGAAATGTATGGGGTGAAACATGGAATACATGTGCTTTGATTTTTTTGCTTAAGTGCCTCTTAATCGTCGGCGAGACTATAATCATCCATAACAGCGAGGACCCAAATGGACTTCTCATGAGGAAAATCTCAAATCTTTTCTGCACTTCACATTTTTTCCCTCCCTCATCTGCAGAAGTGGTTGTTTTATCCTTTGATCCGCGGTACATTAAAGTAATACTGTGGGTTTGAAAAACCATTAGATGGCCTTTTGCGGGGCAGCAGGTCTCCTTTAAAAGCACAATGAACCTCTACATAGATCAGGTTAGAAACTTAGTTAAAGGCACAATAACACAACGTCTCAAATTAGTCTTAAATGGTGTTAGCCCTCAAATAAGACCGTTGACTCCTGACCTGCAGTCCAATTACACCTACAGCTTTTTTTCCCAGTGTTTTCACCCATTTGGAGCGAGACTGTGTGCTCTCAGATGCGGCCGAGAGTTAAAATATTCACATGCTGTGTCTTTTGTCTTTCCACCCGCCTGTCTCGCCGTCCGTCATGCTCGCCGTCCATCCGTCAGGGTGGCAGGTCTTGTTGAATAGAGAGTGGGTCATCTCTCTGACAGAGCTCAACTGGTAGTTTTGGCAGCCTCACCACGGCTGGCTGGCGGCGTCACCGACGGGGGATCATCCAAACACACACACACATACGCTGCACACAATCATGATGCACTCGCTTTCATGGAGACTAGACTTCTCTGGATACAAATGTAAGACCATATTTGTCCATTTCCTTACCTCGTCTACACTAAGTTTAAACTGAATTTTAATCTCGCCAATTAAATATTGGGTTTCTTTCTGATGTAATAAGCAAAAATTTAGAAGTGGGATTTTCATTTCTTTTTTATTTTTAGTTATTTCCTTTTTATTATTATAAAGTAGGTTTAAGCAATGTATTAATACTGTGAAAGTATCAAAATTCTTGTTGTGATGTAAGTAAAAAAGCCACATAAGGCGGTAAATTGATTTAATAACTTTAATCCGATATATAGCACAGTATTATACACCAGATACAAGATGTATTTTGTTATTATAAAGCAGGTTTAAGTGTATAAATACAGTGAAAGTATCAAAATCCACTGAGAAGTACTCACAGCCTGTATTCAGAAACTGTGTTTGAAAACAAGCTGTCAGGATTTCTGTAACTTTGTGACCACTAATGTAGAATTTGTACTTTATTTTAGTTTACTCTAAATGTGTCTCACTTCAGTTTATTTCCTGTTACAGCTGACAGGAAGTAAACATGGACCAAGCCGTTGACCCAGTTCCTCTAAAGTGCACTAAAATGGAGCATTTTAGACTGAAGGTGAATATTCAGCCAGACATTATGGGGAGAACAAATATTTTTCTATGAGCATTAAAGCATGAAAACATGTTCTCGTGAAAACATACATTACATACATTAATGGCCTGAATGAATTTTTGGAATGGACCGATAATGTTGGTACTGGTAATTTAATTTATAGATTTATTTGTAATATCACAAACTAAGTAAACCAGTCGGGTTCAATGTGGTTAGCATAGCCTCCCCATGTTTAATTAGAAGTGAAAAGTAGCTAGTGTTAATTAGCTTCCCTAGTCAGTGGAATTTTAGCAAGATAGGTTAGCTTGGTAACCAATACTTAAACTGCTAACGACTGTTACCCAGTGCTACAAGACAGACGCTGTTTCCACACATTTGTCCACAAACAAAATTATGCACGGTATCTGCAGTGTTAATAATTTTACATGAAAAATGGAAAAGAATTCAAATTTCTGTTCGACTTACATATAGTTTGCAGGAGTTTTCAGCCGGATACAAAGGGAGGAGGAAAAAAAAAACGGCGTACATCCCAGTTATTCCACAAAGCCAACAGTGTTTTAATCTTCTCTGCCACTTAATGTCCCATTTAAATGTTCTGCAGCCTTCAAATATGAATCATGAATATCTGCACCCGGGGGTTGGCCAGAACAGTCTATTAGAATACATCACTGCTGTACCAGGGGACCACTTTGTGCATCCCTCTAAAACCTATCACATCTCCACTGTAGAGAGGGAGACATGACTTCATGTGTCTTGTGATGTAAGTATTATTACAATTCATGAAATTCAAACACTTATGGCAGGGCCATTAATTTGAACCATAAGCCGTTGGGGAGAGATTTACAGTGGAGTTAAGGGCGATCACGCCATTAAAGGACTGGGGAGGAAGACGGAGGCAGATAACTGGTTCGAGCTCGGCAGCAACAGCACCAGCCACCCGTTTGAATTTCCTGATGTATAAGTGCAGCAATTAATATTTCTGTTTCGCACTCTCGGGTCAAATGCGCAAACATTTCCGTCAGAATTAGAGAGGGAATAGTTGGGTTCTGGAGGTTCACCAGTTAAAACATAACCCCAGCCGCCTTCTGGCTCCGTCTCGGTCTACATACAAAGTGCTGAATTTTGCATGAGCGCCTGAGCGTATGGCAACGGCAACCCTATAGCGTTGTTTACTGCTACTTCCTGGAGGCATCTTTCAGCCCATCCTGATAAGAGTGCGAGCAGCTGAGGCCCGTCGGTACCGTGTGATGGTCTTGTTATACAGCAGAAGCATGAAGAAACAGCGGGCAGAGGTCAGGGCATGCAGACGCACTTCCCTGGTTCAAAATGGCCGATCAGGATGTCCGCTCCTAGCCAATGTTTATTTCTCAGATACAGTCGGCACAAATTGACATGTGACTGGTTTCAGAAATAGTCCTGGTAGTCCCTCATGCTGGAAGTGCAACCAAATGTATTTCAATAAATCTCTCTCAGACTGTATATGACGCTACAGCTAGGAGATTGTTAGCTTAATCCGAACCCCCCCGTAGTCTGAAGAATGCCCCATTGGACTGAAAACCTGTTTGTTCATCTATGAAAACATCTATGACATATTTACACATCAAAGTGATTTTTTGGCAGCAAGCACAAGAAGGCGCTCTCACACAGCCTGTGAGTAATTATTGGGCTTCTGGGAGATGTAGTCAGAGCATAAAGAGACGGTATACACCACAGAGATCGAAGCAGGAAGTGAAGATGATCGAGATTAGAGAGCAAAACAAACAATAAAACAAGAATGGAACAAGGTAAAAACAAACATTTTTTTCATGATGAAATAGAGAGTCTCTTCTTTCATTTGAGCTATTCAGTGTTTTCAGAGACACAGTACAAAATATTCTGTGGGTCTTGAAATATGACTCAAAATGGCCAAAATACACTGGCACATGGCACTTTCGGTTTTATAAAATGGCTAATCCTAATTAATGTCTAAACCTAAGCCACCCAACAAAAACAAAACAAAAATGTAGCTCCAAAGGCTAAAAAAACACAGTTGCTATTAAATTTTATTAAGGATTATACATATAACATTTTAATTTGGGAGCTTTTTTCATGCTGGAAGATGTATTTTATTTTGTGGAAAGCCAGGCCATCTGCTAAACTAAGCCAGCGCCAACTAGCAGTACATTTGTCCCAGGTTTTATGGCAGATCGTCGCACAAATAAAGACTGAGTAATGATCACAAACATAACATGAACGGTGAACAGAAAAGCACATCCAGCTCCAACTCAGCTGCTTATAATCTTCTCCGAGGGACTGTGAGTGTTTGCTGTCATTTGTCACATGGCCACAGTGTTATGGGTTCAAACAGAAATGTGTGATGGCTCAGTGCACTCCAACAGCACCGTTTTCCATCTCCACTTTCCCCTAGCCCACTTTCATTATCCTCAAGGTATTCAAGGAGGAATGGCTTCGAGGGCCACAAACCCTGTTGGCCATTTCAACTTCTCTTTAGTTATTGTTCAGATGTGAAAGCGTTCAGACTGAATTCAGGACAGATTCTGTCCGCCTGACGTCCCTCCTCCTTTTTTTAAGCTGTACATCTGTCTAAATCTGATTTTATGGTAAATGATGTGGTCTCTGCACTGCACCTTTGATGATTCAAACACACAATTTGAGTCGTTAAGCTTGAAAAAAGAAAAACAGAGTGGACTTATTTTAAGTGAAGAGATCTTCTCACTGACACTCAGCAAACCAGATTAAGGAGAAAAACTGCAAACACGAAACACATTTCTGAGCCCAGTGACAACAATTATGCAGCTTAGCGGCGTTGCTTCATGTCAGCGGGTGGAAATGGCTTTGTTTACGGGTTTAGAATTGCATTTCTCTGCAGTTTCTACAGGGGTAAGAAGCGCCTGTGCATGTAAACATTGTCTGAGTTCCTCCGAGGAGCCGCTGCAGTGTAACTTCAGCTCCATTGAGCATCACCCTTCACTGGGTTTGAGGTATCTGATTGAGTCCATCCATGTGGAGCACTATTGAATCAAAAGAGTAAACCTCAAGGACACGGTCCACCAAAAACACATCCACTGTGTGGAGGGAAAATACAGTACGACAGAAGGGAAAAAAGGGGTTGAAGTGTCACATAATTCAAATTTAATTCATAATCAAGTCAATGAAATTATTTTAATTCAGAAAGGTAAACTGGTGGAGTTAATGGGACATTTTAATGTTGGAAGGCAGCCACTGATTTCTCATTTAGTTCCAGCATGTGTAATCTGCTCTTTTCCACATCATGGTGTTGTTGGCCAGACGTAGATAATGTTGCTGGTTTCTAAGAGCTGCTGGGAGATGGACCGGTCAGCAACAATCACCCTGCTCTCAACCACAGCAGGAGGCGACGCTGGACGACTGTAGACTCGACTACACCTCTCAAGTGGTTAATTAAACGAGTCTGTGCACGACGCCGGCACACAACGCTTGGTTTACCATAAACGACGTGATTAAAGCCGTCCACTGGCCAGCCAGAATAGTTGGAAAAAAAAATCCAGATCACCATGGAGATGCGTGAGAAAAAAGAGGTCTGAATACAGCCAGGGATGTCATTATTACTTTTTTTATTCATTATTTTCGTAATGACTGTCATTATGCGCAGGCTCTGATTGAATTCCATTTTGTTGGTCAGGTTTGTGGCGAGCGGAATAATTATCACTTAAGTGATATTAACATTTTTGCGAAACATTTTCATGGTCAGAGCCTCTCACAGAAGGTGAAAAGGACTGATGATGAAAGAGAGGGAAGAAAAAAGAAATGTTTTTTAGTTCTGGCTGATTAGAAAAGAGACAGTAACGCTGCAGAACATTTCATTTCCACTCCCCTGGTCAGTCTCAGTAACTTGGAGTGAATGTTAGACACATTAACACGCACTGGATTATTGTTTTGGCTGGATCACTTATTACATTCATAATCAGCACAACCGCCAGCTTCGTTTCATTCGACATACAAAACTCCACTGGTACATGAAAAAGTGATTACATCATGGGCCTTGTAATCATCAGTGGACTCGTTCATTTGCAGCGTGTGAAGTGTAGGAATTGATTAAGTCTGTGCGGCCATTAAAATGTCTTTTTATTTGTCCTAAGATGGAGGATAATGTGGACGTTAAGCTGCAGAGAGACTCGTTCCTGACATGAACTTCCTGTCTGGGTCTGACAGAAGAATCCTCCAGTGAGAATCTAATGAAGTTTGATAAATATATCGAGTTTTTAAATTACACAAACCGCTTACACAAGCATTCAGGCTGTAAAACCTGCTTTATCTAATGTATAAAATTATTTTTATGGCTTCATATAATACAGAAATCTATCCACATATGTATTTATGATTATTCTTCCTAATGAGCAAAACAAACCAGAATCCGTTACCCCAGAACAGAAATCACAGTAACCAATCATAAAATATAAACAAACGTAACAATGACATGTTGATACTTTTACTGAAGTGGTTTTCTCCTTTATTGTTATGTATATTCAGTAACTGTCGCTCTATATTGAAGCTGTATGATGTTTCCTTCATATTGAAACCTGCTTCTCTGCTTTTTAAAAGTGCCATCAGATGAGAATATTCCACGTCTGGTGCGATACGTCTTCTTTGGGCTCTCTGGTGTAAATTTAGACGGCACTACTACCCCTCAGATACCCCAAAGTCACATATTTGACAGGTTGACCTCTTGACCTCAAACACAAGTATATGTTTAATAATCTGTTTTATTATTTTTGAGTTTCTTTTGTGTTCAACTTAAAATATATTCATTTAACATTTTGGAAAGAAAACAGGGAATATTCAAGCTGGGATTAGAGAATATTTACCTTTTTGCTCTTAAAAAAATTTGGTTAAAACAAAAAAGTTGCTGAATTAAATGGATAATGTGTAAAATAGGAATATATCAGTGCTTTTATGTGACGGTGCTTTTCTTCATACTTGGTTTCGATCAGAATAAACAAACACAGAATGTTTTGTCAGTGGGGTTGAATTGATCCAGTGTGAATTATTGGATAGTTGTCGGTGCTGGTAAACTTGGCCTCATGCACTCCCACACATCTCTTGCTCCTCGTCTTCCTGGCTCTGCAGCAGCAGCAGGCCTGCAGCCTACCAATGCGTCCGGTGTGGGGATTTGTCCAGGGCTCTAATCAATCACTTACAGATTACCTCCAAAGCCACTTCCACGGCCATTAAAGCAGGACAAATGCAGAATTGCAACCGAACAAGTCGGGAGTTTTTTAAGCCAACACCGGCACTTCCTGGTTATTTGTCAAAGTCAGCGCCGCTGAGTCGCATGAGTGGCTGCTGGAAGTGTGTGTGTGCGGGGCGAGCGAGCAGGAGACAGTAACAGAGTGAGTGAGTTATTGTTAGTGTGTGTTTTCACGCTCTCAGGTGTGTGTGAACGCCGCTGCCGGAGCTCACGGTAAATCACATTGCCTTTATTGCCAAATTCAGCAGCTTATGCTCAGCGGGCTCGGTGTCCCATCAGGCCGTTCGTCCGGCCTCATGAAAGTGGATTGGCCACACACTCTCCTGTTTTCCTACATTACGTCTTCTTTATCTCAGCTGCTGGAAACACTATCGAGGCTCTTCTAATCTCCCCTCTGTCCTCCCTCTGGATTTCCCCCATTCACTGGGGCTTTGTTTATGTCAGACACTAAGAAGCTGGATATCATCATTTCCCCTCGTATCACCAAGGGAACGTCTATTCTAACCACTTTATGAAGAATGGACATTTTTCTTTCTTTTTTTTTAATTATTCTATAAGCTCTCATCTGCGTCCAAATTGATTTTGACACTTTTGCGTCTTCTCAGACATGCCGGGTTAAGTGTTGATAATTTTTTTTTTTTTTTAGCAGTGGAGATGAATTGAAATATGAAATGTGTCTGGAAAGGGGCGCCATCAAAGCGTCGGCGTGTTTTTCCTCTAATGCCACAAAAGTGAAACATATGATTAGTGTGGCGTTCAATGACTGCTTTGATTGTAAAAAAATGCTTTTGTCTTGTATTGAGGAAAATTCAGTGTATAGCAATTATAGCAGGAATGTTAAACATGGTTTATTGGTGCTTATTGGTGCTTGAGTCCTGAGGTACTGTTGTTGAAATGTAGCTGGTCATGTGACCGCGACTTCTCTTGTTAAAGAAAAATCAATTATAGCAGCAAGGAATAATATTCAATGTGCTTTATTTGTAGTCTCTAGTCAGTTTTATAGCATCTGTGGGAAAAAGCTGATGTGAAAAAGCCGAAAAGCTGTTTTGTTGAAATTCAGCAGGTCATGTGACTACTCCCCCTCCCATCATGACCCTGGAGGAAAAACAGTGTCCCATACCAACACAGCATTGTGTTTGTCCTTATGTGTAGATCCTTTTGTGCATTTCAGAGGGTTTGTGGGGGTGTCCATGCAGTTTATATGTGTGTGTGTTTTCCAACCCCCTCCTATTCAATTAAGAGCTTAAGCTCATTAGCGGCAGACTTACATCATTACCTCTCCGATGGCTAATGAGTTAAAATCTATTTAGATTTATGCTGCCGTTAACCCCCCCCCCATGTGCACACACACACACACACACCCACACCCACGCACACAAACACACACACACACACACACACACACACACACACTATGTCATCACAAATCAGAAATATGTCAACCCGAGTGTCAAGATTTCACATCCAGAAATGCTTGAAATTACACCTGAAGTGGCGACACAATAAAAACCACAAAGCGGCTTCGCTCAGGTAAATGTTAAACGTGCCAATTTGAGGCTTTGTCTAATTGCTAACTAATAATTAGCGTCGCGTAGCACTTCTTTGCGGAGCCACTGCACAGCGATTAGTTGGGATTTCAATCAATTTCCATTATGGTGACGAAACCTCGCCGCAGGCTCGACAAGTGTAATGGATTGATGGAACTGTGAAGAGAAAAAAGTTAATTAGAGACAATGGAGAGTGAAAGGTGGAGAATCAGCTGCTCTGACAAACACACTTCATGTTTGACTTCTTTATTTTCTATTAACCCGTGCTTTAAGTTGCCTTTGACCACCTTACGGACTATTTTCAGTGGTGGACTTGTGGGAGTGGTGTGGAACAATGAGCCGATGGAGTTGTTCATCTTTTGATGTCTTGTTTAAATCCGGCCTCCCCGCTGGTGCTTTGATAACCGGCTAACTGGGACATTTTCGTTCTAATTAGGGCTTCAATTGCTAATTTCATATCGCTGCTATAATTATCACAGGGGGACACATGGATGCCCAGAACCAGAATCAGAAACAAGTTTATGGCCAAGTTTGCACAAAGAATTCCACTTGCTGCTGCATGGCATACAGTGTATTATAACATAATGACATAATGCAAGAATCTATCTATCTATCTATCTATCTATCTATCTGGTTTTAGTATGTATGTTTTACATCTAAACTAGGCTATATACTAATAGACTTAATACCCCCCTCTGTCTTTTCCCCCCTCTCTCTCTCTCTCTCTGTGTGTCTCGCTCTCTCTCTCCCTCCCTGACACGCATGCGCAGTGCAGGTGTCTCGCTGGTCAGTGAGCAGCAGCTGTTCCAGGATCTGCTGTTCTTCCAACATGGCAGTGTCCACCGTCACCGCTTCCTGCGTCGACTCGGGATGGTTTCGGCTCGCACGCGGCCCGGCTTAACCCTCGGCGTACCCGTCCGTCATCAGAACCCGAACACGGGTACCATGCGACCCTAAACCCCCCTCCTCCACCACCCTACCCCCCTCCCCTCCTCCCCCTCCCCCCTCACAGGAAGAGGTCGACCTGTCGCTAAGAAGGAAAAAAAAAAACAGCAGGTAAGGGACAGCCGTGAAATCATGCATGCACGTGCACGCTCTTTATTATTTTTATGATTTTTTAAAAATTATTATTTTAAATGTTGGAGGAGCGCACCTGCGGAGGCACGTAGCCTGGAGGAGGACGGGCTGCGGCGGCGCGGCCACAACAAGTTGTCCTGGTGCCCGTGCGCGCAGACCGTGTGCACTGTAGCCGCATCGCCCGTTCATTTATTATTTTTCTCACATTTATGTTATTTCTTTTTCAAAGCCTTTTGATGTTTTTTTTTAAGTTGCTTTTATTATATATATATATATATATATGTTAAGTTTTTGGACATTTTTTAATTTTTATTTGTTTTTTTATAGCTTTTGGACGTTTTTTTTATGTGTTCTAATTTTTATGTATGTATTTTTTCAGCACTTTTGGGCGTTTTTAATTTTTTTTAATTTTTATTTTTTTTTCAAAGCTTCTGGACATTTTATTATCATGATCAGGGTGTAATCCACACTCATTTCCAAACAGTGGAACTGCACCAGTTGATTTCTCTCTCCTCCCCTCCTCTCTATCCATCCCTCCACCTCCTCCTCCCCTCCTCTTCACCACCTCCTGTCATCCCGGGCTCCACTTTCTAATGAGATGCATGTAGGTTAGATGCGTCTCCTATTGAGTTGCTCACTCTGCTACTTGAAGGGCCCACCTTTTTCACACGGCCGAGCGAAAAATACACAAGAAGAAAAGTGTCATGATTTTTATTTTCGCTTTTTCTCTTTTGCTCACAAATTAATTCCAATGCTCTCATCTCCTCTTCCTCTCACTGTTCCAGCACGAGATGATCAGCAGCAGCAGCGTCTATGGTAGGTGCTTTTTACATCATGATTATTATTATTGTTATTGTTATTATTATATTTGTGGCATAACAAGGTGTAAGTTTATTTATTTCACTGGGACTGAGCTTATGTGTGTGTGCGTTCACACCTTCAGTTTGATTTCTGTTTTTTGTAATTGCCAGGATAAATCTCCAAAATTGAAGGAGTTACCTTTATTTCTCCCATTTTTACTCACCTCACACTCACTCAACCCTTTTGTCATCCCGCTGGAACACAAAACTGGTAATTAACAAAAATTTTAGATATTCTAATGTACACTCAGATGTTGATCTTGAACTTTTTTGGGATAATCAAACATGCAGACGAGCGAGGCGGGAGTTATTTTTCAGCACATACACACACACTCACAACTATGTGTAATTATCTTCTGATTTGAGTGTAAAACAAAAGGCCTCAATAATGCATATTTACAGTCAGGATTTATTTATCTGTCACACGTTAATTCACACTCATTGCTGGTAATTATTAACATAATGTCATGAAGGGGAACGTGTATTAAAAACAGGAATAAACACTGTTAGTGCAACCTGCCTCGTGTATGCAGATCATTCAAATTTCAGGTGTTTTATTTTAAAAATACATGATTGTGTCAGCTGGTTTTAACACTGTGGGAAATGGTAGATTGTTGAAAAAGGAAAAAAACAACCATCCCACCCTGTTGTGAGTGAGAAGCAGGTAGTTTCCTAACGACTAATCAGATCGCAGTGTGTGCCGAACTTCAGCGATTGTGCACTGTTGGATTTTTTTGTGGCAGTTATTAGTAAGAACTCGACCTTTGACCTTTGATCCCTCTGCTCTCTGACAGTCATCTCTTCCTTTTCTCCTGGTGATGCTTTCACTGCCTCGTCAGTGTGTGTTTTTTTTGTCACCCTTTGAACTGTAATGATCTGAATCATCCATGCAGGCGTGCTTATTTACACCAAGCAATTTCCATTTGTGCATCACTGACTGACTTTTTGTTGCATTTTGGGATCCAGATTTGTGGCTTTAAAGAAAGTCCTGATCAGCTGTTGCTGCTTTTGTTGACTAGACGGACATACCTGTGAGTGTTGGTGTGTTTGGAGATGCAGGTTTGTGTGTGCTTGAGACGAGGGAAGCCAATGTGCATGTGTAGTGTAAATAATGTAGACACTCTGTGGTTTGTTTATTCCTCTAAAGTCTATTTGTTTGCTACAGTCGCTGGCTTAAGATCCGTCCCTCTGCAATCCGCTGTCTAAGCGTGCAGCAGTAATCCCCCCCTCATTATACACATAACGTATCGCCTCACATCTCCGATGCAGCTAATAGGGACGGAGGGAGGGGAGATAATAGGAATACTTTACAAACAGGCAGCCTTTATTTATCTAAATACTCCTTCCCTTCAAATGAATAGCGAGAGCCGGTGGTGCTGCAAGGGTGGCTGAGCTTCTCCCAGTGGGGCCGTATAAATAAATTATCCTGACACTTCCTATCAGTCTGTAATGTTTACCATTAAAAGCTGCTTTACTGTCCTGCCGCCGCCGCCGCCATCCTCCTGTGGGACTCCTGCCAGATGTGTGGAAATATTGTGCTTCACACAGGGAAAGACATGTGTTCGTCTCCGTCGTCGCCGCCGTCCACATCAGCCGGCGCCTTCAAACGGAGGGGTTGTCATCTTCTGGCAAACACGCTAAGTGTTATCTTTTGTGCCGAGGAGCCTCATGGGAGCAGGCGAACAGAACAAATCCCTCTTGGACTTGTCTCGTCTGCTTCGCTTCCCCCTCCTCCCCCTCCGTCGTCCACTCGTTTCCCCCTCCTTCTCAGTCCCAGAAGACATTGCGTGTCAGCTAACCGTGGCGAAGGCCGTGGAAAGTCTTTGTGTGTCTGGCTGACAGCCCCTCACCACAACCATCACCTCCTCCACCACCTCCTCCTCGCTGACGTGAAGTCGCTCTCCCGGAGACGCCGTGCAGCTGTCGGTAGTGCTGCTGGCCTAAACACATCTCCGTAGATGAGCGGACGCCACTTCCTTACAGTCCCTGACATCGCCCTCCTTCACTGTTTTTTCTGTCAGATTTTTAGGATTTAGGGTGTTGCTGTGACTGACAGTTGTCTGTATTTTTCCCCCCATGTTGCACAAACCGAGCGTTGCCTGGTTATTATCCACTCAGAATATGATGGGTGTACTTCAGTCCACACTGGACCGACTCCTCAGGGGTGGAAAGATACTCCCGGCTCAAACGATCAGGTGTCTCCAATGCATTTTCAAATATAATACAGATATCAGGCCCCGATAATAAAAGTTTTTTCCACCCTTTAAGAGACGCCCCGCTAAATTCGTTTCCATGTTAATTTCAGCGTTAAAAGCATTATCTCGTCGTCTTTGAACTGAAATGTTTGAACTTTTCTTTGGTTCATGTAACGCATCACTTTTTCACAGGTTTTAATCAAATCAAAGCTGTAGAATTTTTTTTCCTCTCTTCCTCCCACCTTTGCAATCCTTCTTTTTTCTCTGAATTTTAAGCAGACCTCCACTCACCTCTCTTTACTCTTTACTAACAATCACCACTACATATGGCCTGGATTCTCTGGCAGATATTTAAACATTCAGCGTTAAATATGCTAAGGACTTATTCAAAAAAAAAATGATTCCACACTGTTAAACCTCAGTAGACATGAACGGCTTATCCTCCACATTGTGCCTTCGAATAAGAAGGCGCCGTTTCTAATTAGGTTATTGCCATGGAAGTCTTAAGTCAAATTGTGCATTGATATGCGGAGGGGCTCGCCATTCGTTTGGCCCGGCGGTGGATAACGCTCCCGAGAGCCCTTTTTTTTTTCATAAGGGGCCAAAAAAATGACAGCGAGGAGAGAGGAAGGACTGTAATCTCTCACCACCGCTGCTGGATGATCTGATTTTTGGTAGCGACGAGCCTGGGCTAGATACCGTTGCCTCCACCCCTCCCCAACCCCTCCACCTCCACCCGTCTGCAGCTCAGCTTAAACGTCTTGATTAGCACAACCTGTAAGGAAGTCAGACACTTTTTTATTTTATTGGGGTCTGCGAAGCGGTGTGCATGTGCATGCGTGACGGCATGGCAGGTTGCCAGGCGATGGACACAAAGGATGTTGAGTGGCTGGGCGTGTGGCACAGCATCACCAAGGCCTCTGGGAGATGGCCACAAACTGAGCTAAAAACAAACAGCAACTTCCAATGCTAAGTAGACGCACATTTGCAAAAAAAGGCCCAAAATGTCTGATTTGTCTCATCTGATCTCACATATACTCAGGTTACTATAATAAATATCATTAATGAGAGAAATTGCAGCATTTTTTTTCACTATTTTTGCTCGTTAATAAATATGAATGATATATGTATATTTGTCAGGGCTTTATTAGCAAGAATCTGGTGATACCATACCTATTGTGATATATTTATTCAATATACCATGAAGTGAGCCAGTATATACTGGATTTTTCTGTTGTACCCTGTATGTTCCTTAGGGCTGTATTGGCAAGAATCTGGCGAAAACGTGTCGCGACACAATGATTCAATATATTGCAATATATCACAACACTGTAAGTGAGGCACTATATTGTATTTTTAGTTTTTTAGAGAAGCTTTCATAGTACAAAAATCACTGTTTACAAAAAACAAAAGTCTGAGTGGAAAAAAAACTTTTACCTGTACTGTGTGTTAGGACTATGTTGGCAAGAATCAAGGGATACGATACATATCACGATATTATGATTCAGTATGCCATGACACTGTAAGTGTGGCATGATATTGTCATATATATTTTTATGTCATGGTATAAATCCACCACATTCCAGAAAAAAAGAGGACCCTGCCCCTGTATGGAGGGCTATATTGCTGAGAATCTGGCAAAACGAATCGTCATATAAAGATTCTATATGTTGTGATATGTCACAATACTGTAAGCTATGTGTATATACGTGTATATATACGTGTATATATACACGTATATACACGTATATATACGTGTATATATATATATATATATATATATATATATATATATATACGTGTATATATATATACACGTATATATACATATATATAAAGTATGTTAGGGCTGTGTTGCTTTGGATTTTTGCACTGTTTTATGAAAATAGTCAGCATTTAATCTGCAAATTTCTGGCTGATGTTGATTATTTTGAAAAGGGCTATTATCGGCTGATTAAATCGTCCGTCCATTTAATCAGTCAAGTCCTAATCATGATATAATGATTCAATATACCTCAACACTGAATGCAATGTGCCATATTGTGATTTTTAGAAAATCTAATTTCATGTAGAGAAGAAACTAACCTGCACTTGTGTGTTGAGATTCTGGTGAAACATATCGTGATATGAAGATTCAGTGTATTTTGACATATCACTTTAAGTGTTGTGCTTTTTTTGGAAAACTTTAATAGTGTAAAGATCACACCAACATGTGCAAAAACGGAGTTAAAAAAGTTGACGCTATACACGCTGTCACAGCCTTGCAACATGTACTATGTACTGTGTATTTTCATCTTAAAGTAAACCCATGACAAAGGTTTTAATTGTGTTGTGGATGAATGTGGAGGCAATCGATTTGCCCGTCCTTGACTCTCAAAGTCCAAGGTGACATCTTTAAATGTCCAAAATCCAAAGAATTTTACAACCAGCACATCGGAGAAGGTTTAAAAATGACTTCCTGTTCCTGCCGGGGGGAGGAAGGTGTGTGCGTGCTTACCTGTGATCATGCATGTGCATGTTGGTGATGTGTGTGCGCAGGCCGGCTGGGAGCTTGCGAGAGCATTAGGATGTTGCTTGTACAACTTGGTGGACACATGTGGTAGATAGCTAATGATAGCATGCAGCGTATAATGAGATCCTACTCTGCCGTCTGTCTCCCCTACCTGGCATCATGCATTAACCATACAAGAGGAAGAGGAGGCGCGCATGGTATTGACTTTTGAGTGGGTGTCTTGCTTGTCCGTTGTTGGTTTTGTTTAGCACTCAGAGGTCAGCATGGCTGCAAGCGCCGCACATTTATAAGTAGGTTTTTTTTCCTTTCTGTTTTATTTTCGTTGCTCATTTTTTTCATTTTAAAGGGCGAGATTCTTTCTTTTTTTTGAGTTCTGCTAAATGGTCATAAATTGATTTTGGAAGACTCGCGATGTATGCGCTTAACAAGCCAAATGGGTTCAGTTTGCAGGGTTAGTTCTGTGCGTTCGGAGGATGATTGTATTAATGTATTCCACACACTCATAATCCAGGCAGGCGTTGGCAGCGCTCCATCTTCTTGCCCAGTAACATATATTTATCCTCTTGGCTGCACCGTCCTCCAGGCTGCTCGGATCCCCCAGTGGGGGTCCCGATGACATGCTTACTAATGTGTGCTTTGGAAACGGGAGTGCTATTGTATCCCCTAAATCTCACAAAGCACTGTATGATTTGCCCATTGTCGTTAAATCGCTCTGCTTGTGCCAAGTACTTGCATCTCACAGAGGCTTAATGCTTTGAGGGTTTCAGGGACGGCTTCGAGTTCCTCTTTTGTTGATTTCGGGGAAAAGTGCCAAGACCGCTGCGCTGAATATTGTTTTGAGTGCGGAGGAGGGGAGGGGAAGAAGGGCCATTGCCAAGCGACTCCATTGAGCCCCGTGAATGGGCCATTCATATTTAGGAGAATCACCCAGATGCCATATTGTTGGCTCAACAACGCTAAATATTCTGCAACAAGGATGGGATTGTAACAGGTTTTTGAATTGTGCAAGGAAAAAAAGATGCTGGGAAATTAGGAGGAAAATAAAAAGTGTCCAGTCTTCAGTTGCTCTGTAAAGTGAAATGAATGTGTTCCTAACAGTTATTTATGATGGTCTTTTTTCTGTAAAAACCAGAATCCTGCTGTACTTTAACTCATTTTTTGAAAGTGAAATCAACTCAAATCTTAATAGATCTTGTTAATATTTTAACAAAGGTGAAATTTGAGTTCATGCTATATTCAACAAAGTAATACTTAAACATTTTGTTAAACGGTTATATTCTGAATGTCGATAACAGAGTGTTTTAAGACAATACCATTTGGAGATTTTGCATATTAATGATGTTGAAATGTGCTAAAAATGACATTTAGAAGTGTAGTAAGCAGTAACTTAATGGTGCTAATCAGACGTTAGAAGGTTATAGTCCAAAGTGCAAACAGGAGAAAAGCTTTAAAATATCACGTCTGTGTTTCTGATGCTCGTCGTTGCCTTTAAGGTGTTGTGGCTTTAACAGGAAGCGACGGCGGCCTCAGGACTGCCGGTACCGCTGGGTCCACATCCGAACAACCTTGAAGCCGCCCGAACTGTCCAGGATATGGGACGGTGCAAAATGTCATTGTGGTCTTTTATGTCATGCATGCACTGAGTATTAATCACGGCTGGATCCGCTCCTGAGAGGCTGATCAAATTTATTGTTTGGCTGCGCGGGACAGTAATGGGTGTTTAATTACTCAATAAAAGCCCTTTTATAGATTCCCGGGCCTCCTGTGTGTTGAGCAAATGGTATCGATCCGTCTCCCGGCTGCAACATGATCGCCTGTGAAGGAGAATTAGAGCCGTTAGCCTGCTAGCGTTTTCTCATTCATTAGCTGCATTAGCCAGAGGGGTGGTTAAGACGTAGCGTCACTGTTAATACCAGACTCTCAATGCTTTTTTCCCCCTTCTTTGTCTGCCACCTCATTTACACAAATATGGATTAGATGAGCAATGAATAACATCGACTGGCATGGAAGGTGTTTCAATGACATATTTGACAAAGCTGTGTTAGCTGCTGTCATCACCTGGACCTCATGTTTTAATCCCAGTTTCTAATCTGTAATCTGGCGGCGCCTCCTTCCCCCTCGGAGGCCTGACTCTGGACTGCTCACACTGAAACAACTCAGAAAGGCTCAGTGATGATGACAGCGAGCCTCTCATGCACGCATACATGTTTGGTGTTCACGTCCAGGCCACTCTGTCTTTTTATTTTGTGTCCATTGTTCTTTTATGTACAGAGCATATTGCTGCCGCTGTGAACCACTCCTCTTGATGCACGGAAAAACCACTGCAACATCCCCCTTGAAGTGTCCATATCAAATGAATGTGGTCCTATTACGGACGTGTTTGGGAGTCAGCTGGGTGGCTTTTTGTGGACGAGGAAGGAAAAAAATAAAGGGCCTGCAAGAGACCATGAAAGAGACATTGTCCACTGTGGACCATACAGTGCCTTTGTAGATAAATGGATTTTCATGCATATCAGCCAGGACACTGACATGAGTGAAAACTGTGGAGAATGTGGAATTATTCTCAGTCCTCTGCCGTACACATGGACAACTGTAGTTTCAAGTGTGTGTGGTCTCTCATTGTCCAGCAGCAAGGTTTCTTTTTATTCTTTTTGTGTGGTTGGAACGTTCAATTTGTGCACCGTTGATGCCACGAATATGTCGTGCATTGCAGCTAACTCGCTAGAAATCCTCTGAACAGCAGGTTTATCCTGTATTAACAGTATATATCATATCAAATCAAAACAAAAGCCTTTATTGTCAGTATACAACAGTGCATACAAGGAAATTAGGAGGATATATGTTAGTGTTGGTTGACTTTATACCCACTCGAATGAAAAAACAAAGGCGGACCATCATAATTTTGTTTGCACTTGATGTCATTTTTCGATTTCATTCCATATTTATTATACTATATGATGTACTTTCTATAACTTTGTGATGAAATCTACAATATTTAGCCCATTTCACAGTTTAAAAAACTCCAAGAGTGTCCCAGTTTTTTTCCTGTCACACCTGAAACAAAGTAAACATGGACCCCAGCTGTTTGGTTTAAAATGCACTGAAACTAATTTAAGTCAGACGGTGAAAACAATCATATTCAGACAGACAGCAGGAGGAAAATAAAGTATTTTTTGAACGTTAAATCACATAAACATGCTCTAGTAGAAACAAAATAAAAGTATGAACCTGAATGAATGAACAACTTTAATTTACAGAATTTAGTGACATCACAACTCCCCCCAAAGCAACAGAGGAGTGTGTAGATATGTTTATATATAATGTTTAGTATGTGTGACAAATGAGGTCTGAAGGCAACAATATGCGCGAGGATGCCGACACTCTGTAATCCACCGGTGCTGTGGGACAGGTCCACCGGTCCGCAAATCAATTGGCTTCATGTCCGCGCCATTAGGCCAACATGGCGGCGCTGAGAGTGGTAAACAGACCTGGATGCTGGCCAGGTGAACGCCGCCGCCTGATCCCCCCCTCCCTGTTTTATTTATTTATTTTTCCTCCCCTCGTCCACTTCAGTCAATGCGGTTAGTCTCAGCGGACGAGTGCTTACAGGAATATTGCTTGGAGGGATTGTGTGTGTTTGTAAAGAGGAGGGATTGTGGCCGGTGAACCCTGGCTGTGCTCTGTCCTCCAGTACTGTGTCTGTACTGAGTAAGTGATCCCTGGGGACGCCGTCCACACATCCTCCTTATCGCTCTGTATGTGTTTGCTTCAGTCTTTGTTTCTGCCTCTCTTTATGTATCCCCTCCTCCTTTCTCCAGACAGAAGCAGCAAACAAGTGCAGTAATACGAAACGGCTGCATCAGAAACAAACGCACGACTCATGATTAGAAAAATGCAGATTTACGCCCCGTTTACCACTTCCTCTTTTTGCGCGGCGACACTGAAACACCTCTGTCTTCTCGTTTCCCTATAAGGACGCGACTAATGACTGGGCTTGTTCAACGTCAGCAATTCAATTTAATCCACTTCGCCGGCGTTTGGAGTCTTTGTGCCACACAGTATGGTAATTGAGCCGGTGTGTCTTGACAGATGAGGCGGCGACGGTTTCAACGCTGTTGTGCGTCTCATTTCCTGAAGATTTGAGTGATAAGATAAGAGTAGGAGAGCTTCAGCGCCACTAACAACCTGATGAGCGCTAAAAGCCATGATGAATCCTCAGGGGGGGTGAATGGGTGTCGGCCATACCGTGAAGCAGTAAACACAGGATGAATTCACATTTTTATTTGAAGTTCTGCTGGACAGCGCTCCGTTCGAAATGACACAGGAGACAAACAGGAAGGTTTTACTGTTGCTAGGAGACACCAAAGCCCTCTGACACATCTGGTCAGCTGTTAGAACAAGTTGTTGACGAGGTCTGCAGCACGGTGTTGTTTACAAAATGACTTTTTGATTTTTTGGGTGTCATGTTTAGAGTGTCAAAGGTGTCATCTTGCAGGGATTTGCTGCATCATAGCTTTGTAAAAATGAAAATATGGTGGCCTGAATTTCATCCCATCATATCCTCTTCCTCATGGTGTGCACCATCTCTCTGCTTTCAGAATTAGAAGCAAGTTTATTGCCAAGTATGTTGTAAAACAGACAATACAGTGCAATCTGGCAGATAAAAGAGACCAAAACTGTACAGAAAGCAACGTGCAATTTCCTGCACCAATCGAGATCATCCGAGTCCTGATCGTTTGTCTTTCGCAGATACAGAACTTTGTTTCGTGTCCGGGAGACAAACTAGTGCAGACCCTGTGTTTGCCTCAGGGCTGGAGCTGCACCCGGCAGTAATAAAGCTGCAATTATTTATTTAGTGTTGGAGTATGTAACTGCAGCGGCTGTGAGGACACATTGCACTGAAAATATGTGAAGGCGCATCAAGTTGCCAACAGCACATCCATGCTGTTATCAAGGTCCTCGTCCTCCTCACTGTGGATCAGTGTTTTTCCCTTTGAGGAGGACGTGACGTTAATGACGTAAGACTCCACTTTCTGCTGACAAACACAGATCTGTGGTGGCTGAAGATGCAGGGCTTTCAAAGTAAGAGGTCATTTGAGGTTAGTCGTTTTGTGTCATGCATTTAGTTTGATATATACTGTATGTATAAAAACCAAGACACGTTTCAAGTTCAGCTCTGGCTGGAGCATCCAGATCTTTATCAAATACCTGTCAAGACCGAAACTTCTGCTGGCCTCACTGGTGATAAAACTGAGTTTAGAAAGGTGCTTAATAGAGCTGAAATGATCGTCATCCCTCGCTCCTTTCTGTGTTTTCCCGTGCAAATATAACTGACTGAACTTATTAAATAAATCCTGTATAATACAGTGTATAGCTGATTATTACTGGTATGTTTACAAATATTCAAATATTGTGGCAGGTAATAATTTGAAATAAGGACTTTGAACAGATTCACACAGATTTTTGCATATTTGTTTTTTTTTTTATTCTGGTGAAAAACAACTAAATTGTTATTTTATTTGTATTTTTTTCAGTAATCTGAATATAAGAGGAGAGCTAGGTAGCATTAGCTGTTAGCAGTGCAGTCCTGGGTTTTGGCAAAAAACTTGAAGAAATAGGTGGTTTTCTCAGCAGTATAAAATAGATATTTTTGAGGGTTTTTTTTTGGAGGGTTTATTGTTTTTTTTTGTCAGGTATTAATGATTTCACTGGCATTGATATTGATGACTGATTTTCTGGTATTGTGACAGTTTATACAATGGGTCAGATGGAGTTATTTGACATATTATTGGAGAAATTGTTGATCTGCAGTGTTGGTGGTTTGAATTTCAAAGTGAAGTGAGTTACCTGTTTTTTTATTTACCACATAGCTGACACATCATTATCAGGTGGGTTTTGACACTTGAGACCAGAGCTTGATTTACTTTGTACGTGAATACTGCATGTTTTTAATTTTTATTTCATTTTACTACCTCACTAGTACAGCTGATAGAATCTGTCAGGATCAACTGAGGCGCTGGCGTCCACGGCTCAGATCCTCCCGTGAATGTGATTACAGCTATTGATCGATAGCCAATGACACGATGCCGGTGGGTGTCACCTGAGGAGAGAGTGTGCATGAGCGAGACGCCATGCACGAGCGAGACAACATGCATGAGCGAAACACCATGCATGAGTGAGACTTTG
Organism: Synanceia verrucosa; assembly: GCA_029721515.1. Taxonomy (NCBI): domain Eukaryota; kingdom Metazoa; phylum Chordata; class Actinopteri; order Perciformes; family Synanceiidae; genus Synanceia; species Synanceia verrucosa. Next base: position 4,997,846 of record CM056572.1, read on the forward strand.
TGCAGTGTGTCCATATGTTGGTGTGCTGGTCCATATGCTGCATGCATGCTGCACGCCTGCATGTCGTGGTAATGTGAGATGAGACGGAGGCTTCCAGCTGCTGTCAGCCTCTCGCTCTAACTCCGTTAAGGACGTTATTGATTGCTCATTATTACCCCGTTCCCTGAAAGACGAGCGTCCCCTATGATCACATTAAATCTCTCCTCTGTCCAACTCTCCTGAGATGCCTTCTGCTCATCGGTGCCCATCAGATTTCTCCTCCGAGATCTGATATCAAGCAGCCTGACATTTTTTTATTATTATTATTATTATTATTTTATTGTCTCTTGTCGTCTTGTTTGATTTACTCCAAATAACTTGTCTTTTTTTCCCTCCCTCCTGTTGGCTAATTGATGTCTTTAGTCTGTGTAATGGAAATGAGCTCACCAGCTACATTTGAAATTTGTCTCCTTTTCATTAGCGCTTCAGGTTTCCGTGTTCACTTTGTGATCCGTGTTTATTGACTTGATAGCAAACAAGAGCATCTGACAGGAGAGTGCTAATGTGTTGCTTTACTTGTCACACCAGGGCTATTTTAGCTCTGTTTTTTTATTCAGAAGGGTCTGTCTTGAAGCTCTGAATCATTGCCTCGTTCAAAACACACAAATTTGCTTACAGATTCAAAAGTTGCGAGTCTGTTCTCGAGCTTCAAGTTGTCATTTTTTTTCGCTGACGGCGAGCAGTTGTTCGAGGTGTCAGTCGTCCGCCGGCAAAGTTTGGGGCCGTCGAAATCCAGCCCTCAGTGAAGAGGCCATCTCATAGGCCCCCCATGAATAATGCAGGGCTATTGACTGTGTCAGTCGAGTGCGAGGAGGCGCGGCAGCGGCGGTGACGGCCAGCTTGATATTCAGCTGCTGATGCTGACTGGATGCCCTCACTTTGAGACAAACTGCTGGCAGACTGCTGCGATGAGATGGTGTGTCGAGGGAAGCTGTTCGAGTGGGTTCATGAGTCTGTAGACAAATATTTGGATTGTATACTACACCAGATGCTCAGATGTATATATAGTTGTATGAATATATGTGTGTGTGTATGCTGGCAGCCTGCAGAGAGCTCCAGTGAGAATCTGTTGCCCCCACGACATGACCAGTTCAGTCTCAATGCCGCCAATCGATGGACGTATTGATCCGCTGTTTGACTGTTTAGACAACCTGTGTGAATTCCAGTATAATGCGAGCCAGAGTGGATTTATGGGCTTTTCACGCTCCGCTGTCGCACAGGAGAAGCGCTGCTGCAGGTCCATGTTGGGTTCAGATGATGAATAAAATAAAGTGAGTTATTAATCTGACATTCTCAGTCGCTGCTACATCAACATAACTCCAAGTGTAATTCACTTTATTTACAAACCCACGATTTAACATCCCCTCCTTTATTTCTCAATCCGAGCAACCACAGCCCCTTCATTTTTATTTTTCGGGGACAGTGCCAGTTGGCAGACCTGACCAGCATCCAAACCAAGTTTGCAGGATTTGACCTCTTTTCCAAACATGCACCATGAAGGATCCTGTGGGTTCACAGGCTGGTGGTAGAGGTTATCCCAGCCAGGGCCTCCTCAGTCATCCACGCACACACCAGTACTGCTGCTGTTAATCTCCACCAACCGCTGATGAACTCTGATCTCGCTCGCTTGCCAAGTGTTTCACACACTGAAGAAAAAACATAAAAAGCCACTTTGACTGCTTTTAAATCTCACTTTTAAGATAAAAAACATTACAAATAATAAAAAAATCTTGTTAAAATCAACCCGTTTTCAGCAGCGTTTAGTCCTTTATGCTTATGCTCAAGACTAAATTGTTAATTCATGTTAATAAATTAGTTTTAGGGATTTAAAGAGGATTATTATTGTCGTAAAGACTGTAGTGAAGTGAGGGGTTATAATTCTTACTAATGGCTTTATTCAGTCAAAATGTGAATAATAAGTGATTAATTCAGCTATTATGGCATAAGTAACAGTGTATACATGTAATACAAAGTACAGCTTCATCAGGGTTTATGTGTTTTTAATGAATTTTTAAGAATATAAATAAATGGTTAATAAAGCCAGAAGTAACAAGTTATTCATCCTTTTGTTAATCCGTCATTTGTCATCTTGTTAAAATCGACTTGTTTGTTTTGCAGTGTTTACTCTTTTAAGCTAATGTTAATAAATCAGTATTAGGGATAAATAAGTATCATTATTAATGGCACCGGCAAACTATATGGAGATGTCTGGTCTACTGCCCCATTCTCCAAACCAGCCACATAAACACACGCATGAACACACACTTTAACACACACATAAACACACAGCTACAGACGCACACAGCCGGTGCAGACGGACATGAATGCGTCCACAGATGGTGACTCTCCGGCAGTCACTCCTGACTGTTGCCGTGCCAACACACACATATATAAACACACATACAAGTACACAGAGCCTTGCGGCAGCAAACACAGCGACGCGTCATCGAGCATCTTTCTTTTTCCTCTTAACTGCTGAGGGGAAATCAGCGTGGTGTTAAGTAACCATTCAGCCGAGACCGCATGACAAACAAACAGTGAAACAGTCTGCAGGGAAATAAAATATGATTGAATAATATCTGCTGCCACCATTGATATGTTAATACACCTGTTTGATTCCCACGACCAAATAACGCTCCCACACTGATATATATTCGCTTGTTGATGTTTCCGCTCTGGACCGCTGAATCTTACCGAGGATTTCGCATTTGAATAATGAGGGAGGGCTGCAGCGCTCTCTTGAGCCTGAGCGACCTCTGAATAGCTGTTTTGGATGAGCCGTCAGAGTCTGCTCTGGAAGTGGCCAATAGACAGGTACTCCCAGGAATGAGTCACTTGAAAATGATCATCGTCGCCGCTGCTGTATAAGATAATGGACAACCATTACACTCCATTTTCCCCAGCTCCTCACCCACACAACGCTCGCTCTTGAAATATGATGCATCCACTGTGCTTAGCAAGCACTTAATGTCCAAAAGCGCCCTGTTTGTTGAGATTTACAACCTCGCTGGCAGGAGTAGGTGGGGGGGAGTGTTGAAGAAAAGAGTGTGTCGTCGGCGTATAGTGTTGTTCACTCAATGATTATCTCATTTTATTTACGAAGACAGACAGCTTTAGATGAGGTTAGAGGCTTCCTCTCTATTATCTCCGCTGCCTGGTGACGTCCTCCACGTCGAGGACTTTCCAAAGTTTCCCATCGAAGATGAATTAGCCGAGAAAAAAAGAAAAATGTAGGGGAGAGGGTGGAGGGAATAAAAAAAGTTACAGCACAGCTTTGTGGCGTCGGTGGCTGGATCGATGTCATTTCTAGGAGGATTAGGCCTCCTCTCAGAAATCTATTTTAATTACTGAGCACACAGGTAAACAAAGTGGTGGTGGTTCACAGGTATGGATCTGAGCGTCAGAGGAGTATTGATAGTGTGTGGCCTGTGTTAACCTCCAGGTGAGGCCTCAGGTAGAAGGCGAATTAAGATGTGGATCTGCTGCTGTCACCTGACAAACATGGTGCCACGGTTACCATGCAAGGTTTATAAACTGTATTAAATGTGGACATTTTTGCAGTTTATAAAGCCTTAAAGTATGCCTTGGGGTGGATTTTAAGTGGTTGCTTTATTGTGCTAATAAATTGCTTTGTAGTTTAGCAATATGACTTGATAATATATTAACTTAACAAAGCCATTAGACACAACTTTTAAACCTTGAATGAGGGTTTTTAAAGCTGTTGCTCATGAATAAAAAGTTTATTTATTTATTTAAGGATTATTACAGCAGTAAAGACTTTAAACCCTTAAAAAGGTTTGTGCTGATTAAGGGTTTTATAAGTTGTTATTCATGGCTTTATTAAGTCAATATGAACTAATAAATGATTGAGTCACACTTAATAATAGTATATAAAACATCATAAATTTATGTACCTTTTTAAAGTTACGGTAATAAATTGTGTGTTAATTAAAATTTTAAGTATAGATCATTAGTATAAATACATAAATGGTTAATTGCATGAATACAGCCAGAACAATAAGTATTTATTCCTTAATATGATGTCAACCCTTAACAAAATAAATAAAGTTAATTAGGTGCTTATACATGTTTATATATTAATAATACAAATTATTAACATTAGTAACAACTTAAACCCTTAGACACTTAAGGATTTGCATGAACTCCTACTAATACATATTTATAGATCAGAAATAAGAATTGCTAGGACTTGTTAAACACACTTTATCAACATTTGGGTTGTACAAGGTGTTGCTAATGGCTTTATTAAGTTCACAAATTGTGTTTTAATGCAGCAATAATCCATTAATAAACTGAATTAGCTCCTCTTTACCTACTTATTCTACTTGTTTACTGCTTCTTATTTTTATTTAGGCTCTTGTGGTAATGTTGCTCTAGCCTCTCTTTGCTGCTGTAATAATTTCACATTTCCCTGCTTGTGGAACTAATAAAGGATTATCTTATCTTATCTTATCTTAAATAGCATGGCGCTTCAGTTAATCCTGCATCATGACCTCAGCCCTAAATGTTGTTTCAGGCTCATGTCTGCCATAGAAAGGACATGTTGTTATAAAAATATTTATATATAAATATGTGTGTATTTGTCCTGGCAGTGTCTGCGAGAGTCTTTACAGATGTTTTATGCTCTTGATGATAATAATAATCTGTTTGCCTCAGCATGCCTGAGCTCGTCTTTGAGGAAGGAACCCCGTGTTGAGCTGGGTGATTAGCCACGCCGTGCTAGTCACAGGAAATGGAGTCACCGACGGACAGGCCGACTGCATTATAGATGAATGGCGTGCGTTCGTGGCCGCGAGCCCCCACAGAATACCTCTCAATTTCCTCCCCGAATGACAAAAGAAGCCACGCGCAATTTCCTTGATCCGGAGCATTTGTTTAACTGCGCCCTGCCCGTTTAACCCACCCATTCAGCAGTCTGTCTAGTCAGAAGGAAATTTCGACGATGTCAATTTATACAGCTCCAAGGAAGATCAGATAACGGCTGGCGGGGGTGATGGCAAAGGAATCTGGCCAGTGAATTTATCACTGCTTATTCCTCCGCAGCGCTAAATTTAGAGTCATCATTAAATACGCCCTAATATTTTTTAACATTTACATACAGGAGTGAAATTTCTTTCTAGTCTGCTGCACAAAAGACAGAGCTTGATGGTCGGGAAAAACTTACCGCAGGGTCAGAGGTCACAAATTACAATGAATATTTGATTTTTTTTAAAGAGGCTGTCATTTGTCAGATATCCTTATATCGCAGCTCAGAGCTGTCATCTTTCCAGAAATCTCTTCCTCTCCCTCCTCCTCCTCTCTGTCTTTGAGTTAGTGACAGCTCATCTCCCGGTCACTGCTTGCCGTCTAGACTTTGAACTCACTCTGTTTACTCCCTTATCTGTTGTTGTTGTTGTTGTTGTTGCTTTGCAACCAACTCTGCCGTTGTAATGGTGAGCTGTGAGCTGGGCTCCAGTCTCCGGCTTCAAAGAGGTGGATTTAAGGGCTCGTTGGTTGTTTTCACTGAGTTGAAGTCTGGCTCGCGGAACAGTTTTGTCGTCATTTTATATTTAATTATTTTTCTTTTTAACTGTTGCACCGAAGACGATGCTTCTCGGGGAGTTAATTGCGGTGTGCATCATGACTAATCTCATAATTAATTGCCTTTCGGAGGACCTAATCACATTGTTTGACTCTCGACTTTAGGTTTGGCGCCAGACTCGTTAACAAGGTGGTTAAACACGAGCAACACAATAGCGACACTTTTTTTTGTGCAGTGATTTGGAGGTTAAAAGATACCCTCTGGTGTATTTGATTTAAATAACTAGTTAGATTTCCCAGGTGACGTGTGGAAACAGGTTGATGAAGCCATTGCCAGCCATGCTCATTTTTTCTTTTTTGTAAAAGTGTGACTTTTTTGTCCGTTTTTTTTGTCAGAAAGACAAAGACGGCCTTGCGTTCGTATATCTGTCAGCTCACACGTGTCTGCATCTCTTCCTCCACACAGGGCTTAATTATGACGTTACCAAAATGGGCAGTTTGCAGCGACGCCGTGCTCGCAGAATCACACGGCGGACAGACTTAAAAGAGCTCATTAGCTCTCTCTAAAGGGCTGTTTACTGCACACTGTAATAGGCAGCTCTGTTGATGCAGATGGACGCCGAGTGTAATGAGAATGATTAGGGCTTCTGTATGTGGAGGCTGCAGGAGGCGAAAGACTCAACGCTTCAGAAGGTGGATTTCTGCTGGATGTTGTTTCAGCTGTGATCTCCTTACGACACTTCATTTTGAGCCTTTAAACCTTACGAATCCGAATACGTGTGCGAAAAAATGAGCCAATAGAACGAATTGAGCCATGATCAACTATTTTAATTGTGTACTGATGTACACTGTTTATAAAGTTAAAGTTTGTCACTTGTAACTGATCTCCATGTCATTTTTTTGCCCAAAATGGAATCGGTGGCATTAAAGAGCTTTCTTTTGGAGAAAAATCTGACAGCAAATTCAAAGACTAAAAAAAGAAAACAACAGTGAAAGGAGCGTCGGTGAATACATGTATTTTGTGTTTGTTAAAAAAGATATGGGGACACATTTAGAGCATTTAAAGCTGAAATGGTCTAGGCTAAATATTGTAGATTTGTGACATCAAAAAGTCACAGGAGTCCTGATGGCTTGTTTCAAACTCAGTTTCTGAATACACGGTGGGAGTACTTTGCCAATTTCACAGTATTTATACAGCATTTAAACCTGCTTTAGGATATAAAAGACATGGAAATGTCACTTTTCACACTGTGGGACCTTTAAACAGTTTCCTAGCCATCGCCCATCCTGCACCACCACATTAAGAGACTTTGCGCCGCTCGTTGCCCTTGGTTTACATCATATTGAATTAAAGGATACACCCCCACCCTTCCCTTTCACATGTTTTGGAAAAGGAGCAGCAAGTTCAAAGCGCTCGGTTCAAAGTATCCGTCCTCATTTGAATAACGTGGAGTAATCGCTATTACCTTATTTAAATAGTGCAAGTTATCATTTGGCCTTCGTTTGCATTGCCGAGGTAATCACTGCGTCTCTGCATTAACCTCATTACAGTGGAGATGAAAGGCCTGATGGAGCCTGACACACTCTTTTATATATGTTATCTTCATTAATGATGGAACTAGAAAGATTCATGTTTCTTTAAATGAAGAAGTGTCAAACTGTGTGGCTTGCTTTATTTAGTTTTTTTACTGTTCCCCGCCATCATCTATTCTTCTTCTCTCCATCCTTAACTTCTTTTTTTATCTCCGTTCAATCCTCTGTTCACCTCCCTGCACTCAAAATGAAGCCTGGACAGTCACACATTCATCTTAACACATCATAAGAATGGCACTTTTTTACAATGCAATACAAAGCTTTTCCCACAAAAAAAGATCTGTTAAATCAGCTGATTTTTGCAATCTGTCATCTTAAAATCCTTACCAGATTGCATGTCGCTGCAGGAATGTCAGATGCAAATTATTACATTTTTATTATTTGTACATGGAACAATATTTTAAATTAAAATCATAAAAAATACTTTTAATCTATGCTATTGTATTATCATATAACACATTTATATTGGAATGGAAAAATTTTGATTTTATCGCATTTGCTGCTTCGTCGTTGAGCTTGACTTGTTGTCTTTCTTTTATCAAGATTACTTCAGTTGTTTTTCTTCCTCCGTCATGATGCTTTTCATTTATGTTGGGTAGTCAGCTGAATTTTAATTCACAGCTAATTAAACAAAGGGTAGGATACCTATATAAGACCCATTATTCTGAAACTCTGATACTCCAAAAAAAGAAGCACACAAAACCCTGATATTCTTACCCGAAACCTAACCAAACTCACTCTGAATGACCCTGACCCTACAACCAACGGAGTAAAAAGAGGCTCATTCGCCAACAGGAAAAACAACCTGATGACTCATTCTGCATAATAAGTAGCCATGTGCTTCAGCTTTTGTCAGCAGGATATCAGGCTTTCTAGCTTTAACCTGACGCCACCCAATCCAATGAACGTCCTCAAACAGAGCATTGAGGTGTGACGGCATGTGCTGGAGTCCAGAAAATACAGTGGAAAGCCAGTGTCAATACCGCCTTGAAGGTCAAGGTGAAGTACTTGGCGACATTGTTGGGATATCTCGATCACCAACGATGGTCAATTGAGTTAGATTACTGAATGGAATATTACTTAATAACCCTGTTAAACAGCATGTGAAGCTTTCTGCAGCAGAATTCAAAGACATGTGGTCAGCTGACCCCTGCATCAATGAGGCCTCTTTATTCCTCTCAGGCTGAGAAAAGGTGTACAGCCAAGGTATATATTCATGTCTGTATGTGGCTTTCCCTGGCTATATATTATCTATTAATGAGCTGATGTAGGAATAATAGAGACTTGATGTGGACCGCCAAACTAGCGATTTGCTTCTGGCGACAGATCAAAGGCATCGCTGGAGAGCAAGCCTGACTTAAGAGCTCTTAAACATTGTTTGATTTACTCCGCTGCCACGAGACACAAGTTCAATGAAGATATTAGTTATTTACGACTATTTTGGGGGATGACAGAGTAAGACAAGGTTGCTATATTGGCAAAATCACCAACTACCTCTTTTTAGTGTTTTTAAAGCACATAACAGCAGGCTGAATCTGGCCTAAATTTCTTTTATGGCAATAATATATTCTCAATATTAAAGGAGCCTCCCAGCTAATACAGAACTTTCCGGAGCTCCGGTCTTTGTCTGAGGCGTCCCCTCAGAGGGTGACAGGCTCGCCAGCCTCCGCTAGACTCCCCTCGGCTAAAATGTTGTAAATTAACACAATTAGCAGATCGCCATTCTGCTAATTAGCCAGTGGCGTCTGGCGAGCGATGGCTAGAGAGGGTGTATCAGAGAGGAAATGGGAGTCTGGGGATTCCCCCCTCCTCCTTCTCGGCGTTGTTACCAAACAAACACAGGGCCTTGGAAAAGAGAGCAAGGCAGTGTGAGCGTGGATGTGTTTGTGGCTGCTTTTTTATTTGTTGTTGCTTTCAGGAGCATAAATGGATGAGAGCGAAGGGGGGTTTTGCTCCTCCATGAATGGATTTTCTTGTGCTTTACTCACATAAACCAATTCTCCAGACCCCCAGCTGTGGATCTCTGCACACTCAACCACAGCCAGTCAATAAGTCGGAGGAAGCCGCCTAAGTGACACCGATATTATCCTTTATTTGTGTGTGCTAAGTCAAATCAAATAGGGCGAGGAGGAGGAAGAGGGGGGTTCAATCTGCCACCGTGGCTGCTGTGATTACGCCTCGTCCAGCCTTTGATAGTGCCTTGGCTTTGATAGGGAGACAACGGCGAGTCGCCTTGCTACTGTCAGTGTTTGCAGATGGCATTGGCTGGGATTAAAGGAAACAGTGGCTCTCCAGCCTCCCGAGGCAATAAAAGAAGAGAGCCAGGTGAGTGCGCCTGAGATGAGATGGAGCAAGGAAGGAGGCGAGGGGAGGAGGCGAGGGAGTAAATAAGAGGAGGGGAGGGAATGAAAAGATAGATATCGAAATGGATGGAGAATAAAAGGAGGTAAAGGGGAAATAAAGAAGGATCGAGCAGCAGGAGGAGGAGGTGGAAAATGGACAAAAAAGCAAAGACTGAGAGGGAAGACAAGGCAGCAGAGAGGCATGAAGATGAGAGGCAGACAGAGGAGGTAAAGAGAGAGAGAGGAGGTCAAGGTGGAGCTGTGCAGACAGGAACTAAGCCTGAGACACAATGTGTTGTAATTCATCGCTTGCTGCAGCTCCTGCCTGTGTTTGTCCGTCTGGGTCAGTGGATGTGAGCGTGTGCACGTCAGCATGCATGAGCGCAGCCATCGCTAGGGTTTTTTTTTGTGTGTGTTCGATGAAAGCGCCGGAGGGAGGGTGGATGTGGATGTGTGTTGCTTTGCGGTACTCGGCGAGGAGCATTTTCAAACCCATCTGCAGCCTCCTCAGATGAGCCGGGGATTATAGAGTGACCCTCCATGCCTCTGTCTTATTGGTCTGGCCGGGGTGCATTAGGCTGCCGTCAACCAGCCATCCCATCATCCCTCTGTACCTGCCGACACACACCTGTCCTTCTTATGATCTGTCAAGTTGTGTATGATAAATAAAAATCAAGAGCACCATGCCGAATAAGCCTCAAGGTGACTACCACCTTTTTAATTGATCACCCTCCATCCCAGGCAATTTGAAGGTGTTGTCATTTTAATTATAGCTAAAATCATGTGTTGCTGTGTGTGTCCATGTCTCCCAGGCTTAAAGATGCAGTGGACCCCCGAGCACAGCCAGTGGGCCGAACAGCACTTCGACATCTCCTCCACAACGCGCTCGCCAGCCCACAAGGCGGAGGCCTACAGGGCGGTGCCTGGCCACCTGCAGCGCTCCGCCACCTACCAGTACGCCTGGGCTAATGACGACATCTCGGCACTTACCGCCTCCAACCTGCTCAAAAAATATGCTGAGAAATATTCTAGTATCCTGGAGATGCCAGGCTCCTACTCAGAGGCCCCGGCCGTGATGAACGGGCGGAAAGGCGAGTCCGAGCCCTGGCAGGACGGCGTCTACCCCATGAGCTGCATTCCTGAGGGGGTTTCCATCAGGAAGGGAGGGGTGGCGGCAGCCTCAGAGGTGGTGTCTGGCATGTGCAGCTCCCCTGGCCTGGCCTCCAGCACCCTGAGTGAGCCCAGCTACTCCAGCAGCAGCTGTGGGAGCCACAGTGCCACCACCCTTCACTCCTCCTCCATGCCTTCTCAGGAATATGGACCTCCGTACAGCAGCTCCTACCTGCACAGCAGTTATAGCTCCCAGTCTGCCCCTGCCCCAGCACTTCCCTCCCCACTGCACAGCTCTGGGCTCCTGCAGCCACCCCCTCCGCCGCCCTCCCATCCCACTTTAGTCCCAGCTTACAATGGAGGCTCCCCCAACTTGTCTAGTTATAATTACCCCCCAGCAGGCTACTCGGCTCAGAGCTCCGTTGGGCCAGGATACAGCCCTGGAGGAGCAGCCCCTCCATCCTCATACCTCCCCTCAGGCATAGCTGCACCTACACCGCTTCCCCCCTCCTCTAGTTTACCTGGCTACCCATACCAGAGCCACAACCTGACCCCGATCGCCCCCACACCTCTCAGCAGTAGCTCCTCCAATTCACTGAAGAGGAAAGCCTTCTACATGGCAGGCCAAGGAGAGATAGACTCCACTTATGGTAACTTTGGTTATGGCCAGGCCCGGAGCTCGGCTGAGAGCCCCATGTATAGGATAGCTGACAGCAGCAGTGCAAACGGAGGCTCCAGCAGTGCCAGTGGCAGTGGATTTGACAGGAGTGCCGAAAAGTCATCTTTACCTTTTAACCCTCAGAAGCAGTCCACGATGTCCTCGGAGCAGAGGAAGTACAGCAGCCAGGCGACAGGTGGGCCTCTGACTCCGCCGGCCTACGTCACCTCCACCCTGGGGGGTTCCCGCTCAACAGATTCCCTTGCCAGCTTCACCTCCCCTTCCCTCAGCGAGCAAGGAGCTGATGACCACCGTCTACACCTGTCCCACTCAGCACCAGGGCCTACCTCCTCTTCGTCCACTTCCTCCTCCCGACCTGCTGAAGAGCAGCTAAAAACCAGTGACCCTCACCTCCTGGACATGGTTACCTCTGAAATCGTTCAGCAGGGGCCCCCAGTGGATTGGAGTGACATCGCAGGACTAGAACTGGCCAAAGCTACTTTGAAGGAGGAGGTCCTATGGCCCATTCTGCGCCCAGACATGTTCAGCAGTTTAGGACCAGCCCCACGTTGTGTGTTACTGTTTGGCCCTAGGGGCAGCGGAAGGACGTTGCTGGGTCGCTGCCTGGCCAGCCAGCTGGGTGCGCCATTCCTGCAGCTTAATGGCTCCACGCTGGCTACCAAGTGGCTGGCAGAGGGAGAAAAGATTATCCGAGCGTCCTTCCTGGTAGCGCGCTGCCGGCAACCTTCAGTATTGTTCATCAGCGAAGTGGACATGCTGCTGTCAGCCCACCTCAGTGAAGAGAGTCCCATCAACCGGCTGAAGGGGGAGGTACTTGCCCAGCTGGACTCACTTCTCATGGGCTCAGGTGAGGACGGAAGCAACCAAGTGTTGGTGGTTTGCTCCACAAGCAGACCGCAGGACATGGACGAAGGGCTGCGCCGGTACTTCGCACGGAGGGTCCTCGTTCCTCTGCCCGACAGCGCAGCTCGTCACCAGATCGTTAGCCAGCTCCTGGCTCAGTCTCAGCACAAATACTGCATGAGTGAGGAGGAGTTGACGCTGCTGGTGCAGCGCACAGAGGGTTTCTCCGGACTGGACCTGGCCAGACTCTGCCAGGAGGCCCTCGTCAGCCTGTTACACGTCTCTGCACAGGGCATGGACATGTCAGGTATGATGCCCAGGGGACAGGTCAGGCCCCTCACCTACCAGGACTTTGAGAGTGTCTTTTGTAAATTCCAAGCCAGTATATCACAGAAAGAGATTGACACGTACACTGAGTGGAACAAAATGTTCGGCTGCAGCCAGTAAAACATTGGTTCCGCCCTTGAGAAAAAAGAGGCATCCATCCATTCTGGAGGGAAAGGCTCACAGAAGGCCAACACAAGCCCCACTGGGTTGAGTTTAGATGCACCGAGAGACCTGGTTTGATGAGACAACTGGCAGCTCTGCCGCTAATGAGCAAGAGTTTTAATTTGAATGCGTGACACTCCAGAAAGCCAGGCATTGTTTACACATTGCAAGAAAGTTGGCTTCAGAATAGACGCCCCCGTGTCTGTGTATATATCGTTAATGTTCTCGAGATTCAGTTTGCTATCCAAGTGCCTGAAGTGGTGCTTTCTGATTTTCTTTCTTTGTTCATTTTGCCTCACAATCTACATTCATGGCATGAGCTTGATGATTATCAAGAGCTTTAAAATTTCAGCGGAGAGTCTGAAAAACAAGAGATTGACACACGCCAATCAAATCTTTATGGTCTGACTAAGAGCAGTAGTCCGTCAGGGTGACAGTAGTCTGGGCCCGACTTCACACCCATCTCTTCTGATCCCGTGTCTGCGAAACAAATGTAACAAACTCAGGAAAGCGTTTGTGAATTGTACAGTACCTCAAGATATCTTGACGAAAAAGCACTAAGATCTGACAGGTGGTTTGACAGTTTATGGTTCATGAAGCAGTGTTAGGTGTGCCTCAGCTGGCTGGCATGAATAGCAAAGAGGTGACGATGAATGTACTAGATATTTTCTGGAGTGATGGAACATAATCAATAGTAAAAACATCTCGTTTTTTTATATTTCCTCACAGCAGGTGCTTTAGAGACCTGTTTGAAGCTTATTTCCGTTGCTTTTAAAAACAAATTACAGTTTTAAACTTCACAAAGGTGTGTGTTTTTTGTTTTTGTTAAGAGACAAGCAGGTGTTGGGGTGATGGGAGTTATATATTTATTAAAACAACCATGGTCAGCATTGTTTCTATGACGTGATCTCGGCTGTGTGGAGGCTCCACCAGTTTGTCAGTGAAATATTGGCTCATGGTCATTCTCTGACAAGTTGATGCCAAAAAACACAAACTTCTAAAGGGATAGCGCAACCATCATACACACCTTTTTCTTTCCATTAGCCGGTTAGCTTATCTTAGGTATACAAGCTAAAAACAGGAAACAGGTGACAAAATCTGTTATATATTTTTTGTTTAACCCCTACAAAACCCCTACAGATATTTTTTTAATTGGATTTGATATGAAGAAATGGAAATATGGGTTTTGCAAAGTTGCCTTGTCACTCACACTGTTTAGCTGTATTTGAAGTGGATAAGCTAATGATTAGGCCATTCATCCAGTGCATATCGTCCATGTTTACACTTCAAGTGCAGACAGTAAATTTCTGTTTTTGCTGGAGGTCAGGTGTTTCATGACAGTAATTCTGATTGATTGACATCTCTGTGATGCTGATAGTACTGCAGTGGTCATGTTATTCCATCATGAGATGCAAACATCACCTCAGAGCAGTGGGCTAAATTTACACTTGCTGTGTTGTTGAGTGCCGCAGACAACCTCTTATTCGTGGTTTTGGCGAGTTACAAAATCTATGAAGCGTTTCAGAGGTGGACAGCTAATAGCTTAGCTTTCTGCTATCAGTAATCACCAGTTGGCTGCTGCACTGCAGCGGTTAGGCTAAACTATTGAAGGGGAAGTGCTGTTTTTTACAAATTGGACCTTTTTTCTGGGATAAAATACTGCCATTTACTGTCCCATTTCACTTTGGAGTCACTGAAATACTTATTTGTGGTGATTTCACATACACATACATGCTTTGTTTTAGTTCAGGCACTGTGAAGGACACATAGGTGGACACCAGGGGTCCTACGATACACAGCAAGTAGAGTCTGTTTACACACTGAATTTTCTCAAATTACAAACATCTCGTTTGTGTCATTTACTGGCTCCTATTAAATGGATATCATCAAATCCAAATATCATCAGAAATACTCCAAATGACTCCAAAGTGAAATGGGTGAGTAAATGTCAGTATTTTATCCCAGAAATAAAGTCCAGGTTGTAAAAAACAAAACAGCACTTCCCCTTTAAAGAGGTGAAGTAGACTGTTGCTAAATAGGCTTAACTATTCAAGAGAAAAAAATGTTGCCACTAGGCTAAACTATTGAAGAGATGGAGACACTTTGTTGCTAAATGGGCTAAATTATTAAAGGGATGTAGAAAAACTGTGCGGATGCTGTCCATGTCTGAAACGCTTCATTGATATTATAAACTCCACGCTAACACTGGCGGCCTCTGAGACTGAGTGACTGTACATATTCAGAAACACTTTCCCTATTTTATTAAAAAAAAAACAAACTGAAATACATCCAGTAACAGAGCGACATAGTTAGCACAGCAATACTGCAACAGACACTGTTTTAATCAGTCAGAAAATCAGAATCTGTCAAATTTACTTCATCCAAAATGGCTGCCCCAGACTAACTAATCCAGTTCAGTTTGTGTCATCTGTAACTGTGTTGGTCAGTTTTCACTATATTGTGTTGCATTGAATGTATTTTGGGTCTTTATCCTGTTTCCTGTCCTTTAGCTCCACAGGAGCGTCTTAGTTTCATGTAACCGTGCACTGAAGCGTTTTGTGTGGAACGGTGTTTCGTCCAAATATACAGTTCTTCAAATGTTTGATTCCATCACCCAGGGTCAGGTGTTTGCCATCGTTGCCCTGAGTTAACAGTACTGCTGATTACCAAAATATTTTCATGTTTCTGTAATGGTAAATCCACCAGTATGTGTAAGCTCTTTAGCTAAAATGTTATATTTAATGCTAAAATTTAATTATTGCTATCCAAGAATTCTTAAATTTGCTGTTTTACATATAAAACAGAAAAGAATAGTGCAGCACATTATTATTTTTTTTGCCAAATTTCTGACTTCTCCATGAATTCCAGTGTTCTGGCTCAAATTTGGTTTAAAAAGGTGAATTCAGTTTCACTTTGTGTTCAAAATGGTGAAGCGTAGTGAACTCAGTGAGGAAGAAAGAGTTGAATGAGATGATGCTGGAGGACCTTTGCTGCTCTAACACATTTGTTAAACTCTGTCTGTCCTGAAAGAGACTCGTCTGATCTTTTATTGTGCTTTTTTGCGTGATGTACTGTGAGTGAAGCTACATGCTGGATGTAAAGGCCCACTCTGTGTTGCTATCTCTGGTTTTCGGCGCCGTCGCTGCAGCACCTGATGTGGTTGGTTGGGTGGGTGAGCGGGGGTAAGTTCTGCTGACCGTCAGCAAAATTGACAGGAAAGGAAAGACAGTCAGGCAGCAGCGTGGCGGCAGCACAAGAGGGGGAACAGCAAGAGTGGTCCGTCAGAAAACCACCCTCAACAATCTGTACCAGGATTCCTTCTGTCAGCAAATCCTCTGGAGAGAGAGTCCCTTCAGACTGAAAGAAACCCGCTAATGCACTTCAGAGCACAACAACAGCACAGACGTCCTCTTCCCACCACCACCACACAAACAAACGACTTGAAACGCCGGTCAACGCTACGCTTGTTTGTTTCGTGCTGCCTTCTTTTGACCTTTTTATTTTGAATCCAGCTTTTATTTCTTAGCTTTTTTCCCTCCTTCTTTCTTTAGATGGACGCTCGAGTTTGTCTTTAAAGCATTTCTACCTCATAGCTACAAAACATTCACAACATGTCTGACATTTTGTGAAAAATGCATTGGGGGGAGAAAAAACAACAACAAAAAAAACAAAGTGAAGAGTATGACACCATGAAGTTTGGCGCAGTCTACCTCAGACGACTGTACTTAAAACATTTAGCTGATGGTGCAACCGCAGGCTGCAGCACCACCCCTGATAACGCCGACGTCAAAAACACACTCGCAAGCGATTTGTGTGGAGGAAGAGCCGGGGTCGACCCGGAAATGTATAAACCAATACATTTGCTTTAATCTTTTGTGAACTACTGTGGTTGTGCGCGTGTGAATGTGTATATACGTGGGCACTCTTCTGTTTTTTATTTAGTGTGTTGGATTTTATAAATTGTTAGTATATATATAACACACTTGCACAACTTTAAACCAAGAGTGTAACGTGTTTTCTGTTGTACATACCTATACATACAATACAAATGCACCACTTGTTTATATGTGTGAATATGTTGCCATACTTGCAGTCAATGTATTTTCATGTAATCTTAGGTACAAGCAGCAACAAACGATTCATTAAAGACATTTTCTTGGGAGATTACATCTTGTCTTTTTATTGTTGTTGTCGGTCACATTGATGCTCTGAGGGACAAAGAAGATTTATTTATCATTTATCGAAAGGAAAAAAAAAATAGTATTGTATTGTCCTGCCAAAAAATAGCCCAGCTGAAAAATCGCCTTAATGAGCCTCGAGTTAGTCACCCTTGTGTGCAATTATAAAATCATCCGTGTTGCGCGGGAAGCTGTCGCTTCTCTCATTAAAATGTAACAATTCATTTCTCTTGCTGTGGTAAGAGTGGCAAGACCAAAACATTAAGGCTTTAATTATCTTTCTCCATCACAAAGAATTTGGATTGCGCGAGTGCTCTTAATGAAAATGATGTGCATTAAAGCCCACTGCATTTTCTGAGGTATCATTATATAGCCGGCGGTGAGGTGTGGGAAGCTGCTGTATAGCCTCTGTAATTATCCGCAGGAAAAAATAACCATGAGAGGTTAGAGTGCGCAGAAGGCTCTTTATTTTGCCACTTTGGAACATGCTATAGCCATGATCAGAAATTATCCACGACATAGTTTTTCCTCGGTCACATTTAAAGCCGTTATTTCTTGCAGAGTTGAGCAGCAAAGAGACATGATCGTCTTCTGAGCTGCAGAAGAGACGAACGTCAGGAGGAGAGATGGAAAGTCGTTCTAGTTCCAGGTTTTAACCGCCCTGTCCTCCTCACACCGGAGGCCTCTCCTCACAATTAAAATATGCTAAAGTGATAATTTTCCTTAAGTAGTCTTAAATGTGCGATCTGTTGAAATATGAGAGGAAATTGCACACAGCTCACAAAAAAAGGTGGTTTAACGGGGGTAAAGCCAGAATAAATTATGCAAATAACTCAAAGGACTTTACCACTTAAAAGCCTAATTTTCCTATAATCAGCACACTGTCGCCTGATATCTCCCCCCACCACCTCTTATTAAAAGTGACTGTTCTTTCGCCGATCATCAGATGGCTCTATCTGTCAGCGGCCTCTGAAATGACTGCAGACTGCCAGACTAAATGCTAAAGCGTTTCGCCAGAGCTTTTAGATGATGGTTACATTCCCACACAAGTAATTATGCGTCGGAGAGTCCGGGAATAAGGTTTAATTATACAGTAATCGCCCGTGATGGACACTGGGAAGTGGTGAGTGCCGCCAGACTGCAATCCATCAATGACAAACCTCTGGCTGGTTTTAATTCCTCCTCATTTGCATCCCTAACCTCCACACCAAGTTGCGCAAACGCTGTTAAATGTTAATGGGACCTGTCTCACCACTCAAACTGAATGCTTAAGCCAATTTTTTTGCAGCTACTTTCATCTTCTTTTCCATCGAGCTACTCCTTTTCTTTTGCCTGAAAGCTGTCCTCTCCTTTCCTGTCATCCTTCTCAATCTTCTCGACATCCCCCCTCCATCCTTCCATCCATCCTTCCTTCCTTCCTTCCTTGCGGGCCTCGCCGTGGAAGAGGCACCGAGCGGTCACTGATGCACTAATTGGGAGCAACGCTTACAGTTTTATCTCCCCCCGCCACTAATAGCGGTCTGCGCTGAAGCAACTCACCTTAGGAGGAGGGAAGGATGGATGGATGGGGTGGTGGTGGTGGTGGTGGTGGTGGGGGCTCGGTAGAGGCCTTGAATGAGAAATTCCTCCATGCAGACCACAGCGCAGACTCAGTGTGAGATTGGTGAGATTGGGCCCTCAAGCCATCATGGTTAATCCATATCCCGCAGGACCTCGGACTCAATTCCCTGCTTCATTAATTGAAAACGATGGCCTTTTTTTTGTGAATAAAACAAGACGCCATTTACGTGAAGAAAAGAAAAAAGCATTTTGTCTGGTTTTGTTCCTGAAGTAGCTGCAATCTCATTATGCTCCTGTGCGATCATCTTTGTCTTGATTGTCTCCCGGCGTCGGCAGAGATAAATATACACACTGCGCTTTGCTTTGCTTTGCTTTGCCGATGCCAGGACTGTTTTTCAGTGAATCATTTGAAGTCTTATCAGCCTTTATGGAAATAAAGCCTTTGCCTAATAAACTGTTCCACAGGCTTCGGGAGAGTAGCGCATAAACACCTTTTTTCTGCCGACAACGCCATCATTAGCGCATCTTGTTCAATGCTTTACACATAATTGGAATCAACATCTATTGTTCGTGTTCTTGACCTTCCACTTGTTTTCCGGCAGACACTCGGAAACATTGTATTACTGCTGAGAGGGAATCTTAACTAGGAGAACACATGCTAAGAGCCTCTGCTTTGTTTTATCAGGGGCACATTGCTTCACTTTGAATAAACCCATACCTTTCTGATTTAATGATAAAAAATCCCTTTGTGTATTCTGACATGCAATTTAAATTAATCGCATTGTCTATTTTCTAGCGCGCTCTGTTGACATCTGACTGTGCTGGACAATAGTATGGGAAGGATTCATTACTGATATTCATAACCATCGTATAACTTCACTGTTACTTGAGCAAAAAAGTGCATTAAAGCTGCAATACTCAATATTTTTATATTAACAGTAACACAAAGGCTTGAACGTGAAATCTGCAGTTCTACAGAGCAATTCGATTCGTCCGTCTCTTACTTTTCACTCCCATTATGAGTGTTTCCACCGCAGGCACAGTCAGCTGATAGCTGGTGAACAAAGTGGAGCATTTAGCTGCTATGTGTCCTTCTGGGGTTGGTGGAGACCAAAGCGGTGCTAAAAGCCCTAAAACTTAAAGGTGCTCTCCTTCTGTGTGTGTTGCAATCAGAGCTTCTCCGTGATTTTGTGTCGTTATATGGCGCTCTGCATTTTGAACTCAGCACCTTTAATGTAACTGTGGTTCATGTTAGCAACTGTCAGCAACCACTGGTCATAATCAATTAAAAATTTGTCCAATGATTTTGCTTCTATTCAAACTTTTTGTGCAGGCGAATGGTCCCCGTCAGTGACATATATACTACATATATTACATATCAGTGGTCTTTCAAGGTAATATACATAACATGTATGTAGAACTTTAATGTCTCTAGTTGATTGTAATGCAAATTTGAACAACTTCACATCCTAGTGGATGGTTTAATCAGTAATAAAATGTTGTCTTTTAAATGTTTTAATGTAAAATCGGAAAAACAAATCGTTTAATATATAATTTAAGCTCTGCAGTGATTGATGACAAAGATGTCAAGATGTAGGAATGTATCCGTCTTTTGCTGATGCATGGAGATCCTCAGAACAACTCCCATGCAAATGCTGCTCTTGATTATGCTAATTTATTATTATGTTAATGTTTTTTGCCGTTAATAATGCACGATGTTGGCATATTGATAACGCATTACATTTATTGTCATGCAAATGACACGTTAGAGGCTCATTAATTGACACTTATCAGAGAATCTAAAGCAGGGAGAATGAGCTTTGATTCGGTGAGAAATAACAATAACTGCGCTCGTTCACATCTGAAAGGTGTCGCTCACGACTCGAGATCTGAAACGTGCTTTAGGTCGAACAGCTGGCTGCTATCAGTCTGGCTCTCCTCTTAAAGAGGCAGCCATCATGGAGATCCAAAGGCGGCGAGGCCTCCCCCCCACTCCAGTAACTAACGGCTAGTCGGACGTGACGTCGCCTCGCTCTGCAGGGAAGAAAACTTAAAACAAGCCTTTTTCCAGGCGTCACAGGAGGGTACCTTCAGAAACACTTTTTTTTGTGTTGTCAGACCGGCGCCGTGAGTGGCAGACCGACCGACTGACAGCCGGCAAGCTCGTCTCTGGAGGATTCCTGCCGCCAACGAAGGTGTCGCTGAGTGAACCACCAGGACTGTGATGTGCATTAGGAGACCTCTACAAAGACACAAGTTGTGTTTTTCTGGTGTATTTATTATTACGATTATTATGAGATCCATCATCTGTCTGCCTCCTCTCACATCGTGTTTCTTGGCAGTGATGGACGGGCTGAGATAACTCCTGCCTCCCTGATTGATTTCATAACAGCACATACCGCACCGAACATCTATCTGATCATCGCTCTCATTTTCTGCGGAGGTGTTGTTTCCTCCTGCACTTCCTGATTCTCTAAGTAACGCCACACCGTGCATCACTGCAGATGGAGACGTCCAATTAGCAGCCAGTCAGGCTGTGTTAGCTTAGCTGAGAATACATACACACCTACAAACACACACCAAATGCACACGGCCGCTTGCTGTTTCCACATGAGTACACTGAGTGGATGTGGGGGAGGGGATCGGCAGCGGCGGCGGCAATCTCACCCAATCATGTGTGCCGGGAATGACTTCATTAGGAGGCCCCTGCAGAAGTCCTGTGCCTGGGAATTGCACCGGGGGATTGGAAGGACGGAGCAGAGGTGGAGGTGGTGGAAACAGGAATGAGTCCTGAATCCTCCTCCACCTTCCCCCACCACCAGTCTTTTATCTGGCGTGTGATGGAGAGATCCAAATCAACAGCTATCAGTCAGGTGGGCCCCAGGGCGAAGGCCCCCGGCGATGGGGTGGGGGATGGGATGGTGTCGACGAGGACGAGGTCTGACTGACGGGGTGAGCGTCAACGCTCCTCCACAGGTCCATCACACCATCGTCTCCTGGGTCACACTGGTCCAATTTTACTATCAGGAAAATATCTCAAATTTGCAAAACTTGAGAATATTTTTGATTATGCAGCTACAGTCCTCTGAAGGTGGTGGTGAGTCAGCGTTTCTTAAATCTATTCAGACCTCCTTAGTCCTCAAACATCCCCAAAAAGAGCAGGCCTCCTTCATAAACCTAAAAACCTCTCATAAACCACATATCTACCTAACTCTATCAATTATACCATACTGATATGTTTATATTTATAATTTGTTATGCAATCATTGTCGTGTCTTGTTGTTGCTTCTTTTACCATACTTCTTCACATGATATATAATAATAATATATATGGCAATTATTCTCCGAGGCTAACGTTATGCTAAATAAAGTGTTTAAAACTGTGAAATATTGTAGATTAGTGACATTACAAAGTTACAGATATCCTGACGGCAGGTTTCAATCTAAGTATTTCTCTGTGGATACTTTCACAGTGTTTATACAGCACTGAAATTTGCTTACTTACAATAATAATAATGATAAAATAATAATTATCTCACTTTTTACAATATGGCACCTTTAAAAGTGTATTCTTAGACTTTTGATAGTTGATTTAAGCAAATCATGCTTGTTTATGCACATACAGTGTCTCTGAGATTTAAAATGAATACATCATTTAAAATCTCAGAGACACTGTATGTGCATAATGTAATGTGCATTACTCAGAAACCCTCTTTCTTAGGTTTGTTATTGTTTTTCGAGGACATCTAACAGCCCATATATCCCTCATTATTGTACAAAAGCAGCCTGCTATGTAAATATTCCTCATGGTGCTCAGAGATGACATGGACTCGATGTAGAAAGAGTTTAAGCGAAGGTCACTCTGGATTGAGAAGTTTGTCAGAAACGTGATGACATCAGCAGTCTGTAAACTAGACCTACAAAATAAAAAAAAAAAACAGGGCAAACACAGCAACCCAAACTGAGTGCCACCGCTCTGCCAGAAATGATTGCCTCCGAGGTTTCTTTTTTTCTCCACCCATCCCCTCCCTGCTCACCCATGCCTTTCCTCCACCTCCTCCATCTCATCCACCACTACATCCCCATCCCCCACCACCTCCTCCATGCCTCACATGCTTGTACTGTGGACGGCTGGTTGCCAGATATGTGTAAGCTTTCTGGGAAACATGGTGCAGGCGGGGGAGCCGGATCTGGATTTAATGACATTAAACATGCTTCTTATGCTCAATAAGAGGCCTATATTATGATTGATCCCGGACAGTCAACATTAATCCAGACACAAATGGAATCGTCCGTCACCGAGTCCACTGAGTCATCAATATCTGTAGTTATTTCTCCCCCCCTACACTTTCCTGGATCGTTTACAGTGAGTAATCATCTGTCTGGTCGCTCGCGTCTCGGGGGTTTGATCGGGACGACGCTTTTGAACAGTGGCGGAAAAAACCTGCCTGACAATTCAACCAGCCACTCGCTGAAGATTGAGAGGGCCCCATTATGTCGGCCGCCTGTGGCCATATCAGAAGGCTTTTCTTCTCTCGACATAACGCACAGCGGTAAATAAATCACAGCTCCAACTCTTGTTTATCGATCGGCCCTCGCTGCGAGCTCCTTCTCTTTTTTTCCCCTTATCCACGTCTGCTCGTTCTTCTCTGAGGGATGAATTGTTGCTTTGTGTATTGAGGAGGGCGAGACTGTCAAAACACCAGAGGTGTTGTGTCAAGGCAAAAAAAAAAAAAAAAATGGCGACGAACAGGAAAGTGCTCAGACCCACTGCGATGCTGCGTATTAATCAAAATAATTTCAATCAGCAGCGGCATTTGTGTCGGGGAGTCCCGTGTCCTGCTGGGACTGCTCCACTGGTGCCTTTGTTTCACTTCAATTAGTTACAGGAAGTAATTGAAGGCATTCTGGGTACTTATTTAATCAGGACATGCCCAATTAAGCTCAATTAAGCTAAGCTTAAATCCAAAAACTCACAACATCATTGATTGGATAGACTTTTAAGGCTGTTTAGAGTCCCTGAAAAATGATAATCTTCCAGTTCATATTCATGTTTTTCATTTCTACTGAAACACGTTTAACGTCCAATAAATCCCTTTATTCTCCTCATATTGTTTGTTTGAATATTTCACATTCACTGCCTGCCTGAATCACTCCGTTTTTGTGCGTTTCAGCTTCATGTTACCGCAGAACTGTGTTGCTAAGCAACAGTTTGGGGCCACGTTTACGTCCTGTTGAGGTTATTATTGTTAACGAAAACAAACGAAATGATACTAGAACTAAGAAAACATTTTCATTAACTGAAATAAATAAAAACTATAATTTAAAAAAGATTACTAAATCAAACTGTATTGCGTGTTTATGAAACTAACTAAAACCTATAGAAAGTATAGATAAAATCCTTCGTTTTCGTCTTTGTCAATTTTGGATTGATATGAAATTGATTTATTTTGCTCAAGCAATTTTTACATGAGCTGGAAGCACCGTATGGCACCTCATGGTCCGTCACTTCTCGTCACTTCCCATGCCCCAGCATGGGCAACACCTTCAGCTTCACAGGCTGTCACATTCCGGCCATTCTTCACCTGTCCACCAGGAGGCCACAGTCACCTGACTGTGCTCACCTGTTTCTACTTCCACCTTGTCAGCCCTGCAGTCAGCTGTGTTTCCTGTTTCTACTGGATCAACCTGTCTGCTGATGAAAACTGGAGCAGAAAGCTTTGAATTTGAAAAGTTGAGTTTCTTATCTGGTGGTTACCCAAAAATGAGGCACCAGCACAGGCATACATCAGGCCACGATTACTTATCAAACACCCAACACATCAGAATGAAGTCTTCACCCCTACTCTCCTTTGAAAAGAGCCACACAGACCCGTCATCTGCTGCTGGAGGTAAGAACAATGCTGGACCAGTTTCAGTATTACTGTTTGATGGACTAGTTTTTGTTTGGTGTACAAGCTGTGTGTGTAAATATGTTGCTGCCGTTCCAAGGCTATGCTATACTGTAATGTTGTTGTTGTTGTTTAAGAGAGTAGATCTGTGCTGAGTCTGCCCTTTAAGTTCTATGTACATTTACCTGAGTTGAAGTTCTCCTTGCTTCTGATTGGTTAGTTTGGTCACTTTTGAGTCAGAGGTAGGAAGTCAAGAAGTTGTTGTTGTGGTTATGATGTGTGGAGGGTTACAGATAATTATTCATCTCCATCCTGCTTTTTCTTTTTCTACGAAGTTTTATCATCACCACATATTGAACCCTCACAAGACACAATGCTATAATTTATGCTGTGCTATAATGTGTCCAGTCTATGCTATGCCATGCTATAATGTGTTCAGTCTATGTTATGTTGTGCTGTAATGTGTCCAGTCTATGCTATGCTGTGCTATAATGTGTCCAGTCTATGCTATGCTATGCTATGCTATAATGTGTTCAGTCTATGTTATGCTGTGCTATAATGTGTCCAGGCTATGCTATGCTGTGCTATGATGTGTCCAGTCTATGCTATGCTGTGCTATGATGTGTCCAGTCTATGCTATGCCATGCTATAATGTGTTCAGTCTATGTTATGTTGTGCTGTAATGTGTCCAGTCTATGCTATGCTGTGCTATAATGTGTCCAGTCTATGCTATGCTATGCTATGCTATAATGTGTTCAGTCTATGTTATGCTGTGCTATAATGTGTCCAGGCTATGCTATGCTGTGCTATGATGTGTCCAGTCTATGCTATGCTGTGCTATGATGTGTCCAGTCTATGGTATGCTGTGCTATGATGTGTCCAGTCTATGGTATGTTGTGCTATAATGTGGACAGTCTATGTTATGCTGTGCTATAATGTGTCCAGTCTATGCTATGCTGTGCTATAATGTGTCCAGTCTATGCTATGCTGTGCTATAATGTGTCCAGTCTATGTTATGCCGTGCTATAATGTGTTCAGTCTATGCTATGCTGTGCTATAATGTGTCCAGTCTATGCTATGCTGTGCTATAATGTGTCCAGTCTATGCTATGCTGTGCTATAATGTGGACAGTCTATGTTATGCCATGCTATGATGTGTCCAGTCTATGCTATGCTGTGCTATAATGTGGACAGTCTATGCTATGCTGTGCTATAATGTGTCCAGTCTATGCTATGCTGTGCTATGATGTGGCCAGTCTCTGTTATGCTATGTGTCCAGTCTATGCTATGCTATGCTATGATGTGTCCAGTCTATGCTATGCTGTGCTATAATGTGTCCAGTCTATGCTATGCTGTGCTATGATGTGTCCAGTCTATGCTATGCTGTGCTATGATGTGTCCAGTCTATGCTATGCTGTGCTATGATGTGTCCAGTCTATGCTGTGCTATGATGTGTCCAGTCTATGCTGTGCTATGATGTGGACAGTCTATGCTATGCTGTGCTATGATATGTCCAGTCTATGCTATGCTGTGCTATGATGTGTCCAGTCTATGCTGTGCTATGATGTGTCCAGTCTATGCTATGCTGTGCTATGATGTGTCCAGTCTATGCTGTGCTATGATGTGTCCAGTCTATGCTATGCTGTGCTATGATGTGTCCAGTCTATGCTGTGCTATGATGTGTCCAGTCTATACTATGCTGTGCTATGATGTGTCCAGTCTATGCTATGCTGTGCTATGATGTGTCCAGTCTATGTTATGCTGTGCTATAATGTGTCCAGTCTATGTTATGTTGTGCTATAATGTGTCCAGTCTATGTTATGCTGTGCCATGATGTGTCCAGTCTATGTTATGTTGTGCTATAATGTGGACAGTTTATGTTATGCCATGCTATTATGTGTCCAGTCTATGCTATGCTGTGCTATAATGTGGACAGTCTATGTTATGCCATGCTATGATGTGTCCGGTCTATGCTATGCTGTGCTATGGTGTGGCCAGTCTCTGTTATGCTATGTGTCCAGTCTATGCTATGCTATGCTATGATGTGTCCAGTCTATGCTATGCTGTGCTATAATGTGTCCAGTCTATGCTATGCTGTGCTATGATGTGTCCAGTCTATGCTATGCTGTGCTATGATGTGTCCAGTCTATGCTATGCTGTGCTATGATGTGTCCAGTCTATGTTATGCTGTGCCATGATGTGTCCAGTCTATGCTGTGCTATGATGTGTCCAGTCTATGCTGTGCTATGATGTGGACAGTCTATGCTGTGCTATGATATGTCCAGTCTATGCTATGCTGTGCTATGATGTGTCCAGTCTATGCTGTGCTATGATGTGTCCAGTCTATGCTATGCTGTGCTATGATGTGTCCAGTCTATGCAGTGCTATGATGTGTCCAGTCTATGCTATGCTGTGCTATGATGTGTCCAGTCTATGCTGTGCTATGATGTGTCCAGTCTATGCTGTGCTGTGCTATGATGTGTCCAGTCTATGCTGTGCTATGATGTGTCCAGTCTATGTTATGCTGTGCTATGATATGTCCAGTCTATGCTATGCTGTGCTATGATGTGTCCAGTCTATGCTGTGCTATGATGTGTCCAGTCTATGCTATGCTGTGCTATGATGTGTCCAATCTATGCAGTGCTATGATGTGTCCAGTCTATGCTATGCTGTGCTATGATGTGTCCAGTCTATGCTGTGCTATGATGTGTCCAGTCTATGCTGTGCTATGATGTGTCCAGTCTATGCTGTGCTGTGC
Organism: Synanceia verrucosa; assembly: GCA_029721515.1. NCBI lineage: Eukaryota > Metazoa > Chordata > Actinopteri > Perciformes > Synanceiidae > Synanceia > Synanceia verrucosa. Next base: position 5,024,868 of record CM056572.1, read on the forward strand.
TATGATGTGTCCAGTCTATGCTGTGCTATGATGTGTCCAGTCTATGCTGTGCTATGATGTGTCCAGTCTATGTTATGCTGTGCTATGATGTGTCCAATCTATGCTGTGCTATGACGTGTCCAGTCTATGTTATGCTGTGCTATGATGTGTCCAGTCTATGCTGTGCTATGATGTGTCCAGTCTATGCTATGCTGTGCTATGATGTGTCCAGTCTATGCTATGCTGTGCTATGATGTGTCCAGTCTATGTTATGCTGTGCTATGATGTGTCCAGTCTATGCTGTGCTATGATGTGTCCAGTCTATGTTATGCTGTGCTATGATGTGTCCAGTCTATGCTGTGCTATGATGTGTCCAGTCTATGTTATGCTGTGCTATGATGTGTCCAGTCTATGCTGTGCTATGATGTGTCCAGTCTATGTTATGCTGTGCTATGATGTGTCCAGTCTATGCTGTGCTATGATGTGTCCAGTCTATGTTATGCTGTGCTATGATGTGTCCAGTCTATGCAGTGCTATGATGTGTCCAGTCTATGCTATGCTGTGCTATGATGTGTCCAGTCTATGCTATGCTGTGCTATGATGTGTCCAGTCTATGTTATGCTGTGCTATGATGTGTCCAGTCTATGCTGTGCTATGATGTGTCCAGTCTATGCTGTGCTATGATGTGTCCAGTCTATGTTATGCTGTGCTATGATGTGTCCAGTCTATGTTATGCTGTGCTATGATGTGTCCAGTCTATGCTGTGCTATGATGTGTCCAGTCTATGCTATGCTGTGCTATGATGTGTCCAGTCTATGCTATGCTGTGCTATGATGTGTCCAGTCTATGTTATGCTGTGCTATGATGTGTCCAGTCTATGCTGTGCTATGATGTGTCCAGTCTATGCTGTGCTATGATGTGTCCAGTCTATGCTATGCTGTGCTATGATGTGTCCAGTCTATGCTGTGCTATGATGTGTCCAGTCTATGTTATGCTGTGCTATGATGGGTCCAGTCTATGCTGTGCTATGATGGGTCCAGTCTATGCTATCCATGCTGCTAGGTAAGGGTTAGGTAAGGTGGGTCCTGAGGCAGAAGACGTCCTGTTCCTGACAATCAGTGCTAATCAGATCCATCTTCTCTTTACAGAAAAGCCCTAAATCCTTTCTGAACACATTCAGAGGGGAGAAGCAGCCCTGTGCTGTGATGCTCCCCTCTTCTTCTTCTTCCTCTTCCTGCACTTCATTATCATTCCCAGGTTATCCCAGCAGTTGAGTGAATCTGGAGCACAAATGAATTAAGGGAGAATTAAGGAGGCTGTGTGAAGTGAAGCCTTTCCAAACCTTGGCCCGGCTCGCTCGCTGTGCAGCAGATCCGTCGCTTTGAGTGTTTGTTGGGTGCGTTTTGTCCTCACCTTGCTTTTTCTGGGCCTCCTGCCAGGCACAACTTCCTGCAGTCATCAGCCGAAGCAACACAATGGCGTTTAGCGTCGCCCGCCACCCTCCCAGCATATTATATCAGCTGGAGGAGGAAAAAGGACAAAGTATATATCACATTCTGCACATACAGGTGCAGCATATGCACTCAATATATGTGTTAACATGCAAATGACAGCGTCTATAAGAGGAAAGGAGGATAGATGGAGTATATTTCCCCTCTGTGAGCGACATGGAGGACACAGCAGTCTGACTTTGGCATGGTTCAGTGGAATGTGAAAATGTGACTTTACCGCCAACGACCTCCACTTGGTTCCCAGCTGAAGTTCCAAACACACAGTAAACCAACGAGTTAAAGCGGGTTTAAACTGGGGCTGTGTGGGAGTTTTAAAGGGACAGCGTGTCACATTTTGAGCAGAAATGCGAATAATTCTCAGTAGTTTTAGCTGAATGTTTTTATTAGAATCATTGCAGATGAGCCGCACCATCGTAGCGAGCGCTGTAGTTTCTGTATTTGCTCTGCAACCTTTTTGTTTTGATTTGATATAATCTGTTCGGAATCCTGCGTTCGATATCATCTCATCTCCTAATCACACTTTTGTCTCATGGTTCCATTGATCCGGCAGGAGCGCTCATTGATCTGGCTGAATTTGCATGAGAATCTGTTCCGTTTGAGCCGAGAGATCATAATCGATCAGGTGGGATAAAGCCTCCATCTGCCTTTCCAGAGGTTGAGGTGAAAATTAATTTGCTTGTTCGTTAGTTACATTTCAATCCCACAATTAAGTCTCGCAAATGATTAAAATGTAAAACAATGGAGCGATGAATGTGACTTTGATTGCTTGTTTGTTTTATTCGATAACGTGATCTGTTGGCCTGATGGCCGAGCTTCCAGAATGCTTAATGAAGGTGAGCGAGCTGCTGGCTCGGAGGAAAAAAATGTTGTTTTGTTGTTACTGTGTTTCCAACAAAGCTCTGAATTTTACAAAAAAAACATTTTGGAGATGGATTTCATGAATTAATCCAGGTCTAAAGGTGATTTTCGGGACTTATAAAGCAGGTTTACTTGCTGTATAAATACAGTGAACACCTGTCTTCAGAGACTGACAATATTTAGACACTAAATGTGTGGATGTGAATGACATCAGCTGACTGGAGGTTAACATGGACCCAAGCTGTTGCCTAGCAACGCCATTCTGTTGATTTTAATTCCATTAAAATGCACTAAAATGGAATGTTTCACACTCCCTCAGCTACTGTTTGTCATCTATAGTACAAAGATGTGTGAATGAATGTGAGCTAAATTTTATTTTGATCCTAGTTTTATTGTTATTATTATTAGAGAGTTTATCTATCTATCAAACAAACCCGAACATTTGAAGCTCTCTAATGCATAGTTTTCCTGAGCGGGCTGGATTTATTTCCGTTGAAAAGCAGAGGTGAAAGCAAGAGGCCGACTAGCTGGACAGATCCTACGTAGCGCTTTAGTGTACATCTGGTGAGTGTGAGTTTGTGCACGAGCTGGAAGCCTTCTGGACAGGGCCGAGGGTGAAGGGGAGTGCTAACACACTCTCCTTGTCAGCGGCAAGGGTAATTACTCCTGGCTGAAATTACTCAACATTTGTTTATAAGCTCCCCTGAGCTCACTGTAAATAGATTGTCTGCTCGAGTCCGATGCCACTGAAGCCCTGCTGTCCCCGGCAACACGCAGAAAAAGGCTTTACGCTTCCCTCAGGAACACATTCACTCTTTTCTATACGTTTACATGTTTATTAATCAATTAGTTCAGGTGACCAGCGGAGAGACAGAGGAGCAATAAACAGAGTAGAAGTGATCTGGAATAAGACATGAACACATGAGTAGATAGAGTAAAAGTGATCTGGAATAGGACATGAACACATGAGTGGACAGAGTAAAAATGATCTGGAATAAGACATGAACACATGAGTAGATAGAGTAAAAGTGATCTGGAATAGGACATGAACACATGAGTAGATAGAGTAAAAATGATCTGGAATAGGACATGAACACATGAGTGGACAGAGTAAAAATGATCTGGAATAGGACATGAACACATGAATAGACAGAGTAAAAGTGATCTGGAATAAGACATGAACACATGAGTAGACAGAGTAGAACTGATCTGGAATAAGACATGAACACATGAATAGACAGAGTAAAAGTGATCTGGAATAAGACATGAACACATGAGTAGACAGAGTAGCATTGATCTGGAATAAGACATGAACACATGAGTAGACGGAGTAGCATTGATCTGGAATAAGACATGAACACATGAGTAGACGGAGTAGCATTGATCTGGAATAAGACATGAACACATGAGTAGACGGAGTAGCATTGATCTGGAATAAGACATGAACACATGAATGGACAGAGTTGAAATGATCTGGAATAGGACATGAACACATGAGTAGATAGAGTAGCACTGATCTGGAATAAGACATGAACACATGAGTAGATGGAGAAGAAATGATCTGGAATAGGACATGAACACATGAGTAGATAGAGTAGAAATGATCTGGAATAAGACATGAGCACATGAGTAGAGGGAGTAGCATTGATCTGGAATAAGACATGAACACATGAGTAGACAGAGTAGAACTGATCTGGAATAAGACATGAACACATGAGTAGACGGAGTAGCATTGATCTGGAATAAGACATGAACACATGAGTAGACGGAGTAGCATTGATCTGGAATAAGACACGAACACATGAGTAGACAGAGTAAAAATGATCTGGAATAAGACATGAACACATGAGTAGACGGAGTAGCATTGATCTGGAATAAGACATGAACACATGAGTAGACAGAGTAGAACTGATCTGGAATAAGACATGAACACATGAGTAGACAGAGTAGAACTGATCTGGAATAAGACATGAACACATGAGTAGACGGAGTAGCATTGATCTGGAATAAGACACGAACACATGAGTAGACAGAGTAAAAATGATCTGGAATAAGACATGAACACATGAGTAGACGGAGTAGCATTGATCTGGAATAAGACATGAACACATGAGTAGACAGAGTAGAACTGATCTGGAATAAGACATGAACACATGAGTAGACAGAGTAGAACTGATCTGGAATAAGACATGAACACATGAGTAGACAGAGTAGAACTGATCTGGAATAAGACATGTACTTGGCTAAATGTGTCACAGAGTGACTGTATTTAGCCTGTCACTGGAGCGTTGTTGGAGGCTACTTGGCTAGAACACTTGATATTTTCACTGTTCATGTACCTTTGGGGTCGAGCTGAATCTATTAATTCGATATTTCACATTCCCCTTCTCTCAGTCCTCCCCTTTCTGCACTGACAATAAGCAAGATCTTTTTAAGATGCATATGAAGTGAGCGGGGGGTGAGAAAGCACTTCAAGTCAAGGTCCATCCATGTAGTTATTGTATGAGATGGTTCCTTTCAAAGATGACAGTTTGAAACACTTGACCCACAAAAATGAATTCTTGGCCAGGGCCAAGCGACAGCCTGAAGTAATTCACTCTTTTGAAATGTTTAGGGAGATGGAGAGAAAAAAGTGAGGCGGAGAGCCGGGGTGGAAACAAAGAGAGGAAGGGATTTCAACTAAGTGGCAAGAAACACAACATAGGTGTTAGCATCAGCTTATTTTTGTTAGCTATAGCTATATAGGGTGAATGAGATAACAAAGAATTCAAGTTTTTCCGTTAGCATTAACTAATACAGACATTGTAGTAATCTACAAGAGCTCGATGGAAAATGGGATTTAGTTTGTGATAAATTTTATTTTATTTTTTATTTTTTAAAAAAAAATATTTTTGTCATCATATATTTAGCATATGTAACACTTTTAAAGTCATACTTTTAAATATGCTAAAGACTCTTTTATCATTCTTTATTTATGCTACTTTATTCTTAAAGTCGCAGAAGAAAATAAAAGCTGTGATTGTCTAAAAGTAGGTCAGAAATCAAGGATCCGTTGTCCAAAAATTGCTTTTTAATGCACCACCATTGTCACTGTGAACTGTCAGTGCTGTATGAGAACAGCTCAACTTTTAAAGCAAAGCAGAGAGGCGACAGAAAGAAAGAGAGCAAGCATTAAAGAACGGCAAAAAAAATGTGATGAAAGGAGGAAGAGGATAAATAAATGAAAAGAAATCAAGCCATCTTATTAATCTACAAGAGCTCCAAGGTGGAACAAAATGTGATTCTGTTTGTGATAAGTGATGTGCTAATGATGATTTTGATTATATCCTTCTGCATACAAACCTCCCAGCATATGTTGTTGTTATTGCGAGCTGCCATCCGGGCTAATTTGTCTTAATTACACTGAGTGTGTTTGCTGCCTACTGCCGGCGTCCACCGAGAGAGACAGACGTGTTAGATGGAGTGGAGGGCGGCGAGCGCAACATCTGTCTGCCGAGGAGTCGAAGCGCACTTTGCAGAAACACAAATTGCACATACGCTAAAATATGAACAAATACAAACACACACCTCTGTAATAAGACCTCGGTCCAGCCACCTCTCCGCCATCCCTTAGCCTTTACCGCCCATGTCCTGCTAATGGCGGCCACCACAGAGGTGACTGTGTGCAAATAGGGAGGTAACGCCGCTGGCCATCCATCACAAGGCCCCGGAGCAACATTACACCACTCTAATGGCCCACTCTGGCCTTCCTTATGATATTAATCCACCGCCTCACAGCACTGATTTCATTTGTAAAGTGGTGGGGTGTTTTTTTTTTTTTCTCTCCCACCGGGCACTAACAGACGAAGCCTCCGCTCGTGCACAAAAACACAAACAAGCTAGCACAAATGCTGCATGTATGCCCTGGCATTACCTCATAGTGTAGGCACACATACATAATAAACATTAAAACATATATAGATCAGCAGAAGCATGACTTTGTCCACAGTCATTTTGCATCCATCACAGGGAGTCTGCTGTATGAGCGTACATCTATCTAACGCTGTCAGCGAGGTAGCAAAAGAAAAATAACAGCATGCAAGACTTTTCGTCACTTTCAGTTGCTCAAACCTATAGATGCTGCACTTGTGTTGCCTGACTCTAAATAAGCCAGTTTGTTGCATAATAATTCATTTCTGATTTTGCTTAACTTTACGTGTTTTTGTTGCTTAGCCTAATTAACTCTTTGAGTGCTAGAAAGTGAGTTTTTGACCCACAGAATATTTTCTACTATGTCTCTGAAAACACTGAATAGCTCAAATGAAAGAAGAGACTCTCTATTTCATCATGAAAAAAAATGTTTGTTTTTACCTTGTTCCATTCTTCTTTTATCAGAGGTAGAGTAGAGGACACTTTCACCAAAATCACCACTTTTTGTCCAGATTCTTTCGCTCTCTAATCTCGATCGTCTCCACTTCCTGTTTTGATCTCTGTGCTGTATACCGTCTCTTTATGTTATGCTACATCTCCCAGAAGCCCCAACATTACTCACAGGCTGAGACCGCAATCAGCGAGACACTGATTGTCGAAACACATCACTAGCACTCAAAGAGTGAAGTTAGGAGTTTTGTTGCCTAGACCTAGTGGAGTTGTCTTTGTGGTGCGTGTTTTGTTCTGTTTTAAAATGCTTTGCTTTAAAGGAAATCATCTGAGATGCTTACAGCCTCTTTAATGGCCTGTTAACAGTCGAACTGGACGGCTGTTCAGTGAGCAGCTTTTCTTTTCTTTCAAGGTCACAGTGAGGCGTTCCTTCACAGGATGCCGGCCGGTAGAGTTGTTTAAAAATGGCTGTTGGGAGGAAGTTGTGGTCGACAGAAAATCAGAGCTCAGTCTCTTAGCGCTTCACACATCAGTGCATTTTGAAACCAGTTACTGGAGGAGGGGGGGTGTTTGGTGGCCTAGGGGAGCAGATGGTCTGAGAGGAAGGTCTGCTGGCTGGACGTCAGAGCCTTTGTTGCTTTTATTTTTTATTTTCTGTTTTAAACAGGCACAGATACTACTGTACAGTGCCATACACACACACACACACGGGCCACATGAATGTCAAAAGCTAAACGTGTCAACCTCAAAGGACGCAGAGCTGCACGTTTTCCCTCAAATATCATCTTGCAAAGGGAACATTTTGTGAGTCGACCCCGACACGTGAACCCTGATATCGTCCTCCCAAAAAATGAAAACGCAGCGACAAACGGAAACCAGCTTGTTCTTTTTTTTTTCCCTTAAACATCAAACACGGCGCTACACACCGCCGTCAGCTCCATACTGTGTTAAATTATACAAAAGAAGCAGCCGGTCCTATGTAAAAATTTCATCTCGCTGTGGATGAACAGAGCAGCTGCAGACGAGCGGAGGAGTGGAAGGATGGCGAACAGAACGGCAGCGATGTCTGGCGCCGAACGTGTCGAGTCAGAGGTCAGCCAAAAAATCCAGAAACAATAACACAAAGACGCACACTTCCATTGTGCACTTGCAAATTGTTCCATTTGCTTTCTGAAAAACAGTGGAATTTGAATAACCCCCTGGTCATGAAAACAAACCTTGTGAATGCTGAAAGATTTTGATGTCTTTATTAAGGATTGACGAAGCTTTGAGTTCATCTGAAGCCGTCTTATGATGTCCATGAAACTTCTAATATGTTGTGAATACTAATGGCTCAGTGGGCAGCGTGTGATAAGCGATGAAACGCCTTTGAATGCTACGCTGTCCTTGGCTGACTGGTGGGTGCCGTTTCATTATGGATATTCACTGTACTTTGAAAATTAGCAAAACCTGGCAGGTATGAACAGCGTCTTTAAGCGCTTCTCTGTTTGCTGCAGCCCTTGAACTTAAAAAAAAGTGGATTGAAGACACTGCGCGAGAGACTGAAGTGATATTGGTGAGCAAAGAAAATTAATATGAAAGTGAAACACTTAAAATACAAAACTCAGTTGCCAGAGGTAAAATCGCTGTCAGGGATGGCCTTCTAGCCTAATGACAGGCTTGGTTCATCATGAGAGGGAGACAAAGACAAACACAGGTGGGGACGCAATATTTCTATAGATGTACTCTAATGAAAAGATGAAAGGAGGAAATAAATAAAGACGGGAACAAGGGAAGGAATTGGCAGTGTACTGTAACATGCTAGATGAAAGACAAGCACGCAGGCTGTGACAAGTGGGCTGAGAAAAAAAAAAAGGAGATTAGGTAGAAATAGTGAAGGAAATTAAAAGTTGGACTGAACTATTGAAATCACAGAAACCCTCCGCAGAGAGGGCCAGGAGGGCAAACCAAATATTCCTTGACTTAACGTCTCGTTCTGAATCTGAATATTAGCTGGCGAGGTTTTAAATGTAAATATGCCATTATGCTGTCATTACAGTGTTCACATCCACGGGCCCGCGGGTCAACCCAGCCACTGTTAATTTTGCAGGCAAAAGCTTTTTTTTTGCTCCTCCCTCCCCCCACCCTCCTCCCGCGCTCTTGAAATGTTAATAACTTTCTATTAGTTAATGTAGCGTGACTAAAATTCCGATTAGATGTAATTCATTTTAATATCTGTGACTGGCCGGGCCTGATCATTTTCCGCCGCGTTCTCCCAGCGCCGGCATTACATGATTCCAAATTGGACTCATTTACATTGGCTGGTTAAATCAAGGCCTTCTCCTGCAATTTAGCTGTCACCAAATCAATTTTGTAATTTTCTTTGCTCTTTGAGGTACGACTGTTTCCGAATTGAATAATACCAGCACATCACATTTAATTAGCCGTTATAGCATGTGTCAGAACAGGTGGGGGGGGGTCGCGGCAACAGCGTCTCAAATGCAACCAGACAGCATGGTCGGCCAACTTGGACACATTAGATTTGAAATTGTGTTGGACATTTTCCCGTCAGTTAGAGCCACGCCAGCAAAATTAACGTCATTATGCATCATTTATTGTCTTTTCTCAGTGATTGTTTGGTGTTTGGAGGTGAAACATCGCTGATCTGACCTGCGATCTGGAAAGTTTAAGCTTCCTGTCTGGTTCCACAAAAGAACAACACTGCACAGCGGGCGCTCTGGGGGTTTCGGTGGGACTACCGCGAGGTTAGGCCAGCGCTGGAGTGGAGCTCCCATGTGGCTTTGCTCTACGGTGACTGAACCGTAAGAACCGCAGGGACTCTGGGGTGGCTCAACCTTCTCTGGGAGGACCGCCGCCTTGGGTAAGTAGTGGTGTCGCTCCAGATCAGAGGACAGCGAGGCTCTGGAGGGTGGCGGCGGAGTAGGGTGAGGCGGCAGGAGATGAGGGTCGAGGCCAAGGCGGTGAGGGCTGGGAATAGGAGGGCAGGCAGCAGAGGGAATAGCAGTGGTAGGTTGGTTTCCCCAGTAGTGGACTGATCAGAGATATCAGGAGCGTTTGGTTGGAACGTGACCAAACAATAACTGGATTTCCAAATTCCTTTGTTGCTGCAACATAAAGATTTGTAGAGCGACAGGAAACACCTGACAGTATTTAGGTTGGAAACTTTCCTTATATTTTCTTTCTGCTGTAAAGTCAGACTGGAATAAACGTGAGCATATTTGTCGTGATAATTTAAACCTAGGGGAAATTAGCTATAAAAGGCGTTTTTGTTCCATTTCTTCTCTATGATTTGTGAAGTAGCTCTGATGACGTCATTGGGGATATTTCGAGACTTCTAACAGAAATGACTCATGAACTTGATGTGGACATTTAGCTCTCAAGGTGCAATACTGGACATGCCTGACGTGTTTTTCGAAGCTTACTGGGAAATAAAAGTCTAAAAGTATTTTAGCCTCGGCTACTTAATTTTTGTTTGAATGTATAAATATGTAGCATCCCAGTTTGATAAAGAAGAGCCTTGACTGACTGACTGATTGAATTTATTCGTGCGTTCTGCAGTTTATTAAAGCCTTGTATTGCAGTGTGTTTCCAGCTGGGTCCTTGAAATACTGGGGCGTAGGTGTTCGTCGTCTGTATTTCCAGCATTTAAACTCTGACACATGGATTGGAAAGAGGACAATGGATTACAGCGAACAAAATCAAGTCTTTTTCCTCAATCTGTGCCTTAAATGTTGGCCACATTTGCACGAGCCTCTAAAGGACTTCAGACGATCAGTGGCTGACATAAGACACATCGCTCGACTCGCTGTTATGATTTACTTCAAAGTTCAGCTATTTCAAGTGTCGTTCCAGTTATTTTGACCGCCTCCTTGCGCTTTTGAGGCTCCGCGCACCCTCGGCCCGATGAAGCACTTGAGGGATTTGCTATCTAAATCTCCCCTCGCTGAGATACATATCAAAGACACAAATGTCAAAGGAGATAGCGACGTTGCGGCAGTGCTAATCCACTGGCTGTTGTAGTGGGGTTCGCGAATATTCTCTCAAGTTTGAGTGTTAAAAAAGGCTCCACAGTGCGGGGAATATCATGCACAGCTCTGAAATCTTGTTCAAACCCCTCTCAATCAGGAACGCAGACAGCTGATAGAGCTAAACTCTCAATCCCTTCATCTTTTCTGTGATCCCCCGTCCTCCTCCTCCTCCTCCTCTCAGCCCGTCACTGTGGCGTAGTGAGCGGCTGATGTTTTAATCATGGCCGCAGGGCTCATTGTGATGTGCAGCCACCTCCGAGGTCTCTAATTGTCTCTGGCCAGGCTGGCTCTGCTGATCACCCTGCGTCTGGAATGGCTAATGACTCTCAGCGAGGTAGAGATGCCGCTCATATAGAGCCATGGCTGTTAGTAATTCACAGTGTGCCTATGTATGTAAGCACATAATGAAATAAAGAATTAACTCTCAAATCAAGACTGGTTTTCACCACCGACTGTCAAGCATTAACTTGGGAGACACTTTGTGTCTGACATGCATTGTACAAACCCTCTAATCACGTACAGCATTCTCCTTATTTTTAGCTGCTTTCACCCTGATGTCGTCCTCCAGTCAATTTGACCCAGAAGGACAAAAGGTGTCATTGTTTTCCTCCCTTTTCAAAACAATAGTGCATAGTGGTACCTTCCTACTGTTGTTTTTGGGCGTGAAACTTGAATGAATGCAGGTTTTTTGAAGGATTTACAGGATAGAAAAAAAAACTTTATTGTCATTTGACATTGAAAGGCAGTTCTGCAGCTCTTTGCTTTACCAGCAGTTAAATAGACACTGAATAGGAGATAAAAGTGGAATAAAAACAGAATAAAATAGGATGAAATAAATCACACATTTGCGCAAAGTTGTAAGTTGTCAGCAAAAAGTGTTTCTGAATAGAATTACCAACTATGCCTTTAATGTGGGGTAACGTTAGATTAGTTTTTAAATTCTGTTGAAATTGTATTTTCTGTAAAAGTGAAGATGTTATTCAAGATGTCTTATTACAATTTATATTTATTTCTATTATACAAATAGATAAAAGTAAGGGCGTTATGACCTGTTTAACCTTAAAAAGCTGTTGGCTATTTGTTTTGACTTGAATTAATTTGAGTCAGAGGTTAAACGGTTAACACCATTAGGAAACGTTGCTTTATGAATGATACATTCCCTGCTTCCTTCAAGATCCAGACTTTAATCTCCTCCTAAGCTCCGAGCGGCACCCCGGCCGGCCCGTGGATGATGTGGTCTTAGGGTAAAGGGCTTCTTGCTCATGTTGCTGATTGTACACCTGTGGATAAGGCTTTTCAGGTCCGCCGGATGGAGAGCCCCGTTGCTCACAAAACACCAGTCCTTCTTTTTCAATCGCACTCACTTTCTTGATGGCGTCTCCATTCATCAGCCTTTCTGAGCTTCTTCCTCTCCATCACAACTGTCGCTCTTTTTTCCCTGACCCTGGACCTGCAGTACTTGTGACACATGAGTCTCTTTGCACTGATGATTGACCTTCCAGCTGAGCTGATTGGGAGGAATTTGGTGGCAAAACATCAGTGCATAAAATAAAAAAGTATATCATTTCTTTTTTTCTTCCTTCACTATTGACAACTTCCAAACGGCATAACCTAAGCAAAACCCATGGCAGCGCTCAAGTGCTGGACCCTGAACGTTCATAAGCAGCAGCGACTTGAATGTTGTGCACATTTAATAACAAAGCAGGTCTCCAACTCCCCTTCTCTCCATGCGCTGCCCTTATTAGCATACAATCTGAATGCTGAGAGCGCCAACAATGGCGAGGTCAGTGCCGCCGGATGGGGTCAATTCTGAGGACGGCTTGGCAACACGCTCTCTATGTGTCTTTGCATACTGTAGGAAATCTATTGCAGTGGGGAAGTTAAGTGGCGGTGAATGCCAATCGCAGACCTTCCTGGCTGCCTTCTTGAAAACACAAAGCATGGCCCTGCCAGTGGTGTTCTGCTCCATTTTACCTTTTGAAAAGGCAATCCAAGAGTTTAACCCCCAGAATATTATCTCTCCCACTCCTCCTATGAGCAGAATAGCCGGCACTCATCAGTCAAAAAAAAATATATATAATTTTGTCCTGTCGGTGTGGTCGAGCCCAGCGATAATCCGAATCCACTTTTCCGGTGCTGATAAGACAACCTATTAAATGTAATTATAAAACGGGTGGTCCAAATTGTTAGCACCGTGGCTATCTTCAAAATGTCTTAATGTCTTCAAATAGCCCCGGTGATTCAAATCATTTTAGCATTTCCTTTGCAATTAGCTTTCACATAATAACACTGAAGCTAATTTCGGCGGCCACGTTTGACATTATAAATGTAATTGGCTCCCGTTCAACACACCCCCCCCACTCACCGTGACACATCTATCTCATTTATGTGTGGCTGCAAACACAACTCTTCATAAGGCCGTAAACAGTCACCTTTTGTTTTTACCCAAATCTATCACCCCCCACCGCCGTTATAACGACTCGCCATTGATTGCGTCCTCCCCATTTTCGATTTAACGTGCTCAATAAAAATAAGAATCTACAATGCATTCTAATTACACCTCTTAGATGACCTATGTAACGACTGTTTCCCAATGAAGGCTCATTAATTGGCCTGTCACAGTTCAGTCGGAGGCTGCTGTGGCGCTGTCCTTTTCATATGAGCGCCACTGAACGCTCATATATAAGAGCTCCAATAACAGTTAAAATGCTATTAAAGGGGATGAGGCGCCGCGATGCTGCAGCTCTTGCTAATTTGAGACGCTGACTGGAGGGGCTGTGTGGATACTCTCTGGGGAAACTATTCCCCACGGACCACAGCATATGTTGCTGGTGCACACACTCACACACTCTCTAATTGCCACTGGAGTGTAAACTGTAGCTGATAATGTTATGGTCATAACAATCTCACTCTTAAACAAATATTCCCATGTGCGCGCTCATGCATGCATGTAACCACAGAGTGACGATGGTGTGAAAGGTGCAGTGTCGTGTTTCACAACCGCAAGTCCATTAGCTGTGTTTCATGTCAAGATTTGAACTTTTGCAGCACATACAACAGGAAGTTAAAGCGCTTTTATTTTGCATTTCTACCAGAACATGTTTTAATGAATCAGCTTTATGGGCCACAGAACGAGGAAACAGACTCCAGTTTTTACATCACTCTCATAACTTGACATAACTTAGACTGTGTGCAGTAGCCTATAGGGCAACAGAGTGGAGTGAGTGCCAACGTGCATGAGATGAATATAGTTATTATGTGCATATCTTATATACAGGTGGGGATAACAGTGTATGGAGTTAAGTTACACGGTAACAGCTCTGCTCCGTGTTTACTTCCTGTCAGCTGAAGTCATTTTCCCACATTGTAGCAGGAAATAAGCTGTGTAGTACACTGATCAGACACAATATTATGACCACCGACACTGATTATCGCTTCAAACGAACATTTAGTCCTCAGACTTGGTGTTAGAAGCGGGAAATGTTCCAGCATCAGGATTTTTCAGGAGTTTGACACCAAGAAGCACACAGTGATGTGTAGAGGACTAGATCAGAGCATCTCCAGACCTGCAGCTCTGGTGGGGTGTTCCTGGTCTGCAGTGGTCAGGATCTATCAAAAGTGGTCCAAGGAAGGACCAGTGGAGAACCAGAGACAGGGTCATCAAGGATCATTGATGCAGGTGGTCATACTGTTCGATCAATGGAAAACATTTTGTATTTTTCTGTTTAAAGAGGAGCAGGCAACAGTCTCAAAATGATGAAATAAGTAATGAACTGTAAACAAAGTAATGATAATAATAATAATAGAACATTACCAAGTCTGTCTTTATTGTAAATTCACGGCCATCTCTGAGGTGGCAGCTCCATCCCATAAAGATAAAGACTATACAAACTCACGGACAGAAAACCGAACTGCATGGAAAAGAGTGTTCAGAGTGCAATCACATACACAGCAGCTTTTAATGTGTCTTTCTTAATAGCCATTGATGGTTCAGGGACGGCACAGACTGCAGGCCTCTCATGAGTAAATAAGTGATTTTTCTCCACGAACAGATTTTATATCTTCCAGAGGTTTATTATGAAAAAGAAATGAATGGTCAAATAATGTGGAGAAATTTGAATACAAGGCAAGGTAAGCCTTGTCTAGATGTAGAGCTTTCTGAAAAGCCACAGCTCTTGATGGATTATTTGATAATTTTAAAACACTTCGTTGATGGAGGCTAGCCTTGCAAGAGATAACAAAGCAACGCTTTTGGCATATGAAAATTATTCTGTTTCAGGGCAATCTGTGACCAAGTTTTCAAATGAAATTCACAAGAGAAAAGAAGGTTGTTTCTGTTGGATACACGCCAGTTATCAACTACAACTCCTTACTTTCCAAAGCTCGATTCTAAAAGACCGTCTTTTATTTCCAGTTTGAATGGCGCCCAAATGAGCGAACGTCCACCCGGCGATTTTAACCAGCTCTCATGAATAAGTCCCTGCAGAGTGAGGGGGGAAAGAAAAAACATGTTTGAATGAGGAGACAATTAGTGATAATAAACATTAAAATCCTTAGTTACACTCGGCTCTTTCTCGCACAGAACAAATTCATTATTTTTGATGTGTATATGCTTGGTCTCATTTCAGTGTCATCTTTTAATAAAACAGATTTAATGGACTGGTATTTAGAGAAAGGCTACTCTATACATACTTAATACCATTACTGACCAAATTAACCTTGAGTGGATCTTAATTACATTTAGTTCCATTTGGTTGCTCAAGCAATTCACACAGGAAAATCAGAAAATTGCAAATGGACACAGGAGTGTTTTTTTTTTCTTCCACAAAGTTTGCTTTCCACTCCAAACGGACTGTGAAAGGACGGTGATGGGAATATTCTGAACTCTTCTTCTTCAAAAATCCCATGAACAGGACGGAGGTCGCTGACTTATTTTACCTTTCTTTCCTCAAATAACGTATGCGCTTAAAGGGCCAGTGTGTTGTATTTATGAAGACCTGGAGGGCATATATTTAATATAATATTCATAACGTCCAAACTAAGAATGAGCTCTGGACAGAGAGTCACATTTGACTCGGTTGGTTGCAATCTGCAACCACACCACAAGGTGTCACCAAATCCTGCATACTGTACCTTTAACTGACACCTCCTGTGTAAGTTACACAACAAAATGCCTTACCTTACCAACAGAAAGGGGAGTTATTTATTATTTATTGTCACCGTGACAGAGTATCATCTGCTATGTTACTTTTTTCAATTTATTTTTATATTAGTTTACTTATTTTTCTAAAGGTAGCTTGCTTTCTCTCTTTTTTCATTTGCTTTCTATAATAAAACAGCAAAAAACTCAGATGTGGTACAAAATCTTATTAATTATGGGTTCATGGTTTATGTGTCCTTTACGTGAAAAAAAAGTCGCTGATTTGTTGTTTTAAAATAATTCCAGACAAAATGATTTTGTCCAGGAACCACTAAGGATTGCTAAACACTGCAGTGATTATCCGTTTTAGGAAATTCTTTGGCTTTTTTTGTCTTGATGGGGAGATAAATGGGTAAATACAAATTAAACAAGGCCAGATTCTGACCTGTAGGATTTGAAAGTCAGTTACCAGGAGCCGTACGTTAACTGCTTCTGGCTGCGATCACATTTGATTTTTTGACATTTTTTGCAAGCTCAATCTGAAAGATGAGTTAAATTTTAAAACGCTGACTTCATTGGCCCCCATCTTCACCTCCTTGCGTCTTTTTTGTCATCTTTTTAAATCTGAATTGACCAATGAGACTAAGAACAAACACAGCAGAAAAGGCCGTACAAACCTCCTCCTAAAGATCTATCAGACTGAACAGGAACATGCAGTATCAGTGGTTTGAGACAGACATCAATTTTCTGCCTGACACCGTCCCCTCTTTTGATTAAAATTCACTCCTGACATGACAAGCTCTCGACTGCCACTCAGCCAGACATCTGTCAGTGCAATACGATATTATTCAAAAGCACACTTGAATCCTAATGAGGAACCCATTGACACAAGTTATTGCTCGACCCGCTGATGAACATTGATTGAAATAGTGGTCTGGTTTAGAGTGCAGGCCCCGTTGGTCCTACCTGGACTGGAACAATGAGGGGTGGGGGGTTCAGTGGCGGTGCTCGCTGTCCAGCCCCTTCATTACCTCGTTTTGCACAAAACTCCCCGCCTCGGCGTCTTTTCCGCCCGCCTCGGCTCATGTGTTTGCTCGCTGCTTGTTTATCCGGCCGTGCTCTCGTACTTATGGCCTCTCGAAGTCCAAGGCTGGCACGCAATAACGAAGACGAGACTTTCAATAACCTTGACGGACAGATTAAAAAGAGGATTCAATAGCCACTCTTCCCCGCGAGCGCTCCATCACAGAGGCCGCCATCCTTCAGCGGCGCTCCCCTCTCCCTTTATCGTCAGCTCCTGTCAATCACTCGCTTGCTGTGGACAAGACGGCCTCTGCGCCGCCATGTTCCCCCCCAGCTTATCCTTTCGGCAGAAAGAGCCTTATCGTTGAGCTGAAGAGGCCGAAAAGGTGCATTCCCGCTGTCTGCGACGCCACCCAACTTACCACACATGAGGGGGTTTCGATGGCGTCACTGTGAATGAGGTTTGCCGTCCACGTAACCTCAGACTGTCCCTGCATTCACGTGGGTGGCCTTGTCAATCTCCATTACTACTCACATTTCTATGGTTTCTAAACAACCATAGCCGTTCCCCTTTCAGCCGCAATGCTGCCGAGCTCCGCAGGCTTAGACCCCCCCCACCCTCCTCCACCACCACCTCCCCTCTCGGAGGTTTTCGTCGCGGCTTTACTCGCAGCCTTTGAAAGTTCACAGCCTGTCTCGGAGGCACAGAGAGGAAAATCAAACCGCTCAAGGCGGGCCTCGGATCACAGGTGAACAAAAAAAAACCCTGATGTGAATTCAGGAGACACGTCGCCTGAAGACGGGGCAGCGAGTTGAAAGAGGTTTTTTTTTTTTTGCTTTTCTCAACGTCGGGCATCATTCTCCGAGGTTCACTTACTTATTTGTTATTTTTCCCAGCATGTTATGTCATCCTCGTCCAGCTTGTTGGGTTACTTGAGGTGCGATTATTAGTGCGACTCAAGGGAGGTGATGAGGAGGGAAAGTTGTCCAGCGGTTATTTCCAGCTCATCATACACAGTCTATATCAACAAGAGTGGAAGTGATATATTGGCTAATTAATGGCTCCAGCTGCGCCCTAATTGCTGTGACCCCCTGACCTATTGTTACCTCCTAGGAGCTGGGCTCCGTCCCAAGGGCATCGTAGGTGCACAGCAAGCTCCCCCTGTGATCCCTGAATGTCAGGGTAAGGGCATCCAGAAGCCAGCGGTCCTCTCAGCCCAGCATACCAGGAGTTGATAAAGAGCATGGAGACACACAGTGGGCAGTTTAGACACTATAATCTTGGGGATTACAGGTCAAAACGATTCCAGAAAAAAAAAACAGAGATACCCTTGGCTACGGGGAATGAATGCAACGTGTGCTGCTGCATGCTTCGTCCCCCATCAGAGCACCAAACGCTGTGAGTCAGACCTGAAACCAGATACAGTCACAACAGAGCCGACGCCCTGGTGATGCAACGATCAATACTTCAGTTTGAACAATGATTATGTGTGAAGAGAAAGCAGCCACCGCACAGACTGCAGTGTAAACCCATCCATATCAATAATAAGCAGTAACAGGGTGGTGACAGACAGTAGTATTAGAGTGTAGTTTTGTGTAATTTCCACTGTAATTTAGTATCATTTTCACTCAGTATTAGTGCCATTTTTCACTGTAGTTTAATGTCATTTTTAATGTAATTTAGTTGCATTTTCACTGTAGTTTAATGTCATTTTCACTGTGATTTTGTGCCATTTTTCACTGTAGTTTAGAGTCATTTCCACAAACTATTTCTTTAAGGCGAAGGTGCATGCATTTAGTGTTTCTACAAGAACATGTTTAAATTTCAGTAGAAAGTTTAGGTCCATGTTTACATCCTGTCCACTTCCTGTTTGCTTCCTGGTCTATGTATTGTACATGTGTGACATCACAAAGTACAGTTATCCTGACAGCTTGTGTTCAAACAGTACAACCTGTGAGTACTTATCTGTGGACTGAGTTTTAATACAATACATTCATAGTATTTATACAACACTAAAATCTGTTTTTTTTAATATAAAAACATAAAAATCATTTTTTTCCAACATAGGACCTTTAATAATTAATAATAAAGTGCATTTCTTGCCAAACCATACATAGATGTTTAGTTCGATGTTAAGGATCTATTTAAAGTAAAGTGGCTCTTGGCATTAAAAATATTGATGTCTGTGTCTATTTTCAACCCCATTAGATATCACTGACTGATTACATTCTGCTGTTTATGAGAGCGCTCATGGGATTCAGTGCATTAAAGCGTCCCTTCAAAACTTAATCTATTGCTTAATTAAAGTTGTCCGATGTGAAAACTGTACCAGCCCACCAAGAATTAACTTCAGCCCTCCATTGTGCCTCCATCCGAGCCGCAGACACTTGTGAACCTTCTAATGAAGACGTGTTAAGATACAGATTCAGGCCCATTTGCATGCAATTAAAGCACATTGCTTAAACGCCAGAGCTGTCAGCATCCGTTCGTCCACATATCCTGCATCTTCCTCTCTCCAGAGCATCACGAAGCACCCTCCGCCTCCCTCCTGTTACACCAAAGTCATTGCTCTGCCTCTGCAGTTTTGTGGCAAATGGCTGTGATCCATTCAAACGTGTGAAATTGTAATCACGGCTGTCTCCGGATGGGTGTAATTAATGTGCTCTATCACGGAGGTTTTGATGGCCAGTGTGGAATACGTGGGGAGCCAAGCCAGCGAAGGACATCGGCTAAATGATGTGCTATTATATGGAGTGTTTGGTCATTTGTAATGGGATGCATGATGAGCGAAGAGGAATGTCCTCACGGCACTATCATCATCACAGTGTTCATTAATTGCATTGTTGATGGTAGCTGCTAACACAGCAGGTTGGATGGGATATGTGACAGAAATAAGGATAGTTTTTTTTGTGTTGAGGACGTCTGGTGCTGGTGGGAGATTTACCAGCCATATGATGTTTTTCAAACGACTTAAGAATTTAGTTTGGAGCGTTTTTTCATCAGCTGGTCTGCAGATTGATCGGTTTTCCAACTCAGCCATTAGCTGCCCGTATATTAGAGGATGTTGCATTGAACTGATGGTGTCTGTAAACAGGAGGCCGAGGTGGAGATACGAAGCTCAGAGGAGGAAGACTGATTGGACGACAAGCATACAGCAGTGTTTCCCATCAGTCTGCGTGTCAGACCCGATGCTGCTTAGACAAATTAGGGAATTTGGGATCCTGAGACTGAATAAGTATGTCTTCTCTCCATGATGGATTCATGTGTTAGTGTCACAAGACCTGAAGGAGGCAGTGATGGAGGATTTCTGTGGTGGGAAGTCCTGATATAAAACCAAATGTGTCAGCAAGTCATGGGTTTACAAAGTGGTTCAAGTTCTGGATCAGATGTCTGAAAATGATCCAGTAAAACTGTATTATTAATTATGTTTCGGGGGGAAACATATTTTCTCCTGGATTGAATGTTCATGTTGTCAATGTCAATCAATATAATCAATGACTTAAAGGTCCCATAATATAAAAATACATGGATTTAGTATTTCTACCGGAAGATGTTGGCATTTCAGTGGAAAGGTCGGGTCCATGTTTGCATTTTGTCACTTCCTTTCTTACTTCCTGGTCAATGTATTGTAAATTTTTGACATCACAAAGTCACAGAAATCCTGACGGATTGTTTCAAAGACAGCTTCTGAATAGATGATCATGTCTTTTATATCATAAAGCATGTTTCATTGCTGTTTAAATACTGTGAAAGTATCAAAACATAGAGAAATTCTCACACTCTGTATTCAGAAACTGTTTGAAACAGGAAGTAAACATGGAGCCAAGCTGTTGCAAAATAACACAGTTTCACTGATGTGAGTGGTGAAGGTAAATCAGTGGCATGTAAACATGTTCCAGTAGAAAGATAAGTTTATGAACCTGAAAATGAGTGTGACATATGTATTCATTGAAACCAAACCATATTTTAAGTAAAGTTAACTAATTTAGCTAAGATCTGCCAAATTTTTGACCAAAAAAAGACTAAATGTTGGTGGTCTGAAGTAAAAACTGATTCATGACACAGTTTTGAAAGCATTTATAATTTTGTAACTGCAGGACACAATGACGCCTTTCCGTCCCTCTGGGTCAAATCGACCTGAAAATAATATGAGGTTAATTAACATAATAATTTAACATGCTTAAAACTGCGAGCAAAACCTGGGAGAAAATACTTTTACTTTGAAAATTAACTGACAAAGCAGTCTATAGCTGATGCCGTTCAGCTGTGAGCTTTTGGGCCAATAGTGTTTTTTATACTGCAGCAACAGGTAAAAGTGAGAGTCAAGCCGTCAGCTCAGGGCTACATCACATTTTTATCTCTGCCTCCTGTCGGAAGTGTTTCCTGCTCTGTAATTGTCCGATGTTGGTGCAGAATGATGATGATGGAGGCCATTAGGCTTTGATTCTGAAGGACCAACACACAAACCTGACATTTACTGCTGAAGTAAAGACGAATGCCGAATGAAAATATGTTCCTTGGGTGCTGGAAATATCTCAAGGTCTACGTTTGCTCGGAAAGGAAAACACAAATATGAAACCGTTGATACCCTGGCTCAAAAATACCCACTGAAATAGTTAATCCTGTTATTTCCTGAGCACTAAACATGTCGCATTACAGCTCCTCATCTCCTTAGGTAGTCCTTTATTCAAGTACTAATACAACATGCAAAGCAAATGGTAGCCAAGTACAAGTATAACCAAACAAAAAGTGTTTTTAACATTAAAGCTTGATGACGTTCCAGTAGAAACATAATTATGATCCTGAAAATGTGCAACAATACAGGAGCTTTAAGTTAAAGTAAAAAAGAAACCTGTAGTGGACTGAGTTCACACATGAAATGCAGAATAATTTAGACCAGCCAAAGAGAGGAAGACAGAAGTCTTTCCTGCACAGTTTTATTTCTGTCAGTAACAAGTGGCAAAGACAATTAGGACGCCTGATCCCAGTTCGGCTAATAAAGACGGTCTGCAGAGGGTATTTAGACGTCGGTGGGATTAGGGAGATCTTTGTCATGTAGATCTCCGGGATGCCCCCGGCGTCTTGAGATAAAATGAAGACGAGTCCTTAGTAGAGGAGGAAGAATAAAACGTGGGGAAAGGGAGTGGAGGACACGGAGCTCTCAGCTAATGACAGGGCTACTCTGCATCACTGCACTGACTAATGAGCTCTCCAACAAGGGTGAGCTTAAAGACCAGTGCACGTGCATGGGCGTGCACGTGCACTGGGCAAGGAAACTTGGAAACGAAGGCAGGAAACAAAGGGAAGGGAGGAGGGAGTGCATCTCTCCTGGAGAGCCACGGTGCGTGACAACGGAGGAAGCTCTTAATAATTCACATGATATTGATTTAGTTACATGGTACTTCACTCCCACGCCCCGGCAGAGGAAGCCCACCTGGAGGTTTTTCTGCTGTAAACCTGAAACTGAACCACGATGAACCGCAATCAGCTCTGGTGACCTCTGGAGAACACGAGGATGCTTCACACCACACCTGTCATTAATGTTGATGATAATTATGTGTGGCACGCCAGTAATCATTTAAAGGTCCCATATTACTGCTCATTTTCAGGTTCTTACTTGTATTTAATGTTTCTACATGATTTAATGCTCAAAATAATCATATTTTCCCTCATATTGTCTGTCTGAATATACCTGTATTTACCATCTCAGATTTAGTGCATTTAAATGGAATTGCTTTGCCAGGCAACAATTTGGGTCCATGTTTACTTCCTGTCAGCTGATGTAATTCATACACACTGCAACAGGACATAAACTGGGATACTTTTTTTTGCTGTACTGTTGTTTTATCTACCAAGTGAATATGACTGTTCTCAAAATATATTATTACTATATCAGTAATATATATATATATATACATATATATATATATTAGTAATAGTAATATTAATGTATACGTAATTTTCTGCCACTAAACTTCTATGAATACGCACAAAAATGTGCTTCCTTCTCGCGGGCGGCTGCTGTTTACGGAGGAATGAAAACAGTTTCTTTCTTCCTGGAGTGTTAACAGCTCCTCATTTATTTCATCCACTCATTAACCACACAGGAAGACATCTTTTTTCCTCTTTTCCTTCACTTCTGTTCCTCACATGAAGCTCAGAGGAAGCAGTGACCTGTGGGCTCTTTGTTTCCTGATGTTTAGCGCCACCTTGAGGCTGTTTGTCAGGGGGTAACTCGCTCACATCCTAAGGTTGGGGTTAAAGCCCTTCAGAGGAGAGTTCATGGAAATATCTCTTTTTCATGGAGAATTAAAGGATGAGTCCGTACTTTCTGAAGATGTCCTGCAAGCCCTGTATGATAAGACTTTGTCTCATATATATATAGTAGGTAGGACCCTTTTTGTTGTATGATCATTTTATTAGTGATTAATTGACTTTGTTACATTTTTAAAATACACACTCAATATTTTTTTTATTTTATCTTCACATTATTAGTATTACAGTATCTGTGGTTATTTATATGTACATATAAAAATATATAATCTTAAAAAAACAGATCTCACCTGTGCTTTTTTAAAATGTCTGATGTGAAACTGAACCTCCCTCCCACAATGTGCAAATTTCTTGGTTATTTAATAGAAATAGTATTTAAAAAAAAACATGAGAACTTTGTAAGAGCAAATCATTTGCACCGAAGCTCTGAAAGAGCTGGTGAATGGTTTTTCACTTATTCTGGTACATTTTTAAACCAGCTATTTAGGCTTCCTTTTGTGTTTGAGTGCGATGCACTCTGTTTTATTTAAATGTCTATGTGTTTATTGCTAAAAAATGCAAAAAAAAAAAAATATTTTTAGTATGAGAAGGAGGTCAGTTACAGTTATCAAATAATGAATAGATTGCAAGGAAGAATTGTCAATTCTTTATTTAATTTGTTAATATTTTCTGGTCTTAACGTCTGGATATTCCCAAAGTTAACAATGTAACTGAAGCCAGATACAATACAGCGTATGGATCAAAAAATGGAAAATGATTTGAAACATTTGTATTCTTGTTTCACACTGCAAATTATTCCTGAATATATCACTTGCACTGATAATAGAAATAAATAATAATATACTAAACTTTTAAAATGAGCATGTCCATGGGCTCTTATTATTTTTTTCAGTGATTGATGCCATTTGAAAAATTGTTTTTTGTTAAATTTTATTTATTTATTTTAAAATATCTACCTCAAAGTCAAATGCTCACACATGTTTTTTGCTTTTGAAAAATGTGACAGGAGGTGGTAATAAAGATAAATAATATGTGTGGGATGTATATTTGTGTTTGAATTTGATGCAGCTGATCAGGACAGATTATTAAATTCAATAAAAAGTGGACTCAACATGAGGGTTGTGTTTTATTCATGTGAACAGGACGCCCTCTGCTGACAGTGAACACATTCATAACTTACATTCCTTTGAGCTTCTCTCTTTGCTTTATTTGAATCCATTTAAATCATACTCATATCTATGTAGCCTTATGCTGATAACTCTATATTAAATTAATACTGAGTGATGCTGAGATGATAGTGCTAATATTAGCTGCTGTGTTTTATCCTTGATGTGTCTCATCCTCCCTGTGAAGCCTTTTGTTTTTGTTCCAGTTCTGTTTTTATCACCATATAATACAATAACACACTTTTTTCCATGACTTGTGACAAACTAAAACAAGCGCAGTGGATGACTTTTCTCATTTCGGTTGATGGAGGTTTGCAGTGATGGCTCCTGAGTTGAGGAAACATGGCCATTTTTCTCCTTATGGAGTGTGTTATATTGATATTTAGAAGACAATGAAAGGTCTTTCTGGTTGGTTCTTTGCCTGCTGTAAACAAATAACTGAAATATTCTCAGTTGTTAAATACTGAAGCTCTGCACTCATTAGTCTCATTAGGAAAAAAAACGCCCCAACAGGTCAGGTTTCCTTTCCCCTGCAGGTCTCTAAACTCGACCTCTGCTCCGTTTGCCTGAAAGTGACTCCTGTTGCCTCACATCAGTGGAAACTGATGAGCCATGTGAGCGTTTGACTGACAGACATGTTTAAATCAAGCCTGAAAATAGAGACGTCACAAAGTGCTTCTTGAAACCTTTAGGTGAAGGTATCAGTAAACCTAGAGCACATATAAGGTTTTCCTGCACAGAGCATGCTCAGTTTGTTCACTTTCCAAGAGGAAAGTTCGGCCTGACTTCATTTATTCATGTCACAGTTTTTAAAATAACAACTAGAGCACTAAATGTGAATTAATCTGCAGCTTTATCAACCTGTTATAAGTTACAGTGCCCAACAGAAGTGCTAATAAATGACAAAATATTTGTAATAAAAATAAAATAATATTAAATAATAATAAAATACAATAGATTAGAATAGATTTTTTTATTTATCCCCAATTAGGGGACATTCACAGTGGCATGAACAAGTTACAAGTAAGAAAAACAACATGATAATATTTATTAATATTTATAGTATGTGCTAAAAAAGAAATAGCAAAGTAAAATATTTAGACAATGAAAATGACTTATAAATCACTAAGTACGAATCACAGTTTAATAAAGTGACAAATAATATATAATATATCCTGTTTTTAAGACTTAAAAATAGAATAGTGAAATATTTATGTTTCCAGGATAGTTTATTTTTATTTTATTAAACAAAACAGATGTAATGATCAAGACTTTTAATTTCCATTCATTCATTTGGAAAACCATTAAGGAAAAATTTAAAATTTTTCCCCACCAGAAAAATTATCCAGACAAATGCTTTCTTTTTCACATGTAAGTCATAAACACTGACATTTTTTTAGATAAGCACATAGTTTAGTGCATTTCAGTTGAATTGCATTGCTGGGCAGCAGCTTGGGTCCATGTTTACTTCCTCTCAGCTGCAACAGGAAATGAACTGTGACACATTGAGAGTGTTTAAGACGGTGAAATGGTCTAAATATTGTAGATTAGTGACGTCACAAAGTTACAGAAATCCTGACGACTCATTTTCAAACGCAGAGGCTGAATACAGGCTGTGAGTGTTTTGATGCTCACACTATTTATTCAACTTTTGACAGTAAGGGGCCTTTAAGGGAAATGGTTAACTCCTAAAAAAGAAACAGCTGTTTTTTTAAAAAGGGTCAACAAATCTAAAGTAATTTGCCAGCTTTATGGTTTAGGATGAATTTGAACTTGATATGAGAAGAAGGCTCCTGACCGGCCCACTGAGTGACGGTGAGGAAATACAAAGCAAATACTCACCATTAATAGCTTAACAAGTCCAGCCTGAGTCTTCAAACCTGCACTGTGAGGGGAGCTTGATGGGCTAAAACAGGCACTGATACCTGTGAAGCTCCCCACTGTGACAAATGTGTTCACCTGAAAAAAGCAGCTGCACAGCATCTCTTAAGAGGCTGTCAGGGAGCAGAGCTTGAAGGGTTGCAGATAGAGTGAACTAACAGGGCACTTAGCCGCTATCTGTGGCTAAACAGGGCCTGCAGGATCTTATTCTCAGCAGAATGCTGCGCTGGGATGTCTGAAGGGAGCTCAGACCAACGATCATCCCTTAAGTGGTTTAGATCAGTCCAGGCATGACAAGGCCATGCATCTCCTGGTCCTCCACGCTGCTGAGTCATGGAAAAAAAGGCAGTGTTGCTCTGTTTCCCCTCTCATTTCACTCCACTCTCTTGTAGTTGTTGTATAGTTAATGACTGCAAACGATACTCAAACGGCTCCACTGCCAGCAGGCCGACGCCAGTTCACCAAGTCATGTCACAAAATCAAGCTCAGCGCACTGAGCTGCGACCTTGCAGCCAAGGTCAAATGACACCCATAGACAACGTGAAAGTCTTCTTTCAGATGGTGTTGAAGACTAGAAAACGATCGCAGTTACTCAAAGAGGCCGGGGTCGGATGCTCTTCACTGCCTTAAGAACTGTTTTTTGGGGGCGATTTGGCATCTGGGATCAGGGACATGTGCTCCTTCATTTTCTTGCTGGGAGTCAGACGAGAAGCTTGATACTACTCTTAATATCTGCCCTTTAAATATGAAGCTCCAGCCATGTAGAACAGAATGTTTTTATTCATCCCACATTGGGAGAATTTGACCCACCACAGCAGCATAATTTACAGTAAGAAAGAAACAATAAACAGCAATGAAATAATAGAAGAACTAATAATAATAGTGATAAATATGTGAGGTGAACCACTGCACCATTGGTTGCTATTTCTTCAGGCATCTTATCTGTCTGCTGTCAGCACACTGTGACAGCTTGATGAATGATGGAAACAAAAAATAAAAGTACAGCTTTAAATCTCAGTTTGCAGAAAACTGCGTTTGCAGTTTTAGTTTTCACGATGACACCTTTTGAATATTTGGCTGTAAATATAATTGTAGCCACATTTCTGTGTCCAGCAGTTCATTTTTAAATGAGGATTTTTTTCTCTTTAACCATATCACATGTATGAATGATGTCACACTGTGGGACCAGACACATGATAGATGTATTTTAGTCATATTTCCAACAGAGGGCAGTATAAAGTCATTGTTTTTCCATCTGAGCAGCACTTTTTTTTTTGCCACCACAGAGATTTCACATTTCCATTCAGTGGATTAAAGCTGGATTTTATCATAATAGGACATCTCTGGCTTCCATATGTTCATTAAATATTTAGAGTTGGGATAAACCCACTATCCAGTGTGACTGCAGCTCACATCGCTGCAAAACCAGGACACCTTTTCCTTTGAGAAAACGTGAGCTTTTAACTAAAGTTGGGTAAAAATATGCAGGTGATAGTCCAGGTGACGCCCCTTCTCACCTCTAATGAGGCCAGCTGCTTTCAGACAGTGCCCCATAAGAGAAACTGAATCCTGCTGCCACTGTCTAACTTTATAGGACGCCTCTATAGTTTCTCTTGCCCTCGATAGGCCTGCTCTTGTTACACCAAAGTGCACCGATGGCGTCACGCCTTCAGCTGCTGGCAGCTCTAATTAATTGTGTTTAATTACGTCATTATATCTCAAGTAAACTAAGACTGAGTGTCTTTGGTTACAGATTACCGTCAGGTTGCTTTTTCATCCTTGTTTTACTGTCGCTGGTTTGCAAAAACAAAACAACTTTTGGTTGGCTTTTGGTGAACAAATTGGTTAATTTAAAGGTCCCTTAGTGTAAAAAGTGTGATTATCGCGTATTTATAGAGTAGGTTGTGCTGTATGAATACTGTGTCAACAAGTCATTCACACTTTGGAAAGACACCGGAGCGTGGCAGCCTTTCAGTCTTCTCGTTTAACACTCATCAGGAAAGGAAAATAAGCCCAAAACATCAAACTCTTTGTTCACCAGTGTTGATTTTCAGTGATGACTTTTTGATTGTTTGCACACTCACCAAGCCGATTAACTCTGATGGATGTTGGTTTGTTCTGGCTGAGTTGATGTTTGCTCTTTCTGAACAGTTACCGTTTTAAATCTCAGAAACCTGGGAGCGTTTGGAGACTCTGAACTCCTTCACTGATCACCTTTTAAAGAGACATCCAGTAGCAACACCGTAAAGACCCTAAATATAGATTTTTTTTTTGTCTAGCTCTTTGTACTGTCAATTAGCTGGAAGTAGCTTTGCTCTCCTAGAATATGATTCCCAGTCAGCTTCCTGTCACTCTGTGCAGCGTCAATAAGCTAAATGTAGGAGCTTTCTGCAGTCTTCTGTCAGTGTCATCAGCTATAGATCAATGGAGGTGATTGGTCGGTGGGCAACTTCACCCTGTACAATGCTTGAAATGGCCTGTCCTGGCAGGGTTGATGTGTCTGCGTGTAGTAATGCGTATTGGCAGAGAATCTGGTTTCCCAACCAGGGAAATGTATCTAGATTTAGATTTAGCTGTCAGGACACAAATCCATCCGTTTGATTCGGGCTGGAGGAAGCGAGGTGTCTGCTTTTTTGGTGGTAAATTGGTGCCGGCCAGTGCCAGCACACACAGCGTCTAATAAAGCGATGTGGTGATCACAGTGCTTCTGATACAGTGTCGGCCCTCTGACAGCTGAGCGCTGCAGGAAATATATTCATGTGAAAGAATAATAGCATTGCCTGGCAGCGTCTCGCAACTCTTTGATCAGCCAAGAGCTACTACTCTTGGAACTTGGCATCGATGGCCCGGAGGCAGGAAGAAGCACCGTTTATGGAGCTCAGATAGCAAATTGAACGGCCATTAAAAGACAGATGTTACTGCAGGAATCAGTTATCTCTATTCCAGGCACGTTTGTTTAGCTGTAATGGCACGATTTTGGTCCAAACTGTAACATCTCAACAGATATTGGATTTGTTTGCCACAGCATTGAAAGCAGACATTCGTTCGGTGCCGTCATACAGACTTTTATTCATGTGCAGACATTTGCCATAATGCTACAATTTCATGTTCCACTCGGGATAAATCCTAAAAAGACTTAACTTTTCCTGTTTTCCATCAAGAGGTCAACTTTTTAATTGAAAGTGCTTTGCACTGGCAGCTTTGTCTTTATCGCACAGGACAGATATAAATCCTGGACAGATGTACATATCCAGTTCTGCTGTGGAGGATCACTGCCTTTCCAGCCACTGACATCCAACTGATGCCTCATCAGCGAAGGAGGCAAGACAGGAAATCCCGCAGAGCCATGACGCTCCATGTGAACAGACCATCCATACATGTAAAGCTTGTGGTGAAGGAAGAAGTTGACACATGTGTCTGTTTGCAATCCTGGGATGATCCATCCGGTGAAAGGGATGGGAAAAGTTGCCACGGCAACCACGGCTCCTGATCCCATAGACCGGCTGGAATAGGCACAGAATGAGAGTGACAGACCAGAGGAGGAGGCCAGGCTGGAGAGCTGACAACAGTACAGTAATGAACAGGAGGGATGGCGCCTCCAGGGGGGCGACCTCTTAATGGTGAGACCTCCTGAAGCCATCAACCCCTTCATGAACTGACAGCACTGAGGAAACACAAACACAGGTGCAAGCATGGCTTTACAGAGCATTCAAAGTCCCAGAGGACACACTGTGGGAAGGAAATACCGTACGCTTAGAAACACACAAACACAGGGACTGTGGTGTCGCCAGAGATGCACAGAATTATACATTGCTCACATAATAACAGCCTCCATGAGGATCTAATTACTTGCAAAACTGGATGTTTGCATTTAGTCCGTAAAGGATGAAATGCATCACTACAGGATATAGACCTATCAGTATTAGAGGGCTGGATACAAATCATTAGAGAAATACAAGGGATTACCAGGATGGAGAGTAATTCAAAAGGTAAACAAAATCTAAAAATATCCTGTGCTCTGTCTAACACTAATCTCAATCCACCATAATGGTCTGGTAGGACTCTGTGTGTGTGTGGTATACTCTGACTGTTATATGTCTCCACAATGTTATTACGCTGGCATCTCATTTTAAAAACTGTTCCCATGGTGAATATGTGAGGAATAAACACATGACCGAGCACATATTCATGACTCCACTGTTGTTCACTTTCTGTGGAAGGCAGACTGTATTTGAAATTGAATGTTGCCTGAGGTAGCTCTGCTGCCAAGTGAGTGTTATTTTTGTCCAATATCATTCCTCAGATGTAAACGCTGACTCGCCATCGTTGCCAGAAGATGATTTATGTGGCATCTTTGTCATTGTGTGCTAGGGAACATCCAGCTGCTCTCATATAAAGATTCAATTATCGCCACCTGGAATGGCTACTGACTCATTCTGATCATAGACTGTATATAAAGAGTGGACGGAGCTATCACGATGTCACCTGTTTGTTTGTGAACAACAGCAATGAAGCTCATACGGATGTAACTTAAACTTGCATTCTCTGCAACAGCCAGCAGGGGGCGATACTGGTGGCAAATAGAACTATCACTGGTTAGCTATAAATATGTAGCATCAAGTGGTTGATCAAAACCATCAGTGTGGTAAGACCCATCTAAAATGACTGGAAGTATTTGTAAGAAAATGACTTTGGTCATCTGCTAACATGGAGGGGGTGGGATTTATGAGCTATACTGCAACCAGCCACCAGGGAACAAATTAGATGTTCTGACTTCATTTTTCACTGTGACAGCGAAGCGAAATATCTGTGATGGTTCTCAATCATCCTGGTCCAGGTGAATCCAAAGAGAGTCAACTGTTCTGGACTCTCTACCAGTCGGTCAGAACTGAAGAGGCCTCTTGGACAAGAGGTGAACGTGAGCCCAGGTGACTTTCGTTTTTTTGCAGGTACTTCACTAAAATGGCTGGTGGGCTAAAAGTCAAACCTGTTGTCATGACAACAGCCACACACCACCCCTGAATGGGCCATAAGAGACAGGGACGTGCAGGGTGATACATCTCTGGGACGACACCTCTCTGTGGCGATGAGGTGTGCAGTCACAGGCGTCTAGCTGCGACGGCGACGCTGACAGAAGACAAAGCCATGGGTATCTTGCAGTGACAGGCAGGGTTATCGTTGACGTGCCAACGAGTGCATCCCCCGGTGGGCAATTC
Organism: Synanceia verrucosa; assembly: GCA_029721515.1. NCBI lineage: Eukaryota > Metazoa > Chordata > Actinopteri > Perciformes > Synanceiidae > Synanceia > Synanceia verrucosa. Next base: position 5,056,303 of record CM056572.1, read on the forward strand.
CCACGAACTGCTGCTCCCAAAAGATAGCAGCACAACAGATGAGGAAGAGGTGAGACATTTATCTGTGGAAGGGGCCAGCTGTGGAAAAAAGTCTGGGACAACGTTGGACAAGTGAAAAACAAAAGTCCAACCAGGAACATGGACAAGTTGTCAGCCATCATCTGTCCCTAACTTCCTCTCGGAATATCTAATCTTCTGAGATATTTTTGTTCTACCTTACTTATACTGTACTTTACAACTATCTGCATAACAGGAGGACTAAAAAAATCAAATGCCCCTTTTCCTGCAGCATTCGTTGTGCCTTTTGACTTCAGCACTCAAGCTCATTGACTCTGGTGACGTCTTCTGAGGGGTGGAAATACAAACATTACTGAGAATTTGCAGCACTGAAGGAACCAGAATGTGAAGCATTTTACTGTGAAGGATCTTCACTACTTCCTGTCAGCTTTGTGATGCAAAGAAGAGAAAAGAGAGATCTGGTTTTATTACAATGAGGAGCTTTACTCTGAAATTATTCGAGTTATCGTTCATCTCAGGTTACAGAGTAATCTAAAAGTAATGTAACTGGAAGTGTAACTATACTATACTTTCATCAGTGAGTAATCGAAGGCGTAAACATAGTAGTTCCCTGTTATTTATCAGCATGTTAGCATTGACTAATGCTAACATAGTCTCCACAAAGTCTTCACACTGCAACAATCTTTATATCCCTCTTTGGACGATCTATCTTCTGATAGTGTATCAATCATTATTGATTACCTACTCTTATATTTTTGTGGTGCATGCAAAATGGAATCTGATTTCTGTAAAACAATTTCCATTGGGTTATGATAAGAAACATCCAGATAAATATAAATACTCACACTCTCATGCACATCTGCTGTTTGTTCCTCTCTGTGGTCGTGAATGAGCTGATGTTGAGTGGATTATAGGCCATGCAGGGGTTTATCTAATGACTGCTGTGCAGGCTACAGTACACTGCGTTTCTGAGGTCAGAGAATAGGCCTCATAGTAATGGAGATCCTTTACAACCGCCAGGGGAAATCACTGCTGGTTTGTTGGCAGCCCCATGTAATTAACCATGTTCGCGCTCCTCCACTCAGAATAAATCCCACGTAGGTCCCAACCTTTAAATCCTATGTCACATTACGTGGATGGGGGTTACATGACAGCAGGCAGCGTCCCCAAATTCAAAGCCAATTTGAGATAATTTAGCGCTGACTTTGGAGGCGCAGTACGCAACTGATCGAAAGGTGAAATGAACACCTCGGACGTCTGCCTTCAGAAGGATGGATGTTTGCTGTCCACAGGTCTTGATATCAATCTGAAGGACAGCCACCACCATATGCAATGCTGAATCTGGACATTTTTACACCAAGAGTGGCAGCCTGACAGGAGCTGGGAGTGCTTGGTATTAATATATCCAATTAGAGGGGCCCAGGGCAAGGTTACACACTGCAGAAAAAAGAAACAAAACATTATTTTCTTCCTTTCCTTGTTACATCATAATGATGGTGATGATCCCATAGAGCAGAGTTGTGATCGTTCACTAGTTGACTCAGCCCTAATTATAAAATGGCTGTTTCAGCCCAATCCTTTTTTAACTTGTAGATGTGTCCGCCAGAACCAAAACCCAATGAATAGCATCCATACTGGCGCAGCAAAATCTTTACTTGAGCTAAACTCGACTATTTATGAACTAATCTTTTTATAGTGATAAATGGATTTGATCTGATAAAATCAGGTCTGGTTCCAAGATGCATTTTCAATTTGCACCGTTGATGAATAGCAGCAATGACTGTCAAGGGAATGGAGAGGCCAAAATGGACAATGCTAACCCATGGTAGCTGTTTAGCCTTGTTGCAGGAAACACAGGAAACAATGTGCAACATTTAGGGGGATATATTGGCAGAAAAAGAAGATAATATGATCATTTTTTGTGTATAATCACCTGAAAATAAGAGTTCTTGTGCCTTTGTTAGAATAAAATGAGGCGCTTGTACTTTTATCTACTTCCTGGTGCTGGTCACCATGCATCCATATTGGTTGCAATCTGCAATCTCACCACTAGATGTCACCAGATCCTACACCTAAACATGATTGTTTAATCATGCAGTAAGTATAATAAGTATAAATATCAGTCCATATAGTTAACAACATTATCTACAATGCTGCCATTTATATTCCTGGAGAGTGGGTTTCTATAAGTGAGGCTTTATTATCAGATGTCCAGCTCAATCACTGGATTTATTTGCCCGTAAAATTATTGGAGATTTCATTGGATATGACTTTCCTGATAGACAATATTTCCCATGACACAAAGGGTCTTAATACTTCAGTCTGATAAAAATGATCACTTGGTTGCACTTAATGGGGTACAGTGGAACCACCATAAATTCCTCCTCCAAAATATCCTCTAGCTTTACATGAGAATGCCTTAATCTCCACTAAGACCTACATCCATCTTGTGTTGTTTAATTTCCACTCAATTATTTATTACACACTTAACAGCATCTTAGGGACAAAACTTAATTTCCTGCTCTTACCTTGAGTCACAAACCTGGTTGGGCGGATGTAGTGTCATAAAGGGCATCCACAGATAAGTGATGATCCAGATAAATTGAAAGTAAATACAGTTTTGTCTATTTTTAGCTGTCAGTTGCCATAACACTGTCAGTAGCATGTGGTAAGAGATTTTCAAAGAGGTTGAGATGCATTTTGAGTGTGATAGCTTGTATAGTTTCTGAATGGTAAATGTTCAAAAATAACTTTATTTTGCTTTTTTTGCCTGCATTTACAGAAATCCTGACAGCTTGTTTCTAACAGTGTTTGATGACAGGATTTGAGTATTTCTCTGTTTATTTTGATACTTTCATAGTATTAACACAACACTTAAACCTGCTTTATGATATAAAAGACAAATTCTTTGTTGAAGTTTTGACCAACCCCTTTGGACTCTGCTCCTGCTCTGCTTTAACTAGCTTTGTTTGGTAAATGTGCTGCAAATGCATGACTTGGTGCCATCACAATGTTATAAATCAATCGAGGCGTTTCATGCAGTTCAGTGTTTCTGTGGAGGAGAGGAGCTGCTGGAGCTTTGCAGACCTTTTTACATGATCTAAACACACTGAGGAAACTCTTTAAACCCAGGAGCTGTCCGATGTGCTGAAATGGACTCGTAACTTTTCTGTAGCTTCAGAGCAACCTCTCCTCTGAGGTAATAATGATTTTGTTTTCCCCATTCCCAGTTTCCCACAGCCTTTGTGTCATACCTTATAAAATAGGAAAAACTGAAATACTAAAATAAGCTAACAGTGTAAACACATCACTAGATGGCTGCTGAATTTGTCTGAGTTTTGTTCATCTTGTTTGCTGTCAGACTTTTTCCTGAGCCTGGTGGATGCTTTTTGATACAGCGCCCTACAATATTTCAAAACAAACATTCCTACATTTCTATTTCTGAACTACAGCAATAAAGCAGCTCATGTGTGTGCCGGAGCTACTTATTTCTTAAGGATTATGTTCTCCTCTCTGTTAAACATACCATTCGTCACCACCAGCTGTCCTTTTCCATGAGAATATTATGAGCTCAAATGCAATTTATTAATGTTGTCACTCCCTTTAATGTGAATATGACTCAAGGGCAGGCCTACCCTTTACTGCTGTGAGTCAGTGAGTCGTGCTTGTGCTCTGTGACAGAGAGAAAGAGGTGGGGAATAAAAAGGGAAAAGATTTCTGTTGAATAATTGTTTATTATGGATTCAAATACCAATACAGTGTTAAGTAGGATTTGGACAACGAAATGCAGATAAGTAATGATCTGTGCAAACACAGCCATCAGGTGTGTGACAAGGAGACAAGTGATGAATCCACAAAAATAAAATAACAAAGGCAACATATGTCCCTCGTCTCCCACTGTGTTGACTCAATAGACCGGACAGATGTTGTTTTTATCTACTTTATACTCCTACCTCACTACATTTCAGATTGAAACCTTTAAATATGTATTTCACCACATGTATCAGCTCGTTACTTTACAGGCTATGATTTTACAAACAAAACATGAGTGCATGTTACAGCAACATAATAGGCCATAAAGTACAGTAAGAGGTGAAAAGGGTAGAATTGGGAGAATACTTTTATTTTCAGTGCTTGAAGTGAGAGCTGCAGTTATTTAACAAGGAATGGAAATGTATTGATTTGACTTTTAATGGCAGACAGAATATATTTCAGTTTATTGGTAAGGCCCTCCAAAACAGTTTGTTAAGTGGTCCCCTGTGCCTTTAGCATCATAAACGTAAGTAGCTTCAACCTCGGTAGGAATGTTAGCCTATCTGAAGTTAAGCTAGCTAGCTAGCACTTATCTGGCTAACACTAGTTTTATTCTCTGTGACATAGAGATGAAGTGGGAGATTAAAGGGGAGATATAATGATCTGACTTTTCATAATTTAATATTGAGCACAATACAGTACAGTTTATTAGTCCGGCCAGTGCCTTTGGCATCATAAACGGAACTAGCTTCAGCCTTAACAGAAACGTTAGCCTACATTAAGTTCAGCAAGCTAGCTGGCACTCATCTGGCTAATCTTAGCAAGTGTTACTTGCTGTGATGTAGAAATAAAATATAAGATTAATGAGGTAAGGAATGATTTGACTTTTAATGGCAGAATATATTTCAGTTTATTGGTAAGGCCCTCTAAAACAGTTTGTAAGGTGGTCCCCTGTGCCTCTAGCATCATAAATGTAAGTAGCTTCAGCCTTGGCAGAAACATTGGGCTACCTGAAGTTAAGCTAGCTAGCTAGCACGCACCTGGCTAACACTAACTGGTTTTATTCTCTGTGACATAGATATAAAGTGGGAGATTAAAGTGGGGATATAATGATCTGACTTTTAATAAATTAATATTGAGCAGAATACAGTACAGTTTATTAGTCCGGCCAGTGCCTTTGGCATCATAAACAGAACTAGCTTCAGCCTTAGCAGAAACGTTAGCCTACATGAAGTTCAGCAAGCTAGCTAGCACTCATCTGGCTAATGCTAGCAAGTTTTACTTGCTGTAATGTAGAAATAAAACAGAAGATTAATGAGGTAAGGAATGATTTGACTTTTAATGGCAGAATATATTTCAGTTTATTGGTCCGGGCCTCCACAACAGTTTGTAATGTAGTCCCCTGCGCCTTTAGCATCATAAACGTAAGTAGCTTCAGCCTTAGCAGGAACATTGGGCTACCTGAAGTTAAGCTAGCTAGCACTGTGTCATAGAGATAAAATGGAAGTTTAAAGAGGGGGAGAAATGTAATGATTTGACATTGAATGGTGGGTTGTGTTGTGTTCGTGCTGATAAAAAGCTCACTAGTAACACAAAACGGAGTGCTGATGTAACGCGTTACATTCCCAGCCCTACTCGTTACTCTCTCTCTCTCTCTCTCTCTCTCTCTCTCTCTTCGCCTGCCGCTTTGTCTGCGCGTCCATGTGGTCCTCTCCTGCGGGCTCGACAGCCTCTCTCACGCCGATCCATCCCCACAACAATAGGCGAACACATCCGGTGGGATATGCTGGCGAAGCTGCGGTTCGTCGGCTCCTTTCTATTCCGTTTAACGTCGGCGAGGAGCGCCGGAGCGCCTCTGAGATGCGGTCCGCCGGGGAGCTGAAATAAGGGGAGACACCGGCTGGGGGGGGCGCAATGATGACTGACTGGTGACAAAGAAAACGGGGAGCCCCCCTCTGGCTTCGGTTGTCATCCGCTAGAACTTGACGGAAGGCGTATTTTTTGGGGAGGTGGAGGGGGGACCCGGGTCGCTCTGTCTTGGACAGCTTTTTATTTAGTCATCATTATTTTCTGAGGGGAACCATGCCTGTCCGGAGGGGTCATGTCGCTCCACAGAACACATTTTTGGGAATAATCATCCGGAAATTCGAAGGACAAAGTGAGTAGACCAGGCTGTGATGTCCAGTGCTGCATGTCTTTTGTGTCTGTCCTGCTGCATCTTGAGAGTAATCAGCATCAAAAGCTTCTTATTCTTAAATAACTGCAGCGCTCATGGTGCAGAGCAATTCTGTTTTCCACTGATTATTATGATGCCCATGAAAAGTGTGTTTTTTAATAACATGAATAGGATTAATCTAACAACGGCTGTCATTCAATGTCCGTCTGGGTGCATGCATTGTTTTTTATTTTTAATGATTAGTGTTGTGAAACTAAGCCTTGCTCATAGTGGGAAGTGATTGTCAGATATCAAACAAAACATTCGTTTTGCATTAGGATTTTCTTTTAAATAATCATTTTTTTTTGTAGGATATGCAATACTTTTATTTTTAAATTTCTGTGGATGTGGTATTTTTTAATCAATATAATCAATAAGCCCTTATGAAGCCTTGTTCAAAATGGAAACTGAACGTTAGAAATCTTCCATAGAGAAACAAAGCATTAATTCCGGACCCACAAGAAGAAATCAATACTTTTATTCAGCTCCTTTTTAATTTCTGTATGTATGAGAGACTTGTTCAAAGTGGAAACCAGATGTCAGATTTAATTCACAGAGACAAACAAAACATTAATTTTGGACCCACCAATATTTTTAAAATGCGCTCTTTTTGATAATATTGCTAATATTCAGCCACTAGGTGTCACAGCTTTAGAAGTGGGAACCAAGCACTAGATATCTTCCACAGCATTGATTTTAGATCTGCCAAAAGTTTTTTTTAAATTATTAATTCACCAATAATTAAAAATAAAATATATAAAACAAATATTAAAAATATGTTCAGTACTTTACTGAGAAATCTGTGAATGTATTATTGTTTAAAAATATTAATCTTTTTAAAATGTTGTCAGTGACACCTTTAGATTAATTATCCTGCTAACTTATCTGACATTATACTTAGCTCTTCTGTTGTCCTGCTCCAGTGGAAATTGTTGTTCAAAAAAGCTGTGTATGAGAAACAAGGATTAAGGGATTTAATGACTTTCAGGTCATATCCCAAACATACCTGCTTTGCCCTTATTAAATCATCCTAGTTATGTTCATAGAGTTTGTGTAGTGCTGTGTTGTTGTACCTATGCTGGACACCAAAAGGCAAAGTAGTAAAGAAAAAAATCATCACTTGAGCTAAATAATGTGTAGCTTTCCTCACGTTCTTGTATTCTAACTAAAGGGCTCTCCAAATCATATGAAGTCACACACTTATAGCATGATTAAAGGTGCTGTTAACAATATTAACTGAACAAAAACTGTGGAAAACAGCACCTTTTAATGTATTTGATTTAATATCATTTTGTCCCCTACCCCCAATCTCTCCTGCTACAGATAAGAAATTCATCATAGCCAACGCCCGGGTACAGAACTGCGCTATCATCTACTGCAACGATGGCTTCTGCGAGATGACGGGCTTCTCCAGGCCGGATGTCATGCAGCGGCCATGCACCTGCGACTTCTTGCATGGCCAGTTCACCTTGCGCCACTCAGTGGCCCAGGTGGCCCAGGCGCTGCTGGGCTCGGAGGAGCGGAAGGTGGAGATCACCTACCACCGCAAGGATGGTGAGTGGCATGTTGTTGGCTTTCTGCTTTCCCACCGTTCTGCTAATGAGAACACTCACACATGTTTAAAGAGTTCAAGGCTAAATGTGTGAAAAGGTACACTCCAGAAACACATTGGTTAATTTTAGTTCTATCTGGAGCACTGTGCAGCAGAAAAGCACTGAGTGCACCCATTTAGAGGCCGGAGGGGAGCAGCTGGGAAGGTTTCCTCCACTGTGAAGTCCAGTTTTTTTAAATGATGCAAATGCCAGGTGGCTGGGAGAGATGTCCAGTAGCCTACCGCCAGATCAGGTAACCTGGGAGGGATGTCGCTCATCTCTGTTTCACTTTTTAACATCTTCCAAAAAATATCTGTGCAGACAGTTATCTGTGCATCTTCTCCATAGTTTGAATAATCTGCTTGCGTGCAGATCATGACCTGACATCGACAGCTGGTTTTGATTAGTTACAGGTTGACCTTTGTTTTAAACCAGTGTGTTGTGCTGGTTCGCTGAGAGTTCACAAGGTGACCTCTAACAATGACATAGGCGTGTTTAAAGATGATTAAGCCTTCTCGCAGCACGATTAAGGGGAAGTTTCATGGTGGCACAAATAAGAATTAATAGTTTTATTAGACCCATGTGAGGGATCATGCTTGCCTGGCGTTATTGTTTGTTTTATGTTATGGACAAAATCAATCTGCACTCTCTGCTGACCCACAAGGTGCAGCATTTTTCAACTTTGCATCATTATAAGAGTGCATGCACTTTTTGTTTTCTTTGTAAGATAGCTGAAGCTATAATTATAAGTCAGTATGAACTGTGCAGTGCACTCACTGCACACCTGTGGAACAATGCACGCTCAATATCTTCATGTTTTATGTCCAAATCTTTTCTTCCTTTAAAAGTAAATATGGCATTCAGCCAGTTTCAACCAATAATAAGTCTGTAATTCATTTTCAGGCTGGTACTTGAGAGGTAGCATAGATTAGGGTGAATTCGGCTTACAGAGTGACAAATGATATGTCCTTGGAGACATAGATGTGTGGGGTCAAAGGTCCAAAGAGTGACAGGAAGCTGCTGAAAAAGTGCTTGAGGAAAGAGGCAAAGTGGAGATGTCAGCTTGTTTTATGAGTGAATTGGCTGGAGTCAATAAGCGAGCCTTGGCTGAACTTTGGCAAGCTGGAAGGAATATATCTTGTAATATTTCCAGAAGTATTTTTTCCATTCGTGTTTGTCAACATGTGTTTTACCCAGTGTTTTCATTAACATGTCCTGAGGTCAGAGATCACAGAGCATTATTTGCCGCTGTTCCCAGCTATCTAACATCACAGTGTTGGTACCAATCGATTGCTTAAGTTTTCTAGTTTCATAACCATTTCCCCCCCCCCATGGCCCACATTTATCATGCTTTAGGATTTTGTTTGCATAGATCAGAGTTTGGTGTAACTTCCTTGCATGACCAAACTCATAGGTCCCACAACGTACTTGTAAAATCAAGTAGATTTTTGTGATATTAGAATATATATCATAGTGTGATGTGAAAATGTCTGCTGTAGGATAAAACCCTCTGTTGTTTATATATCATAATTTTACTGTAGGCTACTTGGTTAGCTCTGTTGCTACACTAATGTTAACGTTACTCCGGTTGTGGTTCAGATACGGCATGTAAAGCACAACTCAACGTCGGAATGACCGCTGGATAATCTCATATGTATCATGCAAGTTCAAGTTGAAAACATGCTCACTGTATAAAGCATAGGCATGATGGTATGAAGGGTAACTGCAGCAATGCTACTGCTTTGTGATAGCATTTTTACGTCACTTGGCAGGATTCGTTATGGCACTGGTAGCTCAGGAGTAAACAGAGGTAAAGCAGCATGGAGGAGATGGAGGAGAGCGCAATGGGAAGAGAAAATAAAGTTACCAGAAATATTACATCAGAAAAATACTATATTGGGATATATATTTTTATTGGGATATAAAATTAGCAATATAAAGCAAAGTTAAAAGCATCTTGAGGGAACATTTTTTGTTCTACAGAGGCATGTTTAGAAATGAGCTCTGATTAGCCAACAGCATTGCATTACCACAAGGAGATGTTATGTAGAAACCAAATCATTTTGTCATTTTGCCTTTACTTTTACCGTTTTTTATTACGGCGTGCTATTACTGTTAAAGGATTTAAGTACTTTAAATCTCTCTCTGGGCCGCCGTATCACCAGCCAAGGGCTCGATCTGCATCGACCCGCTGAGCAAACAGGGATAATGAGGACACAAATACCTTCATGTTTCATTGATCTTCAAAACCGGCGCATCGAGGAGGGGTGAATCAATGTGGCCCGAGTGCCCTCCCTCCACCGGCTGGCCCACCGGAGACTTGGATAAAAAGAGCCGGAGGACTTCTGACAGTCCGATGCCGCCACGGTCGGGGGAGAAAATGCCTCATTAGCATTTTGTAATTCCTCGTTGTTTCTCTCACCTGACTTAGAGCCTCTCCAGGGAAGGTCCGCGTCTTCTGGTACATGTAAACTAGAGATCATGGTCGAATTATTAAGCTAGCTTGGTCACTAATTAATGGACAGCTGCTTCCTGTTTCCACTTTGCTTTAATGTTACAATGGTAACTCAAAATCCAAAACACATTTCGGTGAACCGTTTTTTAACATAAACAAAAAAATTTCCAAACAAGCCGCCATGTTGGTTCTGGGACACTGCTTGGTCGATTCAATCACTTGGAGCCTGAAGAGTTGGCTTTTTGCGTGATCTTGTGGCATTGCGTTCATATGTATGGCGTAACCATTAATGATCTTTGAAAATGAAAAAGAATGGAGCGCGACTGATTCAGATTGTCGGTCCATTATCTCTACTGCCTCCTGTATTCCAGGGGTAATGTCATCATGGGGGTTTTCCATGAGGCAATCTTCTCCTTTTCAATCCACTGACCCGTGGTCTTCATGAACCACATCGCCTGCTGTCCTTTTTCCAGCCCGTGAAGAAGATCCCACTAGTCAGCACACCGTTAATGCTTTCTGATTTGTGTCTTTTTTTGCCCTCCGGTGCTTATATCTCCTCGACCTCTATAGGAGGCGTCGCTGTCATTAACGCAGCCAGGAAAGTTTATTCTGAGGCCAGAATATTCTCACCTTCTTTTTGTCATTTTGATTTTTTTGCTAACCTCAACACATTTTCAGTGCCTCTTTTCAGTTCAGTCAGCACCTGGAAGAGACAGTGGGTGACTCACTGTCACTATGACCATGATTTATGCATTTATGCTTTTCCATCCATACCCAGCCAATAAGCACACTGTGACAACAAATACTCTTGTTATCACACAAAATTACCAGTTATTCCATCATTCCATTGTGTTCATATATCATACGTTGTTTAATGACATATTATTTTCTACAGGCCCTTATTGCTCTCTCCACTTTACTGCTGTAGCTTTGCAGATTTACCCGTTCATGGGGCTAATAAAGGATTATGTTAACTTAACTTAAAAAGTAAAAACTTGCTTACACCCAAACTTGTTGTTGGGGCAGCATTGTATTGCAATATTTTGCTGATCAGGTAAGCTTTTATTATATCACCTCATAACAATTGGGTGGCTGCTGCTTTATTAAACAGAATTGCTTAGCTTGTTGGGAAGTTGTGCTACATTTTGGTGAGGTGTTTTCTGAGAGGTTTCCTGACCTCTGACCTCAGGACATGTGACTGAAAATTCTGTGATGAGTGAAAAGTGTGTCTTATTAGATAAAACACATGTTGACCTTTCTTTGATTTTCCCATCTGTGTTATTAAAAAGGATGTAAAAACACAATTTTCCATTCAGTTAGTAACAGTTAGTCCATTCATGTCCTCATAAAGTACAAGCTGGAGAGTTGCCACATTTTGCTTTCCTCTGGCAGGGTTTTGCTCGACACTAAATTGTAATGCCCCGCAGTGTAATTAGGGAAATTGTATTTGTGAGGTGATCCCTTGTCATCTAAAACCAGTGTGAACGATAAAAAAATAGCTGGCCTTGACGCTTAATGTGTAAAGCCCATTGAGCTACACACTGCAGTTGCAGCCAGTCACGCTCCAGTCACTGCTTCTCAGTCTACTTTTGTTCATTAATTAATGCATCCAGCACCGTAAATAAATGGCTCGAATTAGAGAAAGCATTCAGACTTCCTTGTTTTAATGACGGCTTCAAAAATCACTGAGAAAAAAAAAAAACTGCAGCGCAGATTCTCTTCAATTTAAAGCAACAATTTCTCCGACTGCATCCTCAACTCAGCGATTCACATCGAGGTATCGCAGCTTGTCGCTTTTGTTGCTAAAGAGCCGACTCCCAGCCTCGTCGTGATGAGAAACCCACAGGCTTGGCGTGTGGCAAAAAAAGCTTTCGCTTGCAAACAGCAAATAATACTGAAAATGTCACGCTGTGGTGCCCACTGTGTGCCCAATGTGAGTGTCAGTGTTTTCTCAGCAGAAATATGCCAGATATGCCATCTTCTCATTTAAAAACTCCCTTCACTCCAGGGACTGAGGTGTTCTTCTCTCCACAGTTTTTTAATAATGAAAAACACCTACCACAAGTTTCCTGCTCTCAACTAGCAGGCCTAAAACCCAAAGGTGTTCCTTGAAGGGAGCCTCCTTTGTTTGGCATTTCTTGGCTTGAATTTGTGACACAGCTGACTAAAAACTGTGTCATGGTTCACTATTGTTTTCAGAAAAACAAGGCTCAGCATTGATGCAGCTGAAGTATGATACCAGTACCCGTAACGGGTTAGCGTCAGGGCCTCTAATTGCAGAATATTAATCGATAAATGGAAACTTTGTTTAACGTGTAAAAAAAAGATTGTTATAGTCATGTTTTATTAGTGTATAATCACTTGAAACTAATAATTGTTGTGTTTTCGTTAGTTAGAATGAACCCTTCATATCTACAAAGGAAGCACTAGCTCTAGAGAGTCTTTCAGGTTTACGTCAGCACAACTTTACAGGTCCCATATTGTAAAAAGTGAGAATTACATGTCTTTTATATTATGAAGCAGGTTTCATTGCTGTATAAATACAGAGAAAGTATCAAAATCTACAGAAAAATGATCACTGACTTCATTGGCTTCTCTAGGCTACCAACAAAAAGAGAAAAGTTTCACAAGAAAATCTGCAGCAGCTTGTTACTCGCCCGTTGCCCTTAGAAACCTCACAGTGGATGCCACTGCTTTTCCTGTCACGTTGAACATAACTTTTACTCACTTTTGAGCTATGCCATCCCATCTGTCACACCATCATCCTATGAAAGAGGTCTACATGTAAATTACAGCACAGTGCTGTTGAATGTGAATTCTAACTGAGCCATGTCCGCTTGACACGTCAGCGTATTCTGCCTGATTCAACAGCACACAAAATAGATTTTTCTATAAATTCTTCACAATAAAAGTCCCTGTTTTTCCTGCTGCAGTATTGGTAGACTTGTTTGTTTGTTTGCTGCAGAATGACACTCGGCTTTGAATGAAACCGTTGCCAGCATCAATCGCTCGTACCGACCAGTTTAACCCCAGCTTGTACTCATGAAATCCATTTCGCAGCCATGCTTTGCAGGCGTGGCGCCAGTGAATAAATATAGGTCAGTCCCATGTTGGATCTATGGATTAAGCCCACACACCCTCTCAATATGTGAATGGTATCACTGCAAACTGACAGTAAACAGTCTGACACCTCCCCTTCCCCCAACCTGCTCAAACACCTTCATGGATCCCCTCCACCCCCCTCGATGAGGACCTAACGTCCTCCATAGCTGTGACAGACACCTCCTTCCATGGGGGATACCATTCATTCTATTTTCATTCACCACATCACATGCTGACAGGATAGCTTTCATTCATATGGTTGTGGTGGTCACTTGTATTTATAGTGGCGCAGCGTTGGAAAGGCCATTTATAATGGCAGTGTTGCTTGTTCGAACCTTTGTATCAGGTGACTCTGACCTTATTTTCCGCTGAATTAGGTGAAAGCCTGCGTTCATGAATTGGATAATTTTTAAGGAGCTAAACACTAAATGCCAGGCATTGAAGCAAGGTTTGCTTCCACCTCAATGACGACAGCACAGATGAATCAAACAAATATTGTCTTGTCTTCGTTAGTGCTGTCAAAAATTCAGATTTTCACTACACAGTTATCTTGGCCAAAGAAACAAATCTTGTTCTTTTTTTTTATTTCCTTTCCAAATTAATTGCACTCAAGGGTACCTTAAAAGCTGTTATTTCTATTTCAAAAAATGTTATCAGTAAGAAATTTAACGATTTTATTTATGTTCTCCAGTTGTGTTCTGTTCTGAGTGTTTTTTTAAGAAAATCCATGTAATCCATGTTGAGTACAGCATGCCTTTGTTTCACTTTAGGGGCATTTTGAAATCAAACTTTCCTGCGAATGCTTGAAATATGAGGGTGACCTTTTGTGTGACAGTCTCTCCATCTGCCTGGCCACCACCGATGATGGCGTAACGTAGCCCGTCTGGATTAGAGGCAGTTAAACAGCTCTCAGTACAACCCAATGTTCCCGGTGGAGAAGAGGAAGGGATCTCATTTCCCAAGAATGGAAGGCAAAACCAAAATAAGCCTCCATCCCTCTGCAGCAAGGTCGATCCTTAAATTTAACTCTCCTTTCTCCCGGCTCTTATAATCTTTCCCCAGCCAGCGACGTCTTCATTAAAGGCCACGTCTTTGCTCATTTCCAGATTGATGCTTGCTTATTTTCAAGATTCAGTGTGTTTATTGTCATGTGAACAGTGAGGCACTATGAAATACTTCCTTTTCTATCCACAATGAACGCTGAGTAATAAATCGATAAAGTGCAAAATAGATAAATAAATAAATAAAGGCAATTTAAAGGCAACGTGAAAAATACAATATCTTCAATAAAAACGATGGAAAGTACAATTTATGTTTGTACCAGAACATGTTTTCATGCTGTAATTTATTTTTCTGGGGACATCTATAAGGAAAAAATGGCATATATCGTCAACAAGTGTGTTTTCTTAAGTGAATAATCACCTGATTATTAATCATGATATGATTATTACTTGCTCTCATGTTTTCTAGCTGCCAGTTTTCATTTTTAAGTATGTAAAGTGTCGTTGAGTTTTTAGGAAAGAGCTTGATTCATGGAAAGCAGCCATGTTTCTATAGGAGACCAGAAGGAGTCTTTACGTTGTTTTGAATTCTACATTATATATGAGGATTTGATCCATCGTTTACTTGGTTCAGTCATATAGAGAGCGTTTAAAACTGTGAAATCTAAATATTGTAGATTAGTGACGTCACAAAGTTACAGAAATCCTTACTGTTTCTTTCAAATGCTCAGTTTCTGAATAAGAGTCGTATTTATAAACCTACTTTGTGAATAAAAAAAGACACTTCTTACAGTACGTATGTGGAAAACGCTCCGTGCTTCATGTCAATTTTTCACCTTTCTGCTGTGAAGAGGAGGCGGCGATAGTGTGGCTGTGATCGACTGGACATGTTCATTCGATGACCATCAGCTTGTGACAGAGACGGAGAGGAAGGGAGACGAGGAGGGAGGTGTCATGGCGAGCCCTCCGGCGTCATGGCAACTGAACCAACAGCTCAGGCTGCAATTCAAAATGATTCTGACTGCGATACTCTAGCAGCAGGTTCTCCAAATGATCCCCGTGTGCCGCCATCCCACAATCACTGTCACACACATCCAGTCAGCACATGTTTAGCTGGTGTGTGTGTGTGTGTGTGTGTGTGTGTGTGTGTGTGTGTGTGTGTGTTATGCCACCCTGCTGCCACATTGAGCCGTATTGCCTTAATTATTGATAGTGGAAATAGAATCTAATGAAAATTCCAGCTTCTTGAAACTAGAACTCCTGTCCTCGCTGCTCCACCTATCATCACACAAACTCTTCCACTTCTGTTTTACTCAATAATTTAAGTTTTGTCTGAGTGTCCAAAGCGTCTGCAATAACAGACGGGGAAATGGTTTTAATGTGATGTAACAATGGAGTCTGCATGTTTCTGGTTTTCGTTAGGTCACCTTGCGGTTAGTGGCCGTTTTGGACAATAAGTATATTTTCTGTCGATATGTGAAGTTAGGGTTGCAGGGCTCGGTAAAAAATATCACTATATCACGTGTGGATGGTGTTTTGCTTCTCTTTGTAATAATTTTGCATCTTTTTGGGGTCATTTCTTGTCATTTGCATCTTTTTGTAGTAACTTTTGGAATCTGTGGTCATTTTATGTTACCATGTAGTTGTGTTGCATCTATTTTGCATTGTCTTGTGTCTCTTTCTCATCATTTTGCCTCTTTTTTTCTCCTTGTAGTAGTTTTGTGTGTAGTTTTTGTGGTTTGGAGACTCTTGATAGTCGTTTTATGTCTTTTTGTGTTTGTTTTCCATTACTTAACATCATTATTTCATGTCTCTGTGTAGTACATTTACATCTTCTTAGTTGTTTTGCGTCTGTTTGTTGTCATTTTATTTCATTTTGTTGTAATTTGGGATCTCTATGTGGTCATTTTTTGTTTTCTCACAGTATTGCATCTATTTGTAGTTGACTTGCAACTCTTGTCATCATTTTGCATCTTTTCTGTCATATTTGTGTGTGTACTTCATATTACTTTATGTTATTTGTGTGTCATGTTTTGTGTGTTGTGTTTTTTGGGGTCTCATTGCGTCTCCTTGTTGCAGTGTTGTGTGTATTTTTTGTGGTTTTGCATCTCTTCGTTTGATTTTGTTTCTTTTTGGTCTCTCTAGTTGTGGTTTTACATCTCCGTGTAGCTGTTCTGTGTTGTTTTGTGTTCCATTCAAGCCGTTTTACATCTTCTTGTGGTACTTTTCCACCTTTTTGTCGTAGCAACATTTTGCCCCTGAGTCCTTCATCGGTAGGCCGTTCAATAATCCATCCAGAGGAGGCACAGGGCATAACTTTATGTGAGTGTGTTGGATAGTTCAGCACTACTCTGTGGGAACAGTTGGTCAGGAAGAAGACTGTCCGTCTCTGAACTCCAGCAGTGGAGCTGCTTTCAGTCCAAAACCTCAAGGTCAAACAACATTTATCCATCTGCCTTTGTTTGTTCCATGACTCATGTCTTCGGTTGGACCGGCTTATTGGAGAGACATCCGCTCCCAAACCGAACTGGTAGGACGACACCGACGAAATGTCTCTCCTGAAAACATTATAGAGCTGCAACTTGGCACACCTGGTGTCGTCCCACCGAGCCATCTGTGTAGCGGGAGATTACCAGATACCTGTTAATCTAGGTCAGCCAGGAGGAGGAAATGAAGCTGTTCGAATCAATAAGAGCTGCATTTCCACTGCGGCTTACGGCTCGACTTTGACACACCTCACAGGTGAAACAACATGTCAGCAAAGCAGACACTATATTTTTGTGGCCATTTCTCATCTCCTTGTAGGAATTGTTTTCCTTTTTTTCCTCTCTTTGTAGTCATTTTGCATCTGTTTGTCATAATCTATATACCGGTAGTTGTTCTGCATCTTGTTGTAGTCCTTTTGCATCTCTTTGCAGTCATTTTGCATCTTTTTGTGACTCAACACAAAATCAGTCCAAAATGTTTAAGGCACTGACTCAGGATTTTGTGTGTCCTGTGTTTATCAGCTCACGTTGCCAGACTTTGACATCATGTGTCTCTGTAACAAGGATGCTGAGCTGCACCACAGCACCCCTCTAAATATTCAGGTCAGCAACGCTCTTGACTAAACCTGTTTCAGTTCCTTCCAGAGGTGTGTCATCTTGCTACGCCGTGTGAACCGGCCACACTTACTAGAGTCGGCCGGAGAGAGAGCGTCCTGCTAATTAATGCTGCCGGCAGGCTGAGCTCTGATCTGTGAACCTCATTAGTGTTTGCGTGAGGACATGGCTTTTCCAGCTCTTTGCCAGCATGCATGCATATAAATGTTATTTCTATTTGGCGTGTTTGTCTGTAACCCTACACTGATAGGCAGGCCAAAAATTTGCAGCAGCATTTTCTTATAGTTGGTGCCACACTGAGCATAGCTATGATGTTTGGTTGATCTCTGTTTGATTCGTCCACTTATAGCCACTTATATATCAGGTGGCCTTCCTGCAGAGAACCTCTCTCCTTTCTCAGGCAGGATGCAGAAACAAACAGAGTGTTGTTAATAACAGTGAAAGAGGAAGCAGGCGTAAAGGAAAAAGCGTTCAATATAAAGCAAAAAATGTGGGGAAATAAATTGTAGTAACAGATTCAAAATGGCTTCATTCACTATCTCTCCTCATCACATACTTACTCGTCTTTGAGAGTAATGGAAGAATGAATGCATGTTTGAATTAATAAAGAAGTTATAATCAAGGTTTTTGCCATGTCCATGTTGTCAAACCCACCAACCTTTTTGTAGTAATTTCGGGTCTCCACATGGTCATTTTACTCCTCTTTTTAGCTTTGTGTCTATCTTTCAGTGTTTTGCATTTGTTTGTAGTCACTTTCCAGCTATTAATGATAGTTTGGGATCTTTTTTACAGTAATCTGCGGTCTCTGTGGTGATTTTAAATCCTCTTACAGTCGTTTTGCATATGTCTCTCTTTCTTTTGTGTCTCTTTGTGGTCATTATTTTTCTTTTTGTGGTGGTTTTGCATCTATTGGTAATAATTTGAGATCTATATGTGGTAATTTTACATCTACTTGTAGTAGTTTTGCATCTATTTTTAATTGTTCTGTGTCTCTTTGTGGTCACTTTGCATCTTTTTGTGGTTGTTTTCAGCACAAAAGCAACACACAAAACTCTTTACTCAATGAAATTAGGAAAATTTTCTCCTCCACACTCATCCTTCTTACATTCCTCCTAAACAAGTCCAACCATTATGCTCTCCTGAACATAATACTTAGCTCCTATGAATTATAAATGCCCATGGTTTCCAAACGACTTATTTTTAGCGTGCACGCACACAGATTGCTTTACAAGGCCGAGGTTACCTGGCCTCCTGTGGCACGCCGAGGTTCCGCTAAACGCCCTGCAAACTTTCTGAGACCAGCAAGGAAGAAACTCATACGTCGTCACTCAAAAAAACAACAAGCCTACTTCACAAAATACAGCATAAATAAATGACAGTGCAAACACCTTTTGTCATCTGTAATGACAAACGTCTTTGCTTTGGATTTTCCACATTCATGCAGTCTCACGACATTTGAGGTTTCTCCAACTTGGCATGGAGCGCTTTTCTCCACTTGTTTCCATGGAGATGATGACTGATGATGAGCTTCTAAAATGAGAATATTTAATGGTTTCTTCTCTCCTCTATGTCCGTAAACTGTGCTAGTTTTGGGGAAAACACTGGTCAAGATTTTCCATCATTTTATAGACCAAACAAATAATCATCTAGTCGGTGTGAGTATTTTGTCTTGTCAGAAAGTCACTGATTCCAACTTCTAAAATGTGAGTATTTCATGGTTTCTTCTCTCAGCCGTGTCCATAAACTCACTATCTTGAAGCTGTCGACACCGTCTTAGGTTTTGGGGAAACCCTGATTGACATTTTCCATCATTTTACAACTAATTGGTCATTTTTAATAGAACAAACTGAGTATTTTCCGGTTTCTTTACACCTTTGTGAGAGTAAACTGAATATTTTGTGTGGACACCATTTTATGGAGAAAAAAAAATGAATTGAGAATGTGAGGAAAACAACTGTTAGATGTGTCTGCATTTTCTTTAATTTTTCTTGTGGAAAAGAGAGACGCCTCCACTTGCAGGGACTTCCTTAGCATGCCGCCACCACCTCCCCTCACTCCGTTTGACTGAAACGAATGGCTCTACCCCCTCATGGTGACACTGATGTACTATTAGGGGCAGCTTACTGCTTCGCCCAGCACAATCAAGGCCCCTCAATACATAAATCACAGCCTGGTCTAGGGAAGCAGTAGCTTTATAACACTGCTGCGCAAAAAGATCCCCCAGCCCTGCCAGCACAATGCGAGAAATCAACGAAGGCTGCTGTTCAGAAATAATTTTTTGTCCCTATGTGTACATGCAACAGCATTTTGTGTTTGTAAGTTTGTAAGCGCACACATTGGTGTTGTGTCTCCCACAGAAAATACAAGCGGTAGGCCGGGTGCCTGCTGGGTGAGCTATAAATAGCCTCCTGGTGACAGCAGGACTAAGAGCCCAATGTGAGGGCGAGCATCTTCCAGAGATGTTCATTATTCAGAACTTCATACGCATTTTCTTCCTTCTTCATCCCATCCAGACTCCACTGTTTCAGCTCGTCATAAGTCGGGCAAATCTAAAATATCCTGCTCTCTGTCTCGTCTGTCGAGTTGATAAATTAGAAACACTTAGACACGAGGCATTAGCAGCAACCATTTACCTCCCATCGCGGAGCCATTGGCAGCTCTAATAATTGGGGTTTAAGAACCGAGAGATTGAGACCGTTTATACCCATTTTCCCCTCTAAAATAAGTCAGCTTTAGTGACACCTGAAGTGTGAAGTGAAATGTTACTTCTTTATTGTCTGTCTGCTGGTGATTGTTGTCTGAACCCAAATGGTTTTATTTCCTTTGGAAATATTTTGTTGATCAGCGAGGTGAAATGTCTGTTTCTGTCAGAGTGCATCTAACAGCAAATTTATTTCACATATAACTCGATTGATTACGCATTTATTTCAAATCAGAGTTTGTGACTGTTGGGAGAGTTTTATTTTGTGACGACCAGCGTGGTAAAATTAACCTTTCTATTTAAGAATATCATATCATGACTATTTCCTTTCACACATAAGGATTTATTTGGAACAAACCAGTGTTGGTCACAGACAGAGGTTTCTCTCAAAGCTTTGAGGAGAGCACATAACAGCTTTTTCATTTCACATCTGACTCGATGAACTGCTGTGTAACTGGAGTCTCGTGGCTTTTAGGAGATCATATTAAGTGCTTGCTCTGTACATTAATAAATTATAATAATCCTCCAACCCCCTGTTGGTTTCATTCATTATATATTCACTTCATCCTCAGTAGCATAGCGGGAAAAAAATAGGAGTAATTTGTCCAGGAAGTGAATGTTGATGTTAGTGTTTTTTTTGTTTTTTTTTTGTCCAATGGGAAGCTATTTGGGGGAAATGCATGCCAAAAATACCTTGTGTGCATTATTTGTCTTATGTAGCGAAGACCTTGCATGTCTCCAGGCTGATGCAGCGTGGAATTGGTAATTGGATAAGGCATTAATGTTAACTAGAGATGAATGAATGTTTTCTCTGTGTTTGACTGTACTGAAGCAGCACGTCTGAAAATATGAAATTGTTCAGCTCCGGAGGCTTTGCTCTCCACAGACCTCTTGACCCTTTCGCCCTCGTTCCTCCAACAGGATGTTCTGCACACTCAGCTATATCTGGAATAAGACGTCTGAAAGTCAGAGTGTTAATGGAAAGTTCAAACTGAACTCAAACACTGTTCTGTCACTTTCAGATTAGGTTTTATCACTTTGTTTAGCAGCATCCACAAGTAATGGCACCCTTCTCTAACCTTAGTTTTCTGTTGGTCAGGTTCAAACTTCCTGTGCGCCACTCACATCATCCCCGTGAAGAACGAGGAGGGCGTGGTCATGATGTTCATCCTGAGCTTCGACTACATCCTGGATGAAGGCAGCAGCGACTCGCTGCAGAGACTCAACCACACCTCGCCGTCCAAAGCTGACCAACGTGAGTAAAGACAGGCTGGAGCTTTTATTCTCTAATCCACATTGGTATCATGTTGTGAATATAGAGCTCTTACTGTAACTGTTTCACATGTACGGCATGTGAAGACGTCACATCATGAGACTGGGCTGGAACAGCCACTTGTGACCTTTTACTTGTAACCTTTTCACACATCCCCATTAATTTTGCCTTTTTTTTGCAATATTTTTGTCTGTTTAACTAAATGCTATAGTTATAGTTAGTTTGTGTTATTGTATCACTTTGGCCATTTGGGATTCACACAATAACACAAACGAACCAGACCTGTGTTCTGTGAGGTAAAATTACAGGTTTTTTCCAGTGGAATCTGGTGGCTTCGGCGAGAGCATTGATAACATCTTGGCAGTTTCCCATCAGAAGGTGTAGCTGTCTCACTGCAAGTCAAAGCAGTGAAAAATATTCAAAACATAGCATGCATTAAATCCTATGTGTGTATATATATATATATATATATATATATATAAATCCAGTTGTCCAGCATTTGCTTTGCCGCTGTGTTGCTACTCCTGTCTGCTTCAGACCTCTATGTTATGCAGGACGTACACTTACTACCTCTTACAGCCACATCAAAACACCTGAGGTGTCTGCTGTACATTTGTTTGGTATTGTGCCCCTACAGCATTTTGCTTCAACCCTTCCTCAGAGCTCCTTTGGCATGTTGACATCAGCGTTTAGCCGACGCTGATGTGTTCGCCTGCCAGCATCTCAAAGGTCTAGTCCAATTAGAGCTCAACGGCCTGCCAGGATGGCTTGACGAACCACCAGAGCGACGCCACAGAGCGCGCCTCATGTATGATGCCTTTCCCTTGCGGTGCACCTCTGAGGCCTTCACATCCTCTGCTTTCTGCCTGTGACATATAAAGTGGCAGCATGGCGGACCAGAGGTCACCTCCAGACGGCTGTAATTGGATGAGAGGCCCTTAACAGGCCTTGCTGCCTCATGGGTGAAAAGAGCATTGAGTATATAAGCCGAGGGTGTTTGTGTTGTTGATAAAGCCGAAGGGGAGCTAATTGCTCAGCCCCCCGAGCACAAGGGCGGTCTGCTCTTCTTATGTCTTAGTGAGGGTCCCTGCAGATCTGCTGCTGAGGTCTGCATGTGTTCACACAGGGCTGGGTGCTCTCTCTGCCTACACACAACCTCTACTGTCGCAGAGGGTTTCCTCTGCCTCATTCGTCATTGCCTTCATCAGTTAACACAAGAGACTCGCTATTGATTTCTTTTTAAACTACACTGCACCCGGGACGCGTTATGAGTTATGAGTAGCTGCTAGTGATGTGCGATTCCAAGTAAAATCAACGATACTATCTATCTATCTATCTATATATCTATCTGTCTATCTATCTATCTGTCTATCTATCTATCTATCTATCTATCTGTCTATCTATCTATCTGTCTATCTATCTATCTATATATCTATTTGATGTGTGTTCACACCAAACCTGACTGGTCCAGAGTCTTTGACATGTATCTCTACTGTGTAAAGGCAAATTGCCCATGTTATTCCTGGTGAGTAACAGGTGCATTCTTTTATGCAAATCGTCTGGTAAGCACATTAACCACACTCGTGTTTTTCATTCTTTCAGCAATCAGATGAACAAAAGACACAAAGCATGAAGGTTTACTGTTCCTTCCACCTCTCCCTGACACCTGGATCACACTTTGCTGCAAGACACTTCCCTCCCCACCATGTGGATCTGAAGGCTTAATTAATATTCAATGCAAATATTGCTGTCCGGTATCATAGCAACAGCGGCCACTGTACGTCCACTGGTTGTATAAAGCCACCGGTGAGGGTTTTTTTTTTCTTTTTTTTTTTGCAGAGAAAGAGTGTTGGAGAGTGAGAATAACAGCCTTGCCTTCAGTGTCACTATTAAATACAGCTCCGTACAGTATTGTCTGAACTGATGAAAGGATTTATTTGTGGAGTATAGGTTTATCCTCAAGCCACAGAAATTAGAAAGAGCTCTGAGCATGCAAATATTCATGAGCTACCATTCATCACTTTGTCAAGATATCACTTTAGCAGTGTTTCAATCAAGCCATCGGAAATGCTGGAGCCGTGTGATTAATTGGAAAATAAATGTTATTGTTATAGCGTTGCAGGAGTGGAGAACTAAACAGGGTATTTTGCTGCATCATGTATTTTGGGTTTCTACCAGAATGCATTTACATGCTTTAATTTCCTAAAAACATACTTTTCTTACACTGCCCATCTCAATACGCTTGTGTTCACCCTCACGGCTCAATTGCAGTACAACAAACAAGTTTGACGGGCAAAAATTGAGACAAAATATTAAAGTAAATGGGTGGTGTCCACTTCTTATAAGCAATCCATCCATTGGTGATATACAGTATGTTCTAATGAGTCTGCATGTTTTTTGGGTTGTCTTTATGGTACATTTTGTGAGTTGGACAAGCTCTGTCCTCTTTAATTCAAGCGCTGACCCAGGAAATGACTTCCTCCCTGTGCCTGTTCTTTTATGAAGGGAGTCTGGTTGTTGCTGAGCATCCTGGCACCGAGGCAACGCTCTGAAATGTATGGCCATATGTTCAGACGACTAAATGATTCACAACACGCACGGTCAATGTTTCTGCAGCCCATATGTGGTATCCTGACTGTCTATCACATGACATGGCTTCAGATACTGTGCCTGGGCATGGCCTCACTTCACAGTAAACTTTCCCCTTCCTACCTGCTGGCATTATCACCTTATATTATATAGTATTATATTATATTATATCACTGAATCTGGCAACTGTTGCACAAGAGGATGATTATGGTTTGATGTCGAGATGTTCAAGGCAGAGATCGGCCACAGACACACCATGAAAACATAACACCAGGTCTGTGGGGGTTACGATCCCGCAGCCTCATGAAAAACCGGCACCCTCTATTGAAGTTGTTGTTATTGATGTTCATACTACAGTGTTGTTGGTCAGCATAAAAAACATGGACATCTTCTCCTCCAGGGAAAGGGAGATTCTTTCGCTTCCGTTTCCCGGCCTTACCTGTCCTGGGCATCAGTAAGCAGTCCCTGCCTCAGGAGGATCCTGACGCCGTCATGGTGGACTCTCCTCGCCATAGCGATGGCTCAGTGGCGACGCGTGACTACCAGCTGCCTGCCACCCGTGAGAGCTGCAGTCCTTCTTACGGCAATGACACTCGCGCCCTCATTGGCCCAAGCCACTGCTCCACGCCAGTGTCTGGGCCGCTGGACCACTCGTCGCCCAAGGGTCCCCGGGGCCACGAGGACTCAGATCCGTCCGTCACCCTGACCCAGCACCACAGCAAGGAGGAAACGCTCACCGCGGCCCTGTCGATCCCAGGTTTAACGCCAACCGCCTCCAGGGAGAGCGTGTGCAGCATTCGCAGAGCCTCTTCGGTGCACGACATGGAGGGCTTCGGGTCCAACGCCAGGATGGCGTTCAGGGACCGACACGCCAGTGAAGGTAGGAATCTCCACCTCTACTTTTAATGTACGCCTTTTCTGAATATCTATGTTGTTTACTTGTTGTTATTTGCTGTACCCTCTGTCCCACTTCATGTTTTTTATATGTGTGTGACACTGAAATGTTTGACACCAAAAGGCTGTTTTACCCTCATCTGCAAGCATCCGGTGCAAATACAAGTCGGAGTTTAAAGGAATACTTCAGTCCCAAAATGACCATTTATACATCATCTGTTTGTGACCCAATGTTTAGACTGAGTTATTCAGGTGAGCAACAAGTGACATTGACTTCCTTTCATTAAGGATTTACTCTGTTTCTTTATTTAGCGTGGAGGCTTGTGAGAAAAGTAGTTAAGCTTATAATTATTTTTAAGGATGTTGTAATATATGTTTCAACATAATTAGTGATGCTCACCAATGATAATGCAACAAATGACATTTCCAATATTAGACAGAGTTTTCTTAAAGAAATCAAGCCCTCGCAGGGTGAAATACTCATCCACAAATTGTCAAGTATTCCTTTAAACTACAAACTAAATATAAAATCAAGAAGATAAAGAGTCAATCTTTGCTGAATGGAAGTCAAAGTGGTCATTTCAGGGGTGAAGTATATTCTGATATTGAAAAAAAACTTGACTTGTCCACTAAAAATATCGATTGAGATGTACCCAGATTTCTTTTCCTGAAGGAATTCATGTCTCATGACAAAACACTGACCATAATTTTGCTATATTATTTCCCAAACTGTGTCGTCAGCATTTATGCTGCTCGCTATTGAGTTTCCCCTGAGTCTCATTAGCCTTTTGGCCCTCATTTGGTTGAGGTGAAAGTGCCCCAGACTCCAGGCCAATCAGTCCACCCTCCATCACTTTATCTAAGCTCCTCATTCAAACAGCTCCCAGTGGCTGGCACAGTAATACGTCTACTTCACAGTAATGAATTGTTCACAGGAAGAGTAGCAGGGGTTCGATGGTAGGCCCCCCATTTGTCTTCATAGAAGCACCAGAAACCCTCCTCTTCTCACCTCCCCCTTCTTTTTTTCCTTCCAACGCCTGTTGCAGACAATGGTCGCAATATTAAAGGTAACAAACAGCTGTTGAACTTGCTTGTTGCATGAGTACCCCTCTTCAATCCCATTTCAATGCAAATTGCAAGCCTCGAAAACGCTGGGGCAGCATTAAATGACTCAATTTTGGTGCACATGACCCGCTGATCCCAGGCCAGTCGCCCAGGGGAAGAATGAAAAAAAAAACCCACTGACCTCTGCACATGTTTGCATGAAGCTGCACATTTCATCCCTTTTCCTGCTTTTTGTCCATCGAAGAAAATCAATGAAGCTTTACTCCCACTGGCTGTAACCTCTGTCTCCTTGTTGCCATGACGTCGTAGTGAATGAAGCGAAACCTGACCCTGTTTTCATTTCAATCCCCCATCCTCGTCCTTCATTTTATCGTCATAATGTAGATAGAAACGGACCTGTAGCAGTGCTGATGCTGCATGCATTTCACTCCTCTCCCGGCAGATTGATGCACCAGTTTTCCCTAATTATTAAATTATAACTGGCCAATGCTGAATTTACAATTTATAAATGATGGTTATCATTAAGTATTATTTATGTATTTTGTTTTCCATAAAGGTTTACTCTACATCCTGATAAATGCATTTATAGAGCTAACCAGTGACTATCAGCTTTTTTTGAATGGCTGTGGTTCAGGAAGTGAATTTCCCATTTTTTTGTAATCAACTTTTATGTGATGAGTTTTAATCCCGTAACTAAGGCAACCTGCTACCTGATGAATGGTTACTTGAAATTATTTGATTTGGATAAAATTAAAATTGGAAAACTATGGAAAAATGTACAAGAATGAGGGAAGGAACTACTTATTGCATAAAACATCACAAATGTAGCAACTACGTGAGATGACTGTTTTTCAACTGTTTTTATTTCCTTCCTGTGACACCATTTTTCTGAACACTCTGATCTCAACTATAGTCAAAATTAAAATATCTCTTTTTGGGGGGTGAAAATGAGGTGGATTTCAGCTGATTTTACTGCAAATTTCACATTTTTTATTCTCTTCATTTTTTTTATTATCTTTTTATATATTTCACGTTTTTGTTTGTTGCTTGTTGTTCATTGTGGATCGTAAAGCAAGTATTTCATTCCTTCTTCAAATGACAATAAAGACGCTGAATCGTGAATGTAAAAAAAAAGAAATCGTGCAGGATGTTTTTACGACCGTCTGGCTCATCTCAAATGTGGTTTTCACTTCCAGAACCACACTGTTGATGTGATATTTGTAGTAATGTTGTTTGTAGTTGTGACTGCTGTGATCCAGCCACCTCTCCATGTCCCTACTCTCCCCTTCACCCCCTGTTTCTTCTCTCTCCTGGTTTGCCAGTGTCTCGCTCCTGGATGGCCGGGGGTATGGCTGCAGCTTTTCACTTAATTTAAAGTTATTTTTTTTCCCTGTGACCGCTGATGACATATCCTGTCTGTGGCATGCATTGACGCTGTGCATGCGACCTCTCATCCTCAGCTGTCTGTTTCTCTGTCCTCCACTCTCAATCACTGCACTGCACCATGTGTGAAAAGGGAGGGGAAACCAGCACTACCCTCTGAATCAGCGAATTCACTCCTTTTCACTTCTTGTCACTCTCACCGGGCGTCAAGTGTGCCGTGCTGTCACATGTCGTTGTGTTGAGTGCTTTCATAAGAAGAGAGGAAGTTTGTTATCATCATTTTTTATGACTTGTAGATGATATTGTTTCGTACAAGGAGGGAACATTGTATTAATTCCAGGGTGCTTTTTGATGCATCTTTTTGGTTGTTTTACAAATATTGCAATGAGCGCTGTCTTTAGTCGGTTATAACATCGCTGGTAAACACTCCTTTGTGGAGACCAAAAATCCTTTGGTTTGAGGACAGTCCTATTAGAATTGCATTCGGCTCAAAATCTGAAAATGATGACATGACTGGTTACACCAGCAATATTGCACCTCTCACTACAGATTCAGTGCTTATATCTATAGAAAATAGGGCTGGGATCCGTTCATACTGATAGCAGTTCCTTACCGTCTTTGAAAGAATAAAAGTTAAATTTCAGTCCGCAGCACCGACGTAATTTGGTTTGTTCAGTACCCAACCCAAGAATATGTCATGGACAAGACATTTAAGTTTCAAATTAAAAGCCTGTTGGCGTTTCCCTGTATGGAATCCCTTCATTTGTCAACACAAGGCTTTTATTGTGAAGTGTTTGCAGGATCTTGTGGAAAATCCAGTGACTTCCACGGCTGCATAAATTTGTGGAGTACCAGCTTTTAATTGCAGAGACACGTTAGTTGTAGTGAAAAAAAACGTGATATATAAAGATATGTTACTGAATGGTGCAATCAGTGAAACAATGCTCGTCAGTATCGCTGCACTTCGGTACCTAACCCCCCATTAACTGAACACTCTTCATCAGACAGATGTTTTGCACAGTGGCATTGAATCATTCTCTTCTTTCGTCCAACAGTGTTCTTCATTATTTTCATTGAGGAACGTTGGAAGGCCTGTGGAGTTTATATTTCAGTGTCTGTTGTGTTCAGCGTCTTGTGTTGTGGTCGAACTTGCTCAAATACCAAGAGCCATCCCATGCTCACCACCCATGTCACAACAGTCACCAAGGAACCAAATTGTTCTCCGACATCCCCGATTAAGAATGCCCCAGTCGAGATTAGCCCGACCACGGCGTGAGACGGCTTTCAATGACGTCACCACTCCCCCACCTTTTGTTTCTTTCAGGGCCGCTAAGCCAGATCAAATCCAGCCTGCTGGGCTCCACCTCCGACTCCAACCTCAACAAGTACAGCACCATCAACAAGATTCCCCTGATCACCCTCAACTTCTCGGAGGTCAACAACGAGAAGAAGTGCCCCTCCCCGCCGTCCTCTGAGAAGACCATCATTGCTCCAAAGGTCAAAGACCGTACACACAATGTCACCGACAAGGTCACACAGGTGAGCTGCTCCTCAGTTTAACACCTTGGTATTAAACATTGGTCTGCAGGACATACTGCACACTGTGCTGCACAGCAGACTGTAGGTTTTTCTAACATTTTTCTAAAAATATTATCAATCTTCCCTCATTCTCTTTTCACATGCTTTTTTCCAGTTCATTTTACTGTGATTTATTTACAGTAAAAGAACCAGAAATAACTGATTAATGGTGTTGATCTGTAAAAAGTCTGAATTCAGGCAAGTCTGTCCGCAAGACGACAAATGAACACTTCTTAAAATGCACATTTTCTGAATGGAGTTTGGATCCGTTAGTGCCAGGTTAGGCCAACATTGTAACTGCTCATCTATCAACACATTACTTTAATGAATTTTAGCTTTAGGTGAAATGAGCTGTTCTTGCAACTTCATTTATGTTATTACCTCTTGCTATTTAAACATGACCACAGACTACTTTTGTAAAAATGTAGTCACATATTCACAGACTGACCATAGGTGGGCCAGTTGAACTTGGTCGCAAGTCATTTTCAATGTTAAGGTCTCTGTTAGTCAATCATACCACAGTTCTTTGACTGTCTGAGTGGAAGACATCAGAATTCAATGCAGCTCATGATGATCATTCACCATCATCACAAATCACACTTCCACAGACTGAGCCGCAGATGAAGTCAGCTGATTGCCGCCACCTGCCTCAGGTGCTTTGGAATGATTAATTGAAACTCAAGGGGTTTGATACGAGAAGCAGCAGAGGTGTCTGTCACTTGCTGCAGATAGCATCAGGGATCGACTTACCACTGCCAGACACCGTCCAGAACTCGTATTTCTAGAGTTACAGACAGGGTTAGAGGTCATTCTCACCTTCCTGTAGACGAGGACTGTAAGTTAATGTATTCCCAAACTCCTGATTAGGTCTCAGCTTCACCCATTAACGGTGTAATGGCTGGAGGCTGCAGAAACTGACCCCAGTTCACACTCAGAGACAGCTTAGACCACAGTGCACCACAGTGACCTCTGCGCCCAGCACTAAAGTCAAAGTTATTAAGCAGCAGAGAGGGCAGACTTGTTAATGTGCTTTTAATGGGATCCTGTAACACGAGGCACACCATATTACCTGAAAACTAGCAGTTGTGTAACGTCCAGTGGGTTGGAGGGCAGCGAGCATCAGAGTCAGTCACAAGTAGGGCTGCAGGATATCAGGGAAACATGCGATTGTTGAACACCGCAATGATGATAGCGATGATAAGACACAACACATACTAACACACAACAAATACTAAACGACAGAGTGTTTTTCTTTCTAGACAGAGACAGTGAGGAAATGAAAAAAATCATTTCTTACTCCCAAACTTTTTGCTGCTCCTTGAGTTGAGCACAAGCTATCCTGCTGACGTTAAGATTTTTGGATTTTTGGTTGTGTTGCAATAGTGAGTAGTCATGTTCGGTGTAGCTTGCATGGTACCTGTGTCTCTCTTGTATCCAAAATGTTTTCAGAATAAAAGAAGTGGTGTTTTTCTTTTTAGTTCTTCTCCCATGTTTTTCCATACTTTGCTTCATTTCCTGTCACATTACTGAATCAGTCACTAGCATGCATGCTAGTGTCAATGCCTGACCCACTGAATACCATTTATCACGGTTCAAACTGTGTATTCCAATATGTATATTGCAGTGGCTGTGAATTTCAGATATACTGTACAGCCTCAGTCCCAAATCCTAAACACATCATAATGTGTGCCTCACCAAATGTGATGCAATTTTAGTCAATCTTTCTACACAGGTGAGATACCAGGTTAAGGCCTTACTTTAACACATTACTGGCAATATATCTCAAATTCACTGTTTTCATGGTGCTAAATGGTATTCTGCGTGCCAGGCATTGACTTGTTGCTTGTCGATATAATTGTATGCTAGTGATCGAGACGGTAAAGAATGAAGCGAAGGTAGCAGGCCAACTCTTATTTTGAAAATATTTTGGATACAATAAAGATGAAGTGTTGCAAGCTCACTGCTGACGTTAAGTCAAGTAGCAGCAACAGCCATTCAGTCAAACTCATGAGAAAACATCAACAAAGAAGTGATGCCTTTCTTTTTCTTTTTGACTGAGCAGAAGCTGCTGAGCATTAAAATGAGCATAGTAGTAAATTAGATAGCGGAGCTGTGGGGGGATCGTTTTATATCTGTAAATCTCCAGACGTCCCACTGTGAGGGACACAAAGCAAGCAACTCTGCACTCCTCTGAGTTCATTTGAAGCCTTGATCAAGGCGTCTGAACGGACACGCCATCCCTCGGCCTTGGCTGCAGCTCCCTGTAGGCAGATGGAGGCTTCACCCAGGAAGCAGCTGGTGGACTAAGAGAGAAAGACGCTCTCATGCTGTGTCGTGCACTTTGAACGCCCCGGTGAATGCAGCTCTCTTACATGCGAGCCTCAGACGCCAACAACTTTCCATTTACGTCTCATTTTGAACTTCACAGGGTTACCCGAAGCTGCACGCAGAATGAAAGCAATGTTAATGACTGCAGCCATGTGATTAACCTGCAGCAACATGAAACAACACTCCACTCTTATAAATTATAGCCCAGACCAGAAAGACAGGTCATTTGCATATCGTCTAAAGCCAAACGCACAACAGTCCCTCCATCATCCCACGAGAGGGAGTTCACTCTGAGCAAAACAACTCACTACAGGACAGTTAAATAATTAAGGCGGGATATTTTATTTACAAACTGATTGGCTGCAACACATCAATCCACAGCTGTCGTTCTGCCAACCAGTAATGTATCTGTGGTGGTGTCGTACAGTAGCGTTACCATCTTAGTGGGTATCGTCAGTTTTGTTTCTAATCTTGTCCTTAGCGTATTATCATCTGAAAATAATAATTATTGTGTCTGGTTAGGTTCTCCAAGCCTTTTCTCCACATTTACCATAGAAACCAAAGACATTCTCGTCTGGCAGAAGGTAGAAAAGGTACAGAAGGTTCTGGATAGAACCTCTCATGAGGGGTTTTTGGGTGCAACCTTTCACAGGTGACATAAGCGTCTGTCTGCCAGTGAAAACAGCATTTGGCTATTTTAATGCATTTTGTTAAAGCCTGTATGATACTGCCTCCTTCTTTGCTATTTCTAAGTCAATTTAAGAAAAGATTCATCTAAGTGTGGTTATTTCAGCCACAACTTCAACAAATATTTCCCAGGATAGGAGAACCCATTCCATCTTGTCTGTCCTTTTGGTTTCTGCTCGATTTTTAAGGTTATTTCACATCTCATTACTTTTACATCATCCCTCTGTCCCTGCATCAACTCTTCTCAATCACAGGGTTTATGAAGGTGACCAGGACTTCTTTTCTGTTTATTTCTCTCACTCGTACACTGTAAATGCCTTGTCTCTGTCCTTAGAGCTATAATAATCTGCAGTGCCCTGAAAATCCCTGGCTACTGAAGTGTCATACACTTAGATGATTAGTAGAAGCATCTGGCTGTACTGATCACTACTTCATTGATTGAGACTCTTTTCCCAAATGTTCCACGACTGTAATATTGATATGCAAAATCAGGCATACACGTATCTGCAATAACAGAGATAATTATAGCAACGTCCAGGCTCGCTGGGCTGGATTATAGCTCTGTCCTCAATGCAAAACACCGTTAGGATGTTGTGCACAAGTTGTTTTGTTGATGTTTATGTGAAATTGTTTTGCATTGTGTCAATTATTTACTGTTGCAGTTGTTTTTATTTAATTTTCTTGCCTGAAAGACTTTTTTTCAGTTCAAATGTCAAGTTAATAACTGCATTTATTTATGCTGTGCATCACTTTTGATTAATACTGTATAAAACAGTTGTTTTTGATAAGTTTCTTCACCTGAAAGTTTTATTTTTGGTTCAAATGTGAAGTTATTGACTGCATTTATTCACACCGTGCAATACTTTTAACTAATAATAGAGAAACAGCTGTTTGTGTTTTATTTTTAACTGAAAGAGTTATTTCCCTTTCAAAGTTATTTATTGCTTTTAATTGTGCCGTGCATCACTTTTGATTAATTTAATCAGTAGTGACGGCTAACTTTTATTTCAGGAGAGTTTAAATTGCATTGCTGGAGAAAAAATTGGTGTTCTGCATGGCTCTAAAACAGCCTCCTCCTGTATGGATTATGTGAAAGACTTCCATATGCATACTTAAAATTTCAAATTATAAGACTGAAAGTATATTTTTCATCCTTCCCTTAGCCCATGAATGATTTATTTGGGGGAGTGGGGAAATTCATGCCTCGGGTAATCTGCTAATGTTGAAGTGCATTAGGGTTGTACAGTACATTCAGTCACGGTACTGAAGTTCAACTCCTGCAGCCAGATTGCTCACATGTCAACAAAGAAGACCTTTATTTGACCTTGATTTTCAATCATATGTCATGACACAATTCCACAATCCAGCAAGCACCTCAAAGTAAAGACAAATATTAATGCATGCTGGCTTATTTTGACAAAGCGTTCATCTGCTGTTCGTCATTCCAGCCTCGCCTGCATGCAGAAATATTGTACAGTAGAAAATATGAAGGATCAGCACAATGTTTAACAGTGGCTTCTGTGGTGTATCAAAGTGGTTTTATTTCACATAGATTTATTGTTTTAATCTCAGAATTTCTGATTTTTTTTTTCCCTTGAAAATGTATGACATGATTTGATTTAATTTGATTATATTTGTTTATTTTTTAGGTTAATGGCTTTAATGTCACAGAATATTCAAGTGTACTCTTCTTACTTTGTGAGGTTTTCCTCTTAAATTTGCCACTTTAATCACAGACAATATTCAAGTTTCTTCTCAAAAATATGTAATTTTTTTTCTTGAACATTTGCCACTGTATCCTCAAAGAATATTTGAATTTGTCCTATCTGTGGGTTTTTCAAGTTAAAGATGACACTTTAATCTCAGGCAATGTGCAGATTTATTCAGGTAAATTTGTGATTTTTTTGTTGTTGTAAATTTTCCACATTAATCACAGGGAATATTCATGTTTGGTTGAATAAATTTGAGGTTTTTTTGTCATGAATGTGACACTAGATAAGATAAATTCCGTCCTCTTCCCCAGGTTCTGTCTTTGGGTGCTGATGTGTTACCAGAGTATAAACTGCAAACCCCCAGGATCCAGAAGTGGACCATCCTTCACTACAGTCCCTTCAAAGCCGTGTGGGACTGGCTGATCCTGCTGCTGGTCATCTACACCGCCATATTCACGCCGTACTCCGCTGCCTTCCTCCTCAATGACATTGAGGAGCAGCGGCGGCGGGAGTGCGGCTACTCCTGCTCGCCACTCAACGTCGTGGACCTGATAGTGGACATCATGTTCATCGTAGACATCCTCATCAACTTCAGGACCACATATGTCAATGCCAACGAGGAGGTCGTCAGCCACCCGGCCAAAATCGCCATCCACTACTTTAAAGGCTGGTTCCTCATCGACATGGTGGCCGCCATCCCATTTGACCTGCTGATCTTTGGCTCAGGATCAGATGAGGTGAGGGGGAAGGGGTCATCCATAACTCTTGTTAACTTAAAGTTTACTGTTACCACACTTGTTGAAGATTCTGCATTTCAGAAATTATTTGAAAAGTTGACTACATTTAGATTCAACACTTTTAGATGCAAAAATTAATTAAGGATGTAACAAGCCCCACTGTGTCAGGCATGTCAGTAGATAGTAGACAGGAGAATTAAGACACAGCAAAGCTTCAGTTGTAGCTTGTGTGGCTATCTCTGCCAGAATATATTCACATATTCTCTTTAAAACATGAGTTAAGTATTGTGATAATATTGTATCGTGCTATTGTATTTACATAACAAAACCTACCAGGTGTGTGCTCCTATAGCTTGAGGCTGGCAGTGAGTGGTAGATGGAGGAAAAAAGCGCATGTCCTCGTCAAGTAGCTGGACGGCGGTGCAGAGACAGAATGTGTGTTCCTGTTACAGCCGGTGTCAAAAGAACACAGCGACAGGATGAGACTGACAGTGTTGTATTTTTAGCTCACCAGCACAAACCGAAAATAACACCACCCACGATCACTTTTAGCCCTGGCCTTTGAGATGTGTTATTTTTTACTCTCCGTGCAGAGGCTATTTTTAGACGTTAATCTCATGCACCTTTGTTGCCTGGAAACTGACAATATGGTACGTTTTTTGTTTTGCTGATTTCTTAGAGCGTCAGAAGCTCAGCTGCAGGATGAAAAGAAAGAAGATCTGATGCAGAATTTAGTCATTTAAGCATCATTTTCTTATCAATGTTCTGTTGTGATCAGATGCTATTATTTATTTCCACGTTCACATAATGACAAGTGTGCTGTGAACCAGAATTAAATAAATTAAAAATTATTTTACTTTAATCCCAGACAGTAGATTTGGTACACATTAAGCACTAAGCCAAGCACAGGTGATTTTACTTTAAAATACTTTAATTTACTTATTAGAGAACTTTTGCTAAATAAATTATGTCATAAATTAACACACACATGTTTTATTTGTTCCCATTAGAGCAGCTCTAGAAAGTTTACCACCTCAGTACTCATTGTTGATTGTCTCATCCTTGGTTGAGAGCTATTTATGCTCAAATGGGACTCAAAGGGAACCACGTGCACATAGCTGTTTTACGGGAGACTTTCTCTGTATTTTTCATGCAAATTAAACTTTATTCCATTAATTTTGCATGATTTTTGCCTTGCGAGCAGACTTCACTGAAATGGACTCCACCTCTTATTATGCTGCAGCAGCAGCTGTGCAAAACAAAGCAGAGAGAGCAGGTAGGTCCACTGTAACAAGCAGCCCCCTCAGTCTCGCTTTCGCCCTGCTGGAGTTGTGATTTAAATTCTGGTCCAGCTGTTTCCTCAGGCGATAATGTTGCTGAATGGACATAAGACAGACAGACATAGTTGTGTCCACATAGCAGCACAACTTTTGGTTGACTTTTGGTGTTCCAAAGTGGCGAGCGAGTCTAGAAAGTCACAGTAGCAGATGGGATATTTGGTGGATGTGTTTTATGCAGCTGGTAATAGGAGTCTTACTGTAAGCCCAGATTCTAATAAGCATCACATTGCATAGGCCACCAGACAGTCTCTGGCAGCAGTGCTGCACCTACGGCTGTAAGAATGGATAATTCAGGGCTCATCTGTTCCCGCATATGATTCATTCGCTGCTTGCTCTGTTATCGGCGTAAGGAGGCCGAACACACCGCAGTGAACGATGGCGGCGAGGACGGGGCTCGTTAATTGACCCATCAGAAGCAGCCACAGTGCTTCCTCACCATGAAAGTCACTGGTTTTGAAAGAAGCTGTGTATTCACTCTCACCTGTACACGAGGCTTTTTTAACAGTATACAGACACTCACTGCCACTGCTAATCATTTCCCCAAGGATATTAGGATAATTGTTAGGCGCGGTAGGGAGTCGTAGCACCCATTAGCACTCTCTTGTTGTGTTTACAGATTGCATGACACTAATAGATCAGGACTCGTGTCATGGCGATCCCCTCCCTCAGTCTGTATTAATTTAGTCAGGCGAGAAAATTGAGACGGGAGGATTAGAGTGCTTCAAATTAAACGGAGCAGAAGGCAGTGTGTGCGCATTGTAATGTATGCTGCTATGCCTTGCTTTGACTAAGCTTCCCAAGCTGCTGGTGTCTTTCCCAAGATAACTTCGCCATCATCATTGTGCAGCATTTAAGGGCTTCATCATCCCCTCTGGCTCTCACCCTGGCTGTCATGATTTGAGCCATGTTGCGTTGACACCGATGGAATGCCAAGACCTTGAAGTGATCCACCTACACCAGCAAGAGCAATCCGCCGTCCACTCCAGGCTTCTGGGGGAGGTCTGGTGGAGGTCTGTACACGGCGGCTGGTGGATAACATTAGGCACCAGTAAGACACACAAGCGTTTCAAACCCCTAAGCTGAGCCGATCGTCCTCGTGAACATGACCCAGCCCTCAACGCCGAAACAAGACAAACACCTTGTTCACTTTGATTGCTGGGAAATGCTGTTATCAGTGTCAGGAGATGTACTGTGCTTGAGATGATCCCGGATTTCCTGTTGCTGACATCCCATTCAGAGATCCGCATATCTTGTTTAGAAATGTAATTGTATTGTTGGCACAATGGAAATGTCACCTTTTCACCCGGTCTGATGCTCAGTTTGACCATGCCTACATGCCCAAAGGTATCGAATGATTGAGATATTTTGGTTAACACCCAGTTTAAAAGCCTAATGATCAAACTATATAGAACTGTAAGGACCCACGCTCTTGTTTGGAGTGTTCTTTTAAAGCTGGAATCCTTGATGCTGTTCAGAAATACTTTATGCTATACTGGGTGAAATGGTCCTTCCACCCTAAGAGCAATCAATACATTATGTGTTCAGGAAAAGGAAGGAAAATAATCAGACCTTTGTAGCAGCTCCAGGACTGTAAAAACGGACCAATCAACTGACACTCAGTGAGAGTGGAAGAACCAATCATGTCTCGCCCTGCTCATGTCGGATCTGGATGTCCGTTCATCTCAAAGCTTCCATAGTCGAGCACTCTGCCGCTAGCCGTTTCCTGTGAAATTTCTGTCAATCAGAAGATCGATGTCACATTTAAAGCAGGTCATGTCAAAAATAGTTGCCGAGCAGTGTTTTCTGTGACAACGGTATGGAGTAGAGTGCTTTGCGCACTCCGTGTCCGTACCGCCAAGTATGTTTGGACCTGCAGCCCACTGCTAACTTGCTCATGTTAGCTTATCTGTGCTTGTAAACTGGTTGTCAGTGCTGCTTGTATTTAAGAGGTTATAGGATATGACATTTTGACCATATTGCACAGCCATCGTCTCCAGTGTCTGCATTATAAAGGTGACAAAATGATGTTGATATATTGGCTTTGAATGGGATGTTTTACAACTGTGGTGATGTAGCATATGGTCTCTCCTCTCCTTACTGTCAGATGTTCAAGTTTGAGGGGGTATAGCTTTGGACGGAGCACTGATGGGAGGGGGCTAGCTCTCTCCAACCATGGACTCCAGCTTTAATGTCTCTTTGCTATTTAGGCTTGATAAGTATGAAAACTAAGCATCATCTTTTGACATGATGTAGTTTTGGAGAAAAATTGCATAAGTAGAATTAAGTATGATGGTATAGACACCTTGATGTGACTTCCACACATGTAGACACCAGGTCTGAGGAGGCTAGTGTGCATATGGAAGATCATGATTGGCCTTTATGTGCAGCTCGTAAACTCTTCCAGTGTAGTATTTATATATTTTCTATCTCTGTGTTTGTTTTTCCACCCCAGACCACCACTCTGATTGGTCTGCTCAAGACGGCCCGCCTCCTTCGGCTGGTGCGAGTCGCCCGTAAGCTGGACCGGTACTCGGAGTATGGCGCCGCCGTTCTCATGCTGCTCATGTGCATCTTTGCGCTCATCGCCCATTGGCTGGCCTGCATCTGGTACGCCATAGGCAACGTGGAGAAGCCTTACCTGGAGCACAAGATCGGCTGGCTGGACAACCTGGGGGTGTCAATAGGTGATCGTCCTTGTTGATGTTCTGTGGTAAGGGGTCACTTCTGCGACCAACACAGATGTGCTAATTATTGTCATTTATTATAGGAAAGAAATACAACTACAGTGATCCCAGCTCGGGCCCCTCCATTAAAGACAAGTATGTCACAGCGCTCTACTTCACCTTCAGCAGTCTGACCAGCGTTGGCTTCGGGAACGTCTCCCCCAACACCAACTCCGAGAAGATCTTTTCCATCTGCGTCATGCTCATCGGATGTGAGTTGACAGCAGTCATTGTGTTTTCCTGCTGTTATTACTGAAATTATTCTGTAATCAGAGTTGCCTCATGCAACCCACATCAACATTTACAGGACATTTTACAGATAAACACACTCAAACAGGCAGCGAATACTCATATTTACCCAAAAATTACACATTTAGAGTATCAGCTTTTTTATTAAATGTACTATTGTCACCCCCTGATTTAATAAAATCCCAGTTAATTAAAGCTTTTACATTTCATTAGGTAATGGAAATAGATGAGCATTAAAATGGACATTGAGCGTTTAAGGTTAGACATTGACCTCTAATAGTTAAGGTTAGACACTGACCTCTAACAGTTAAGGTTAGACACCGACCTCTAACAGTTAAGGTTAGACATTGGCTTCTAACAGTTAAGGTAGACATTGACCTCTATCAGTTAAGGTTAGACATTGGCCTCTATCAGTTAAGGTTAGACATTGACCTCTAACAGTTAAGGTTAGACATTGACCTCTAACAGTTAAGGTTAGACATTGACCTCTATTAGTTAAGGTTAGACATTGACCTCTAACAATTAAGGTTAGACATTGACCTCTAACAATTAAGGTTAGACATTGACCTCTAACGGTTAAGGTTAGACATTGACCTCTATCAGTTAAGGTAGACATTGACCTCTAACAATTAAGGTTAGACATTGACCTCTAACGGTTAAGGTTAGACATTGACCTCTATCAGTTAAGGTAGACATTGACCTCTAACAATTAAGGTTAGACATTGACCTCTAACAATTAAGGTAGACATTGACCTCTAACAGTTAAGGTTAGACATTGACTTCTAACAGTTAAAGTTAGACATTGACCTCTAACGGTAAAGGTTAGACATTGACCTCTATTAGTTAAGGTTAGGCAGTGACCTTAACAGTTAAGGTTAGACTTTGACTTCTAACAGTTAAGGTAGACATTGACCTCTAACAATTAAGGTTAGACATCGATCTCTAACAGTTAAGGTTAGACAGTGATCTTAACAGTTAGGTAGGACATTGACTTCTAACAGTTAGGTAAGACATTGACCTTAACAGTTAAGATTAGACATTGACCTTAACAGTTAAGGTTAGATATTGACCTTAACAGTTAAGGTTGGACATTGACTTCTAACGGTAAAGGTTAGACATTGACCTCTAACGGTAAAGGTTAGACATTGACCTCTAACAGTTAAGGTTAGGCAGTGACCTCTAACAGTTAAGGTTAGACATTGACCTCTAACAGTTAGGTAAGACATTGACCTCTAACAGTTAAGGTTAGGCAGTGATCTCTAACAGTTAAGGTTAGACATTGACCTTAACAGTTAAGGTTAGACATTGACCTCTAACAGTTAGGTAAGACATTGACTTCTAACAGTTAAGGTGAGACATTGACCTCTAACAGTTAAGGTTAGACATTGACCTCTAATGGTTAAGGTTAAACATTGACCTCTAACAGTTAAGGTTAGACATTGACCTCTAACAGTTAAGGTTAGACACTGACCTCTAACAGTTAAGGTTAGACATTGACCTCTAATAGTTAAGGTTAGACACCGACCTCTAACAGTTAAGGTTAGACATTGGCTTCTAACAGTTAAGGTAGACATTGACCTCTATCAGTTAAGGTTAGACATTGACCTCTAACAGTTAAGGTTAGACATTGACCTCTAACAGTTAAGGTTTGACATTGACCTCTATTAGTTAAGGTTAGACATTGACCTCTAACAATTAAGGTTAGACATTGACCTCTAACAATTAAGGTTAGACATTGACCTCTAACGGTTAAGGTTAGACATTGACCTCTATCAGTTAAGGTAGACATTGACCTCTAACAATTAAGGTTAGACATTGACCTCTAACGGTTAAGGTTAGACATTGACCTCTATCAGTTAAGGTAGACATTGACCTCTAACAATTAAGGTTAGACATTGACCTCTAACAATTAAGGTTAGACATTGACCTCTAACAGTGAAGGTTAGACACTGGCTTCTATCAGTTAAGGTTAGACATTGACTTCTAACAGTTAAAGTTAGACATTGACCTCTAACAGTTAAGGTTAGACACTGACTTCTAACAGTTAAGGTTAGACATTGACCTCTAACAGTTAAGGTTAGACATTGACTTCTAACAGTTAGGTAAGACATTGACCTCTGACAGTTAAGTTAAAACATTGACCTCTAACAGTTAAGGTTAGACAGTGATCTTAACAGTTAGGTAGGACATTGACTTCTAACAGTTAGGTAAGACATTGACCTTAACAGTTAAGATTAGACATTGACCTTAACAGTTAAGGTTAGACATTGACCTCTAACAGTTAAGGTTAGACATTGACCTCTAACGGTAAAGGTTAGACATTGACCTCTAACAGTTAAGGTTAGACATTGACCTCTAACAGTTAAGGTTAGACATTGACCTCTAACAGTTAGGTAAGACATTGACCTCTAACAGTTAAGGTTAGGCAGTGATCTCTAACAGTTAAGGTTAGACATTGACCTTAACAGTTAAGGTTAGACATTGACCTCTAACAGTTAGGTAAGACATTGACTTCTAACAGTTAAGGTGAGACATTGACCTCTAACAGTTAAGGTTAGACATTGACCTCTAACGGTTAAGGTTAAACATTGACCTCTAACAGTTAAGGTTAGACATTGACCTCTAACAGTTAAGGTTAGACATTGACCTCTAACGGTTAAGGTTAGACATTGACCTCTAACGGTTAAGGTTAAACATTGACCTCTAACAGTTAAGGTTAGGCATTGACCTCTAACAGTTAAGGTTAAACATTGACCTCTAACAGTTAAGGTTAGACATTGACCTCTAACGGTTAAGGTTAGACATTGACTTCAAACAGTTAGTTTAGACATTGACCTCTAACGGTTAAGGTTAGACATTGACTTCAAACAGTTAGTTTAGACATTGACCTCTAACAGTTAAGGTTAGACATTGACCTCTAACAGTTAGTTTAGACATTGACCTCTAACAGTTAAGGTTAGACATTGACTTCAAACAGTTAGTTTAGACATTGACCTCTAATAGTTAAGGTTAGACATTGACTTCAAACAGTTAGTTTAGACATTGACCTCTAACGGTTAAGGTTAGACCTTGACCTCTAACGGTTAAGGTTAGACCTTGACCTCTAACGGTTAAGGTTAGATGTTGACCTCTAACGGTTAGTTTAGACATTGACCTTAACAGTTAAGGTTAGACATTAACTTCTCACAGTTAAGGTTAGACATTGACCGTGGTTGGTTATGGTTATACGGATGATCTGATATCACCAAGTACTTAACAGTCCTGGACAAAAGTTTTTAGAGTTAGGGTAAGGATTAGGGTCAGTGGTCCAGGACCATTGTGGTAGTTGTCCAGGACTGTTAATTATTTGGTGATATCAGATCGTGTACGGCTATACAGTGACCTTGAGTGGGTAAGTTAAGTGACTGTCGTGCTATATTGATTAGAATGGCAGCATCTGTTCTACTCGTCTTCTGTGTCTTTGTTTCTATAGATTCACAAACAGTGGTTTGTTTAGAATAAGCAGAAATCATTAATGTGTTGTATATGAGGGCTGTGGCTCAACAGTCCCCTCTTCTCTCCCAGCTCTAATGTACGCCAGCATCTTTGGGAACGTGTCCGCCATCATCCAGAGGTTGTATTCAGGTACGGCCAGGTATCACCTCCAGATGCTGCGCGTTAAGGAGTTCATCCGCTTCCACCAGATCCCGAATCCGCTGAGGCAGCGGTTGGAGGAGTACTTCCAACACGCCTGGACGTACACCAATGGCATCGACATGAATATGGTACGACAGGAGTGATCTTTTTCTTGTTGTGTTTCCACAGCGCTACTTGAAATTATTGCTTTCCTCTGTTGCTTCTTCTCTCTCTTTCCAATATCATTTGTGTGAGTTTTGGCTATCCTGCAACATTACACTATGTCACTGGCATAGTGTAATGTTTTCATCACAATTATACTGTGCAATGTTCAGCCACAGTTACTGCTCACTCGTAGAGTAACTCTGGCTTCTCTCATCACGATTCTGTTCATGGTACTTATATCAGTTTGTCTTTTCCATGTCTGCCTCATGTCAAATGGATTGACCTCGAAACTCTGGTAAGAGCAGGAGGTACATGTGTCAACACAACTACTGCAGTATGAATGTTCCTCAGTGGTAGTTTCCTGTAGAGAAAATAATAATAAGACAGCATTTTTATATGGATTTATCCCAACACATGCATGTTTTTGTACCCTTAGTGTTTTTATCTGTCACAGACATGCTCACACACTGCAAGCAGTTGCTGTGATGCCATATCATGTATGGATTTACAGTATCTGCCTCACATTAAAGGGATAGTTTTTTTTTTGAAGTGTAATTGTATGATGTACTTGTCCATGATAATTTTCTTCATACAATCGATGACAACAGACAGGAGAACCGGCATTGGAGCAAAATCAGTGTAAACGTACACAATACTTATAATTCTAATACTAATATGATTTAATTTGAATTAATTAATTAATCTATAATTTCATACCACAGCGGTGTCCTCAATCAGTACAATAATGAAGCTATGTAGCATGTTATCATGGGAGTATACAATCTCTTAAACCAATTAGATGATTAAAGTAAAA
Source organism: Synanceia verrucosa (assembly GCA_029721515.1). Lineage (NCBI taxonomy): Eukaryota > Metazoa > Chordata > Actinopteri > Perciformes > Synanceiidae > Synanceia > Synanceia verrucosa. Next base: position 5,099,393 of record CM056572.1, read on the forward strand.
ATACTGAATAAAGCAGTTTCACTTAAAAGTCAGTGTTTCTCCAACGCAGTTTGGCAGATGCAGGACACCTCCGAGGGACTGCTCTGGATGAACATTATTGGAAATATTTGGGACAGATATCACGCCGGTATAGGAATTTTTAGACATTTAAATGTGACATATTATACATTGAAGTCACACAATAGGTCAAACTAACTGATCAAGACAGTGGTAGAAAAAATAACTTGTGACGAGTTAAAATTGCTGTTTTTTTGTAAATGGAGTCTGGTGGCTTTGAAGAGAGCAGAGATACCAGCTTTAGTTCCTTACCATAATACACTGTATACTCTATGTAGTATACTGTGTATATTTTAGGTTTTACACTGTGGATAAGTACCTCATAGAACTTCTCAGCATCCCAACTATCCCTTTAATGGTTTATTACTGGTAGACCTGCACGCAGCCTGCCTCAAGGTCCCTTTTTATGCATGAAATCCATGTATTCAAACACAGCCCCTGTGATATTCATGTGGTACCAGAGACAGAGTGAATCACTGTGAGAGTGGGCACAGCCTCGTCGGGCCCTGCCAGCTTTTCCCTCCCACTGTGGGAGGCTTGGCGTCGCGCTCGGCGGCGCCACCACCTGCGCTTGCCAAATGTTGTTCAGTCTTTCCTTTCCAAATCTACAGAGCCGTGTTTTTGTTCCTAGCAACACCAAAAGAAAAAAGCCAGCCCAAGCCAGAAAACCCAGTTGAGGCTGCATTTCTTTTTTGCTGTGCTTGTGTCTTTAGTGACAAAGATAAGAAATGTGTTTTCTTGTTTCAGCCGTCCCTTATGTGTCCTCAAAACCCCTGTCCTCACCTTCCTGTCTGTTTCTGTGTTAAAAACAAAATGTGGTCCTTTGCAGTCATGGGATCGTTAGCTGTTTTGTCTGTGGTCAATGTATCTTTGTCTTTAAAGGGTAAGTGAATTATAAGTCAATGTTTTACTTTTCAAACACATTTTGAATTCCCATGATTGGATCAAGCGTTCAGCTTTGTATACATGAGGAATGTTTTATTAGACACACATTATGTGAGACTAGATTGACTGGTTATGGTTCATAGAGTGGATTTGTCATCTCGGTACATAAAGGCAGTGAAACAACGAGAGAGAAGTCATAACAAATGTTTTGTGGTGTTGTTTTATCTACGGCTTCTCAATGCCCTTCTTGTCTCTCATTTGCTGCTGCTGAAGCTGCTGAAAGGCTCAATAAGACACTCAGTTGTAGCTCAACACTGCAGGCTATTTCCTGCTGCAGGGTGTTAAAGGTTTTGAGAAGAAGGAAAGAACACAAGTGGCAATTGTGGCGAATTTCTCTTGGAAACAAAGATTGACCTGCAACTGCACCCCAAATCAAAACTCACCATGCTTTACTGCATCCCTGGACGCCTTTTAAAGACACTCTCTCCACATGACATCTGCTTTGACCCGTGTTTCACTCGCAGGTCCTGAAGGGTTTCCCCGAGTGCCTGCAGGCGGATATCTGCCTCCACCTCAACAAGAACCTCCTCCAGGGCTGCAAAGCGTTTCACGGGGCCACGAAGGGCTGCCTCCGGGCCCTGGCCATGAGGTTCAAGACCACGCACGCTCCCCCCGGTGACACCCTGGTCCACGGCGGAGACGTGCTCACTGCGCTCTACTTCGTCTCCCGAGGCTCCATCGAAATCCTGAAAGACGACGTCGTCGTGGCGATCCTGGGTGGGTCTCCTGCATGTTTTCCCCATGATTCAGCAGATGGTTTGGTATGAGTGATCACAGTGTCAGCATTGCTCCTGTGCTTCTACTGGAACACGTTCACATGCTTTAGTGTTCAAGGAGTTTTAGTGCATCTCAGTCGGATTGCGTTGCTAGGCAGCGGCTTGAGTCCTTGTTTACTTCCAGGAAGTAAACTGGGACACATTTAGAGCGTTATTTATGTTATAGCATGTTGTAGTTTAGTAACAAAGTTGCAGAAATCCTGATGGCTTCAAACAGTTTCTGGAGGCTGTGTGTATTTCTACATGGCTACTTTCACAGTATTAATCCAACACTTCCCAATCCGTAAGATTTTCTGTTTCTATGTGAGTGAAAACAATGTCAGAGTTTAACAGCCTGGAGTCTTTTTAACTGAAATTAAATGGAAAAATTCTGTTTCTGTGTCCACGAGAGATACAAAATCTTAAGCTTTTGTTCTGTTCTATTTTTATGTTTATGTGTTGACAAAAAGACTCAAAAGACTGTTAAACTTCCATTGTTTTCAGTCATGTAGAAACCCTAAATCAACCAGGATGTCACAGTGTGAGATTGTTGAATTAGACTGGCTTACATGGATGGATTTTATAAGTTTAAAGGGACAATTAGTGTAAAATAAAGCTCTCATTGTCAGTACAGGTGACAAAAATCAGTCCACCAGCATCTGTAAAGCACTAATGAATATGTTGTTTAAAGGGACACATACCTCAAAGGACACTTTGAGATTGGTGCTGCCTCACAGTCTAAGATGAAGGGAGAGCACAGGAAAAAGAGCGTGGGAGGACACATGGTGGGATGAGGGTAATGGAGGATCCGTGATGGGAAGAAACAAACCACAGCTTTCAGATGGAGATGGATGACAGTGGAAGCAGGGAGGGATGGAGAGCTGAGCGAGTGGGTGGAGAGAGACAAGTGATGGGAGAGGAGAGTATTAGGAAGGAGGCAGATGGAGGAAGTGGAAGCAAAGTGACGGAGTTTCTCATTGTTATTACTGTGGCGTGATAACAGGAGTTTTACCAACCACCTCAGAATGTAATCACGTCGAATCTCATCTCCCTGCTTCACCTTCATCCCAGCAGCAGGTGTGTCCCGCTAAGCCTTTTATGCTTTAGCTTTTGCCTCTAATGACTGTTTGCATGCGGTCAGCATGACAAGCACAACCAGAAACAGTTGGAGTTGTAGATTACGCAAATACATTGAATAGATTATATAAATGAATCTGCACTTTGTGAAATAATCAAAGAATTTATTCAAATTCAAGTCATTGAAATTTTGCTTTTAATGGATGGATTTACAGTACATACAATGTCACTTTTTATCTCATGATATTTCTTTCTATTTTAGGTCCCTTTTTATTTCATTATGTCGCTTTTTGTCTCACACTTTTTATTTTGTGTCTCTTATTATTTCTGAATGTCAATTTTTATTTCAGAATATATATTTTCATCTCATGTTTCTTTTTATTTCACTTCACTTTTTATCTCATGATTCGTTTTATTTTATGTTACTTTTTATCCATAATATCGTGTTTTATTTCATAATATTAATATTTATTTCATGTCATTTTTTTCATGTCACTTTAATAACATTGTTCCTTAAGAAGCCAAGACATATCAGGAGAAAGGTGTGTCAGTTACTTATATTATTATATTTGTTTGCTCCCCCTCCCAGGTAAGAACGACATTTTTGGCGAGATGATCCACATCTATGCCAAGCCGGGGAAATCGTGCGCAGACGTTCGGGCCCTGAGCTACTGCGACCTCCACACCATCCAGCGGGAGGAGATTCTGGAAGTGCTGGACATGTACCCCGAGTTCGCCGACCACTTCCTCACAAACCTGGAGCTCACCTTTGACCTCCGTGATGAAAAGGTAACCGGCATGCCTGCTTCATACTAATCATCTATGTAACTCTGTGTTACTGTCTCATTAACTTTATTCAGTGTATTAGCATGGGGTAGATGAGATGAGGGCTGTAATTATGATGAACTGAGTGCAGTGGAAAGCTGTGTCAGGCATTTTGTGAACAAGATCCCATGTGTGTCAGTTGTTTCAATTAGCTTTTAAAGCGCTTTGGGACAGCCTTCTGCAAGCGAGACGCTATATGTGATTCTGTCTTTTTACAGATGACATGCCAACAAGCATCCGAGTCGAACGAGGACGATGTTAAGTGCCGGAGACGGGTGTCCTACAGCAGGAAGACCTCCACAGGTGCTTTTAAATCGTGTTGAAGTTAAAGGACCAGTGTTCAGCCGACAAACATCTCACCTCTGTACGATCATTAGAGAGTTAAGACAGGAAAACACCAGGCCATGTGACCCAGCTGGCATTTATTAAGATGTGAGCACAGAAAGGTATGAGGAATAATAACAAAATAAGGAATGATAACAAAATGTAGCTGTTTAAGTGTATGCTATATTTGGAATATATAGCCGTGTTCTAAAGGTAAAATTCTACGTTCATGTCTGATGGAACTTAAAAAAGAACCAAACTATCCCTTTAAACAAACTCAAATTACATGAAGTGAAACAGCAGATACTGTAATTGAATTCACCCACGTTAGTTTTTTTTCATGAAAGTACTGCTGATAGTTTCAGGTGTCATTTGACATCCCAAAGGTACGCTCACTTCTTCTTTGTTTTGTTATAGTTTTGACCATCGAGCTGTGCTGGCGCTCACCTGAGATTAATGGTTACATCAGTGAGAGGTTTCATGATCACCAGATTACCAGTTAAACCAGGCTTACTTCAGTAAATCAGGCCTATTTTAGGAAATACTGTTTCATAAAGAAGATTTCAGTCTGACCCAAGTTGCCATGGAAAATAACCCTCTCTACTGTTGTGCTATTAAAGGGATAGTTCACCTTTTATTTATCATGGACTTGTACAAGGTACTGATGTCACTGTCAGTGTTTTACCTGAGGGTGTGCACGCTCCCAGTTCAGAGATGCAACAGACCTTTTCCGAAGATGAATTGAAGCCGTTGTCTTTTCTGTGCCCAAATCCACCATACTCCAGTTAAAAACTAACAGTAATTTTGTGGTTTTGGTGAAATCAGTGTCACACAAAGTAAACTAGAAAAGCATTCAGAGAGCGCAGACCTTTTTATTTAAAGTTACTCTCGCCGCCAAGGTGGTTATGTTTTCACTGGGGCTTGTTTGTTGGCTTGTTTGTTGGTTTCTCGGTTTGCAAAATAACTCAAAAAGTTACAGACGGTTTTTGATGAAATTTTCAGGATTGGCCGGAACTTAAAACTGATTAATTTTTGGTGGTGACGTTGAATTGGATCCGATCACCACCAAAACAACAAAACATCAGCACCATCAGGCTGACCTTGTGAGGTAATAAAGCTCAGGTGGAAAAGTGACTGGTGTATTCTGGGTAGAAACTGTCCGCAGAACAGCTGGGAGACTTTGTGGCGCTCAGCGGCTTGGCTTTGATTCATGCGATCGGTTGCCATGGTTACATAGACTCTGAATACAGTATCTCACAGTACAACATAAGCGAGGACAGAGAACATCCAGCAGTGTCCGATCCATCCGTCAGGTGTGAGGAATCCAGCCTGTGAATGTAGAGCAGTGTGATGGTTTAGAGGATAAAAAAAGGTTCTCCTCAGATATTGTTTGTCCTCAGTTCAACCCCCCAAAGTAATACACTCGCTACCTGCCTTCGAGGATAATGAGGCTATCTTGACAACCCCAGAAGTCTGAGAGCAGAGCAGGCGGCGTTCCCCCAGCAGATTTCCTGATTACCGTTTCTCCCTGCAGGCTCCCACAACAAGGAGCCGGCGGCCTCCTGCTGCGACGCCAAGCGAGGGAGGAGGGAGTCCGCCGAGCAGGAGAAGGATGAGGAGGAGGACGACGAAGAGGAAGGAGGGGAGGAGGAAGAGGAGCAGAGGCCCCTGTGTTCTGGTGTGCTGGGCTACCTGGTGGTTAGGGACCACGCCGTGGGCCTCGGGCCGACGCCAGACGCTGGAGACAACACCCAGAACCAGACATATGAAGGTGATGCTAAAAAACAACCTCCTTTTATTGTTTTTAAACTAATTTTAAAGGTGCTTCTGATAACTCCGACATCATTCAACTACCAGGTGTCACCAGGAGTGGGATGCAAATGTCAAAAATCTTCCTCAGAGACAAACAAACTGCACTGACTTCACAACAACAAGAAGTTATTTACTTTGTTTGACTGTTGGTTTAGTGGGACAACACAATTTTATTCCACAAAGATAAACAAAAACATTCATTTTAGACTACCCAATTCAATTCATAGTATATATTTTTCAAAAGAGATATTTTTATCCAGCACGTTTCTAAAATCTTTGGATGAGATGTGAAGATTTTCTTTTTTAATTATTATTAAAATATCATCAGCAGCAGTGAAACAAGGCAGATTTCAGTGTCTTCTTCAAACAGACATGAAATTTTCCTGCACAGCCGTCCTCTATAAAGTTTTCCTCCGGAATGGTTCAGTAATTTGCTTGGAAGTTAATTTAGGAAGAAAAAAAAATCACTAAGCCTCGGAGGAGGAATGTCACACCTATTAAAAATCCAAACAGGGATTAAGAGTCATTACGGCGAAACCTAAAACCCAGTCAGTAATAAAAAGTAAGAGGATTATATTCAGCGATACAGCAGCAGTGGGGGGGGGGGGTCGTAGATCGTAGATGAAGACAGAGGAAAGGATTTCGAGGAAACATTCGTGCTGCATTTGTCACTTTTACATCTTTTTTAGGAAATCTGTGATTCAAAGAAAGTGAATGACCTCACGTGACCTCTGGATGCTGCTTCATGAAACCTCCCAGTGTGAACAGACACAACATTTCCTGTCTGCGTCCTGAAGTTAAACTGATTCTGCTCTGATGTGGGGCAGATATATCATGATTCAGCTGTTAGAGGATTTCTGCCAGAGTTTTATTGATTCCCTACAAGAAGTGACGCTTTAATCTTCCAGCAGAAACTCAGAAGGAGGGAGAAACAATGAGGTCTTTTCCTCTGTTTAGGAGGTCGCTGAGCTGATAAAATGATCAAATCAGAGGAGTTAATCTGCATGTGTCTCTCCACGCAGACGAGTGGGAGCGTCAGCGTCCCGACGAGGAGGACGATCCGGCGCCGCTTCAGGAGACACCAGCGGCGGAGGACGACAGCGACACGGACCTCACCTATGGGGAGGTGGAGCAACGCCTGGACCTGCTGCAGCAGCACCTGAACAGGTGAAACAGCATGCCGGGATGTTTTGGGCTGATTTTGAGTGTCCTGCAAAGTGCATTTCAAGTAATCACAAATTCGGTTCAGATATCGGGAACACAAAAATAACTGGTCAAAAGAGTAAAGAAATTTATTCGATATAATAAAAAATAAATACAGAAACGTATAAGTTTACATAAATTATAGAAATATTTGGTCATAAACAGGTTAAATCCTGTTTTAATATTCCTTTCAAGCTGCCCATGAAACTTGTGTTTTTCTATTTCTGTTAAACAGGCAGAAAATATGAACATATATATTTCTATAAAAGGGACCATAAGTGATAAATAAGGAAAAGAAAATGTGTACATTAACACTTACAGACAGGCACGTTTATAAGCATTTTAGATCCAGAAAATAGATTAACATATATATATATATATATATATATATATATATATATATATATATATATATATATCTGGCAGGGAGAGTTTTTGCTGCACTAATGCAGAGACAGCTGAGTGATTCTGGACTGGTGCATGGATCCAGATGAAGGCTATTTGTTGCTATTTATAGCACCTTGCAAAGGAGCTGCTGACATCACACTGTGAGGTGGATGTCATGGTGACGTTTCAACACAGTTATGGAGAAAATTTTCTGAATACACGGCGACGTGATGATGCAAATGTTCCATCGTTCGTCCACTTCTGCTGTCTCTGTTTGTCCTCTAAAGAGCAAAACTAGTGAAGCAGCCTCGCTCTTTTCTTTATTTTGTTTTTTAAGCGTGACGAAAAAGAGGTGATTCACCGTCGCAGCAGACCACATGATGCAACTCGCTGCATTTGGTGATGAAACTGATTTTCATCTACCTGCCATTCAGAAACTTCTCTGCAATTATCAAAACCTCATCTTCAGGATTTTATCTTATGTTATTGACCTTTGTGTACAATGCTGAGGTACTTTTACTGCCTTCTACATTAATGTAGTGTCTGTGTCCTGAACGTATTTCACAGCTGTGGTGTCTGCTTGATTTGCACATTTTAAGTGAGGCTGGTTAAGTACATTTCACTGATATTTCTGTACTTAAAGGTGCCGTTGATAAGATTAATGATGTTAGACATGAACAAAACATTTATTTTTAGATCCACCTGTGTTTTTAGATGTATTCACAGTAATAATAATTATTTTAGGAACAGTGACACTGCTATTTGGCAAATTTCTTAAAAGTCCTTGGTGGTATTATTTTATTTATTTATTTATTTTAAAATCAATATAATCAACAACACATTTTGAAAGCAGAGCTTTTACTTGTCATGGTGTATTTGTACTTCAGTAAAGACTGTGAATACTGCCTGGAGGAGCAGATACTCCATCTGCAGCAGTGAGGTTGTGGCTCCCCCTAGTGTTTGGTGTCAGTACTGCACAATTAATACTTCCTCTACGATCCACAATGAACGCTGAGCAATGAATCACAAACTAAAATAGACAAAAATAGATCAGTAAAGGCAGCTATCTTACCTGCAATAATCCACTCAGGTTTGTTACACTAATGGGCAGGAGATACAGTAATCCAGTTTTATTACAAAAACGCAACCACAAATAAAATTGCACAGGCTTACCAGAGGGGGATGAGCCAGAGGAGAAGGAAGAAAAATAGTCAGCACAATCATATTAAAAAGTTAAAAGAACTAAAGTATCTACCAAATTTTACAAAACGTGGGTAAAAAACATGATGCAACTGATCCAAAAGAAAGGAAAAAAATATCCAATTCCAACAGTAAGCACCATGCTCATGTCATACCCTGCAACTGATATGACAGTGCTACACAGTGGGTTTTAACGTTTACAGCACTTATTCTTCCATTAAATGCACTCCTGATGTGCATCAGCATCATCCTGTAACAAGCACCAGGTGGGTCTCTTTCATGAGCAGATATTTTGTGTTCCTCAGACTGGAGTCCCAGATGACTTCAGACATCCAGGCCATCCTGCAGCTCCTCCAGAGGCAAACGGCGTCCGGCCCGCCGGCCTACAGCTCCGTCACCTTCAGCCCTGAGTACCAGAAGCCGGCCGCCAGGGTCCTCGCGCCTGCTCCGCCTCGGCCTCAGGTACAAGAGAGCCTCCAGCATCTTTCCAGAGCTCTAACTGGGTTTTTTTTTTAACATCTCAATCAAAAATAATATTTATTAATTCGTTCTTTGATATTTTTCTGCCTTTTTTGTAAAATAAGTAAATCAGAACATTCATGGATTACAAGAATAATTATATTTCAGCCTTAAAGATATAAATTGATTAAAGCGCTTGAACATACTGGTGGATCAACATGACAGAAACATTAAAATATTTCAATAATCCATCAACAGTAGTGTTAATTTAGGGCAGTGGTGGCAAACACCTGACACTGGGTGGTGAACTGATATATCAACCGTACATCCTGTCTTTATGCTCATGATGTCCACTGCGTGTCCTTCAGAGCCCAGAAGACGCCCAGAACAATTCCAAAAAAATGCCCATGGCCGTCCTCCACACAGAGACTCTTCCGGACGGAAACTTTTCCAGACCAGCGCAGAACGGCATGGACTCTGTAGAGCAACGCTGCCAGCAGCCGCCGAGGTTCCCGTCGGGCCGGCAGGCCTCCCTTCCTGATGTCCCCAGCAGCTCAGGGTCTCTGGGACTCCACAGGCCAGTTTCTGACCCGGGACTTCCAGGACAATAGGCCTCCCCCGGCCTCCCCTCACGTTTGACTCAGGGTCCAAGAAAGAGACTAATATGCAAAGGAAAACAAACTCTTCTTCCATTCCTTTTTGGAAAAATCTCCCACCCCTCTCTCTTATTTATACAGAGGTGTTTATACGCTGTAGTACCACCACATGTGAAGTCATCCACTCCCTGCTGTGTACATACGTCACATCGAACAAGGCGCCTACCTATGAGCTTTTTTCCTAAGCAGATGTGCATGTTTTCGTTGTTCCTTTCCCCTCCTGCATGTTCTCCACCCTTCCAGGCAGTAAGGTGTGATCTCAGCATGCTTACAGACCACCGTAGCTGATCTCGTCTCCCTTTTCTAAGGACTCTTCCCTCGTCACAAAAGCTACTCGAAACTCTTCCTGCGGCTTTTTGGTGTTTCTACCTGCTGCTGCCGAACCGGTCGACAAACCGATGTCTGTACATCTAGCAGTGCCTGCTGTTTCACGGCCGTCAGCACGACAGATGAAAATCTCTTTCCGCTTCTGTTAACTCATACTGAGGCTGCATGGACATCCCATAGCACAAAGAGACATCAAGTCTTCGAGAGCAATAATGATGAGACAGAATCTCGGCATGTTTCCAGAGTTTAATGTGCTTTGGAGATGATTTTGTACAACCGAGCAAAGAAAGGAGCGTCTTTCAGCACTGGACAGCTCAGCATTTACAGGCACATTAACAGGAAATGTTTCCAAACACAGAATTAGGATTTAACTTCCTGCATCCTGTCAGAGTCACAGACAGCATGTGGGGTTGTGGGCTTTTTGCAGTCAGCAGCTATGAGGGACATTCATGTCCAGCTGGTTTTGGGGTTTTTAATGATTTCTGTAACTGTGACAGAAGGATGTGGTGGTGTAGCCTGCAACCACACCACTAGATGGCACTAAACCCCACATAGTGCACCTTCTCCACCGTATTGATCTTTCAGTGTGAAATTAATACACTGAAACTTATTGATGCCCAGTACTCGTCCACAGTACAGCAGTCCTTCAAAGTGATCATCTCGGGATCTGAATTCACCACCAATATTCACAGATTTTCAGATGACCCACAAACATTTTTTTATCCCCCCAAACTTGCGTTGACTTAAGTTCCTTTTGAATTTGTGTAAATCAGACAGGAAGCTGAATCAAAAGTTTAACTTTTATTTTTTGGGGGGTTGCATGCTTCAGGTCTTCCACTGTATTATTGAAAAGTCTGATTTTGTATGTAAATAATAAAAAAAAACACACAGAGAAAAACAACAAAAAAAGATAGTTTTGTTCTCCTTTCTGGGCCGAGGACAGCGCTCAGCCTGCACTAGCCTTAGCTTTATGCTCTCGCCTTTACAAACACTGCTTCTCCATGAAAATGTAAATGTAAATGAACCGGACCCCTTTAGTTTGGCGTGACCACAAAAAAACAAGCTCACATATTGCATGGAGGCCACATTTGACTAAAATTATTTAAAAAGAAAAAGGTCTCAATCATCTGTGTGTGTTGATTTGTAACTCACACCTAATGGTTCAACTTATTTTTCTAAAAACAAAGTTTAATTTGCTGTTATTTTTCTATGTACTTATTGTTTTTGAAAGCCTCCCTGCTCTTAGAGTGATGATGATGATGGAAAGATGATGAATGCATAGCCTCTCGATGTAGCAAGCAGGACTTAAAGCCGGGCGCTGCCTGCTGTCCGTCTTGATTTGATGTTGCACATTGATTTTCCACATTGACTGTGCGCTTCACATGTTTCTTTGACAAGCTTCCTCTCCTCGAGCACACATGTAGAACAAAAGTTGCTGAACTCGACCTGTCCCAAAACGAACCTGAACTTTTGCACAGTTCAGAAAAACTCTCTGTAACTTGGTATAAGTGTCACTTTTTAAAATCTAGTGCTGTTTCACGATTGTTTTTATGCATTTTTTAAATGTTTGCCACTGTATTTTATACGATGCAACACTTAACTGCTGAATGTTTCTGCTCTCGACTGTATTTAAAGAAATTAAATATATAGTGTACATAGATTGGGGGGGTTCTATAAATGAATAAACATAATGCATACTGATCTTGTGAGTAACACAATATTATTATCTTTATCAGCTCACATACACTTTGGTTAGTGAAAAACAAACTAAATTCATCATCTGTATGGTCAAATCATGGGCATGAATATAGGTCATACTTTTAATTTGTGTTGTTTAACTTCAGGAACAGCATAATGAAACTGAACGCATGAGTTCCAATAAACTTTAAACTGACTGTAATGTTATGAGATTTAATTTATGGGACACATGAGGGACACATGGAAATCACACCTGCGCAGTGAGCTTGCAGGTTCTTCTTCTTCTTCTTCTTGTGGTTTTATGGCGGTTGGCAAACAACGTATTGGTGCATTACCGCCACCAACTGATTAGGAGTATGGATCAGTATGTCTTACTCTCACAAGACTAAATGAACCTAAAGTAATAATAACTAAAAAAAAAAAAATGAGCTTGCAGGTTTCTATGTCACATGACTTAAACCACTTCCTGATCTGGTCCAAGGCTGAGGATTGTGGGAGATGGAGTAACTTTGGTCTTGACCTGTGCAGCGATCGCGGCATTGACAACTGGGCAAATATAATCTCGCGAGATGGTAGTGCCGCTGGCCACACCCCCAGCGTCGGACCAACTGCGTACGAGCTCATACCAGCATGCATTGCGCGCCATTCCCATAATGTTTGGCTCGAGACCAGACACCTGTGGTGTCGCTGATGGATGCTGATGTAGTTGCAGGAGAATCTACAGATTTATGAATGAATGTCATAAAAAGCAGCGTTATGAGGTTTGTCAGAGGCCGGATGGACAGAAACTTGGCGTCACTGTGACCACCTGTTAGCATGTACTTAATTTGAGCTAGGATATGCTAACAGTGGCGCCATCGAGAGAGAGCAACTGTGTACTTTAGTGGGTTTAGTTCAGATTTGTCGTAGTTGCCTTGTGTTTTATTTCTGCGCTACATCTCATGAAAGCTGACAGCGTTTGTGTTCAGAAGGTTTGCTTTTCTTTTGAAGTAATATCGACAAAAAGTAGAGTTGTAGCCGCTTGATGGAGTTCAGTGAGTCATGACAAGCTCTGTCAGGTGTTCCTGCCCATGAGTCTGGACCAGCGGGAAACACCGGGTCTGTTCAGTGAAGCACGGAAACTTGTATTCTCTCTAACAGCCAGCAGGGGGCGACATTGGTGGATTCAAACAGGCCGTTTATGTTGAAGTCAATGGGGAAATGACTCTTGTCTCCTCCGGTACTTAACCTCTGTAAACACTGTAAATACTTTAATGTAGTTATTTATCAATGCGGTCAGTTTAATAAACGACCTTGTCTCTTTCACCTCCACAGATTTCAAGAAAGAAGAAGACATGGGCACTGGGTCTCTCAGTTTACCAAAGAAGTACAAAATGACTGTGGTTGCCTTGAATGTGAAATACAACAACATGTGACTTTGCAATCAACACATCTGTGATGCACTTGTCTGTAGATTCATTTTTTTCCTCACATGGGGCAACAGCCCAATAGGACCAACTGTATTCCTTGTGTCTGAGAGCCAGGTTCCTGTTTTCTGTCAGGACAGTCACCTAACGTCCAGAGCTCGTGGTGTATACCTGAATGGAATCCTGCAGCACGTGCATGAGGTGTGAAAACCAAACACGTGTTTCTTCAGGGTGTGGATAATTATGCACCGTATTTCCGGGTAAAATCTGACAAGCTTCTGAAGGTAGCAACAATAAAATCCCCACATCTTCTGGTTTTCAAAATAAAGTGTTGATAGAAATGTATGAATGATTTGTGACGATGGTAACAGCTTTGATAAACGAAGTGATGTGAAACTTTCTTGGGTTGCAATGTGTAAAGTGTGTTGAGCGAATAATGACACGCAACAGCCTCACTACATTATCTTGTGGTCTGTGCCTTTATTTTGAAGGCGGAAGTACATTAGGTAGTGACGTAGCACTTTTGCCAGCAAATCGTAGTCACCCATAGGACGTTAGCCCCACCCCTCTGGTCACCGGGCAACAGTTGCTACACGTGGGCGTTTTGTTTGAACATCTAAAAGCCATTGTCTGAGGTAAGTTCATTTTTTTCACGAGAAGGCGACAGAACTGTTTTTGTAA